>JAHHFK020005012.1:0-600000 GCA_024533555.2 Aedes koreicus | reverse complement strand
TCATACATAACACTCCCTTCCCCAGCGACTGGGAATTTGAGGAAGTGCCGGAATATAATAATGCAAATTACGAAGAAGCAAAACGTAGACTACGTACAATAAATTGGCAGAACATAATAAGTATCGAAGGAAATGTCGAAGTAGGCAAATATCATTCAATTATTCAGTGCCTTATTTCAGAAATTGTACCAATAAAAAGAAGAAGTCGAACACGAAACAATCAATTACCAGTGTGGTTCACAATTGAAAAATTTAAAGAACGAAAAGCAAAAAGCACACAAATTATATAAAACGCAAACACTGAATGCTCAGCAATTTACAAACGCTCAAGGAACGCCGCAAAATTGAAATGCTTTTCTACATCAATGACATTATTTCACATCGTATAAAATCAGAAGTGCTACTCTCGGAATTGAATTTTCATACTCCCAGCCGGCATCTTAGAACACGGAAATTATTCTTAGAAAAATCATACATAACAAATTATGCATAAAAATGGTCCCATCAATCGAATGATGCGCCAGTATAAACTACATTGCGAAATTATTGCCATCACTTTGTCTAAAGAACGAATAAAATCTTGTCTAAAAGACAATAGAAATAATGCATAGCATGTAAGTAAAACATTGAAACCATTGTATGTAGTCTACTTTGCTTGACGAAATAAATGAATTAAAAAATAAAAATAAAAATAAGAGAAAAATAAAAATAAACACATACAGGGTGTGGCAGAAAATAATGCGAAAATTTGTTCTATTTCTTTCAAATCCCATTTTCAACTAATTCAAGCAATAATATCAACATTTTCAAGTGCAGTTATCTTTATAAAGTCCTTTTAAACAAATTTATTCAATGTGTCCTTCATTTTTATTAATAACATCCTCGAACCGACGCCGGAAGCCAGAGCATGCCTTTCGGACGTAGTCCTCATTGACATTGACTGCCACGTGCGTGTTATGGTTGACTTCAGGGTTTTCACACTAGGGTGTGATGTTTTGCAGGCTCGTGCTTCAACATATGCCCCAAACCAAATAATCCAACGGATTAAGATCTGGACTGCTAGGGGGCCACAAATCCTTCGGCCAAAACTTCTTGTTATCGTTCAACCATTGTTGGGTTCGATTGGACGTGTGACACGGCGCTCCATCCTGCTGTAGGACAACGCCTTGGTCCTAGGAGAAGTTGGCCTTCACCCAGGGAAGCACTTGGCCCTTTAAAATACCGATATACACTTCGGTATTGACTTTAACTCCAGCATTAATGAAAACAGGTGGCATTTTCAAACCGTTGGACGCCACCAAGCCAAACATCATCAGCCACACCAGCCGGATGTTTGGTTTGAAATTTGAATTTCACTTTTTTCGGAACGTTCTTCATTTTCTGCGGTGAAATGAACCGGTCCGTGCGGCTGTTGGCCACAGCATCGATGCTGAAAAGCTTTTCGTCGGAGAACAGGATTATCATTTTTCCTTCTTCAATAAGGAAAGCAATCTCTTGGAACGAGTAGTTCCTTGACCCGGTCCGTAATCAAGTGGCGTTTCACTCTGGCTCTGGAAGATGCATGCAAGTCTTCTTTGATGATTCTCCGCATGGATTTCTCCGAAATATTGGCTTCCTTTGTAAGTTTTCTTATGGAACGCACCGGGTTGCGAGCAATTTTTGCACGGACCGATTTGATCACGTTCGGCGTGCGTGCAAAGCGTGGACGTCCGCTTCCCGGCTTCCGCTGCTTAGGACCATCCTACAGGGACTTTTTTATGCGGTAAACTGTAGCCAAATGGCACCCTACCACCTTGGCAATCTCTTTCGGCTTCTTGTGGGCGAGCAACAAACTGGTGATCACTTCTTTCGCGAACATTTTGACGAATTTGCAATAAAACAAATAGAATGTTTGGATGGAGCACTTCAAAGTAAACATAAAAAAATACACTTTCGACAGAAATTAGTCACTAACTACATGAATTAAACCAATACTCAAGTTTGAACATTTTCGCATTATTTTCTGCCGCACCCTGTATTAGCTTCTTATTCCAGAACTTCTCCGGAACATCCAGGCGGGACTTACCGACGAAAAACAATAGGCCGGGGATCTTCTTGGCGTTGGCTTTAATGTACGTCTGAACGTCCATTACGATACATTTCGGCTGCATCAACCACTCGAGGTTCAGCTTCCTGGTGCGGGATTTTTACCACCGTATTCTGTTTATCGGCTAGGCACCTTCTTTACCTCGAAGAAATGATGTCCGGTCCGCTTCATTGTCTGTTGGACGAACCAGACGGAAGAATTAACCTTCTTGGCCATGTCCCGAATCGAATGGTTTGGATTGCGCTTGAAATAATCTCTCACATTCCTTGCGTTCATGGGGTCGTTCGTCTTCGCATTTCTTCCGCTGCCAGCTCGCCACTGTGTCGTTTGGGTTCCCTTGAACGATTTTACCACACGGGACACGGTCGAATTGTCGATTCCTAACTGTTTCGCGGTCCACCTGTGAGACTGGCTTGGAACACGACCTCGCCCATATTTTTTTTGTCTAAGCACAACCCATCTCAATAACAACTTGACAGATGGTGACGTAGTGACGAGATTTTAGTTGGGTTTCGTGGCTTTACAGTCACATTGTAGATTTTCTACTGGACTCACGTATGATAATAAACCCTACGACTTCCATTGACATACTACGACGAACACCTGAATGGTACAGAGGAGACAAGCGTAGAAGACCAAGACAGTGGAAGAAATGATTACCTCAATACGGTGGACGATGGGAACGAAACAGTTTCCACGATGGGAGAAGTTAAGGATGCTATCCAACAGCTCAAGAATAACAAGGCGGTTAGCAAGGATGGTATCGGAGCTGAACTCATCAAGATGGGCGCGCACTGCGAGCATTGGCTGAAAGTCCGAATCTGGGAAACCGAACAGCTATCGGAGGAGTGGAAGCAAGGGGTTCTACCCTCATCATTGCCTAACATCCCACTGCGGGGTAGATAAAGTCCTTGGTTCGAGTACTACTTTACCCATGCCCTTTTGCTTAATTTTCAATACTTCTATTCTATTTCCAACCTACCGTACACTGACGAAACCTTCAACACTTTCTCTTCATATCTTTCATTCTAGCAAACATTACTGTCCACACTTGGTGCCTCATGGTGATGAGCGAAACATCTCCTTCTACATCATAATCGTTACTCCACGCACGGAGAATACAAACATAACAATTAGAGTATGTCACTAAAGTTGTTCTCGAAGTAACAGACGTGGGATAACATTTCTGCAACCATTGACATTTTTTTCATCAGAAAACAATGTTTTATGGCCGAAATGTCATGAAACTCATAACATAAATAGACGCTAATCAAAGAAAAAAAAAGTTGTCGGAAAAGATTTTAAGTGTTCAAAATACACAGATTATAGAAAGTTTTGCTACATTTTTATCTAAAAATTTGCATTGAAAACCTTGGGAAATTTAGCATCAGCAAAAACAAAAACATTTCACATTACGCCCGTATAGGCTTGGCCTGCTTTCAACCGATTCTTGCATGCACAGAAACAAACCCATTTCTGTTTTCATGAATAAAAATCATGAAACGAACTCTTCTTATTTTATAAATTCATGACTCTTATTCATGGTTTCATAATTGAAATGACAGATGCGAGTCATGAACTTAGGAAGCGTTGTTTTGCCTCTAATCTAAAGTAGTGTAGTCAGATTCATCAATTAAAAGATCTATTCAAGAATAACAATAGCGTAGTAAGTACATCCATTATGTACTATCACAGCTCTTTACATGAACACTAGGTTTGAATCCGGACGTTGGATTTATTTTTTTGATTGCATTTAGGGTCGACAAGTAAATTTTTGAAATGTCTGGCGTATGGATTTTTTCTGCACCATAAAATTTTGTTTTATAAAAATTTTGAATTATGTGAAAAGTGCTAGGAAGATAACTTTAAACAATAAGTGGAAATTATTTATTTTTTTCCGTAGAAGCCAATCTATTCAGTGACATATTTTGGAGGTTCTGGCTGTATGTTAGTTATTCCTATTCTGTTGAGCATCACAAGGCAAAGAACCTACACTGCACTGTTACTTAAAAAAAAAAAAACGGAAGCTCGACAACCGGAATGGTGCGGATCACTACTAGTGTAGTAGTTTCAATCATTGCAAAATTACACCGCAGCAGTTGAGCACGAATGAAGGCGTGAGCAGTTAAGCACCCTTTCAGATTTTATGCATTATTGTACACCCTTATGTCTTCTGTAATGGGTATTGCTCGATGCTGGTTCAGGATCGGATGCGGGATTAAATGGAATTAAGCTAAGTACTGTTAATATTTTTGATACCAGAATATTTTTAGTTCCCGTAATGGATGTTGTGTAGTAGGGGAGATTCCTCTAATTGCACATACATTTTTTGACCGTTTGGTTCAATTTAAAGCTATTTGCAAACCATGGATATGAATATATGTATGTCTGTGTGTGAGAGAGTGTGTCTGTGTGTGTATGTGTGTGAGAGTATGACTCTGTGTCGGCGCGTCCTTCATCTATTTTCAGAAAGCGAGTAATGGCGCTATAACCATAAGCCATGAAAGGCTCGGACAAGAGTTAGTGCTCATGTCCCAACCGATAGACATGCTCTGGATACAATTAGGAAACGCCTGTGTTCCAGCCCAGAAAAGCGGACAACAAAGGAGAGCATTAATTTTCTTAGCTTCGTCACTCCCAACGACCTATATACATATAAATATACATATGCTTTCTCGCCAAGGAAAGCCTCCCGCATAATCCCATCCAATTTCCAACTCCAGATGTCTATGAAGGTAGCATGAGTTCTCGGTATCTTCTTAAGTAGACATCTAATCACCACTTCCCTCCCATCCCTGCTGATCATAAGGACCTGGCCAGGTGTTGTGCAAAGAGAACGATGGATGAAGATCCTGTCACACTCAAGGTAGCTCTTCTGGCGCTTCCATCGTCTCTACAACAGCCAATCCAGGATGTATGGTTGGAACATGCTATACTATCTAGGGTCGACAAGTAGACTTGCCAGATTCATAATAAAGTTTTCAGTATCAGGAATTCAGCTCATGGTTTAAACCCGATTGATTCATGATTTCATTCTAGCGGACAAATAGTTCACGATATCATGAATATTGTTCATGGTGTATATTAATATCACAACAACACAACATATTCATGATACCATGATCTGTTTTTCTTACTTTGAAGAACAAACTATTTCCCGTGTGTATGTGTCTTAAGGTAAAACGGGATCTCCATAAAAATAATTCTGGATTAGATTATGTAACGCATTACGTTTTTAAGACTTGATAGCTCAGCACTACAAAGACAAATAGCGTTCAAATTGCTAACGAAAGAATGCCGCAGAGTAGCAAACAAGTGTTTAAAATTTTACCCATCGGGGCCTATAATCATCTCAGTTTTGTGTTCAGCAAACTTTGGAGCGATAGGAACTCGATCCTATGTTACGTTAATGCACATAACATAAGCATTTCCTTATGCTTAAGGGCATACGTTGAAGCATTCTCGACAGCAGCCATTACCTCAAAATTTAATATAACTCAGAATTTGTACTACATATTGGATATTTCATCAAATCAGTTTGTATGCTTACTTGCTTTGAGAAATCATTTGGAGTTCGATTCGATGTTCATTCACTAACAATCGAGATATATAAATTTGAAATAGCGAGGTAAGTTTACGAGAGTGAGATAAAAGATAGGAAAAAAATACATGGAGCAGCAACTCTAAATCGTTTTTTTTAACGTGGTTGAATTTCATATTCGCATATCTTAATGTTAGAAAATGTTTTCGGTCCGAAAACATAAAAAAGCTGCAATGCCTGATTTCCCGAAACATTCGAAGCTTTAGACATCAGCAATCAATGGAAAAAGGGGAATTCTTCAATTCGTTTCGTTGAAATCCTTTCCAGTGATTTATGGAACCCGAGCGAACGAGTGTTATACAATTTATCGGATAATTTGTCACCAGTGACTTGCACGCTAGTGTAAGATGGAAACTCGGTTTTGTGCACGAGTGCAGGGCGGTCTGCTTTATTTCGTTTCATTATTCATTGAATTCATGTTGTGCTCATACAAGTGGTCAATTTGTGATAGTATGTGGTTTTTTTATACGATAATTAGCTGATTTTTACATGCTGGCTAAATGCTACTTTGGGATCATTTTTCGAGACAATACTTTTAAAAGCTTTCTTCGTATTTTGCATCGTTGTTGTGTCATGTGTCATTATTTTAGAAGTCGGGAAGGTGATTCTCATTTGTTTTGGTTGTCAAATTTTATTTTTCTTCGTATTCAGTATTGTTCGTTAGCTTAACGTCTAATCTTACCAGCTACGCTTATCGATTAAAACCTTAGCTAGGTTGTTAAATAAAATCAATACTACAAAACAAAAAGAAATCACAGAATGCAAATATTTGCTTACACCTTAATATGGTTATAAAAATACTGGAAACACTTAGATTTTCGTTGTAAGTTTCGTTGTCGAAAACTACAAATTTGAATTACAACAAGCTGTTTGCGCATATGTCATGGATGCAAATTTGGTTTGTTGTTCGAAAATTCTAAACGGCACATTTACATGTTGAATCCATTGAGAACGTTAAAAACTACTTAAGTTGTATGCTATCGTTAGGATTTGATTTCCATAAATATACAAAAGTTCGAGACAAAATGGCATTATCAGTTGGTGCAGAAATGGCTTTGTGAAAAATTACTCTAATCGCGAATGGCAATAATTTACACAGATCAACTTATTTTAGCGTTCTGTTGCAACGTGTGCCGCATTTTGGGTGAAGGGTTCTCTGATGCTGTTCAATTGCAGATATACTCGTCCTTTCGTACATTGCACGTGTCGCACTTGACCGAACAGCACCAGACAAACTTGCAATTGCACTTTTCTTCAACGTTTCGAATTCGTGTTTGATAGCCGCGACCACAGCACAGCAACCGGCAACCTTCGATTCCGTATGATGTTCGGTTGCAGAACCGTCCTCGTGTGCCGAATATTCCGAAGCTGCAAATAGTCGAAAAAAAAGTTTTTTTTTTCAATATTGTTATTAACTGTGGGAGGAAATGGCTTCAACACTTGAATTTTCTATATAAATAATAAGAAGAAAGAAAAAATTGGAATTCTGTTAAATTTGAAAATCTGACGCAAATAATAATTTGAAGGGATATTTGGAGAATCTGTAAAATTGAGCATGAGCATGACTATATTGACTAACTGTGGTTTGCGACTCCGTGATTAGTCGAAGTCAAGTGAAATTGCACAGAGAACCAACACTTGGGAGTAGCGAATCATTCTCAAAGATCGTTGCTTCTAAAGGCCGTGTATCTCAAGTAACACACAAAACTTCTTTTTTTCAAGAGCAGTTGTTGTTTTTTTTTTTTAAAATATTATATAAAAAATTTACAAAAAATGTTTTTTTTTGGGCGTTTTTATTTTTTTATTTTTTTTTAAAAAAAAAAAAAAAACCCCCCTCTCAAACAAACAAATCCCCAAAAAAAATTTTTTTATCGCTGCTGCTAGTATAAACCATATATTATTGTTTCCTATATAAGTATACACTGATAGAAAGAAACATTTAATTTTCTGCGTAATCTAATGCACATAAAGGGAATGCTAGATTTGGCATAAAATAATGGGATCTTTCATGTAAATTTAAGCCAGATATCGCTGGAACCAGGTCTGTTGTATAGAAGATTGAAAATAATGTTGTATGCTGTATGAAAGATAGCAAACAATTACGTTGTTTACGCTTGCTTTGGCTTGAAATTAAACGAAGGAAAATTTTACGCGCTTGTTAAAATTCATTATTTTTTTCTGTGTAAGTCTTGCTGCCCGAGAAAGTCATTCTCATCCGTAATTCACCAACGCTTTGTGCGGTCGATACTATCGTACGCCATCTTGAAATCGGTAAACAGGTGATGCGTCGGGACCTGGTACTCAATACATTTTTGGAGGATTTGCCGTACAATGAATATCTGGTCTGTTGTCGAGCTCCTGTTTGTGGAACCGGCCTGTGATCTTCCCACGCACTCTGTTGATGATAAACAAGGGAACATGATCTGGGATAGCACTTTATAGGTGGCATTTAGGATTGTGATCACTTGATAGTTCTTACACTTCAACTTGTCTTGTAGATGTGGCATATGGGGAATAACCCTTGATTTCATTCCTTCGGTAGCTGTTCGTTTTCCAGACTCGCACTGTCAGTCGATGCAGGCAGATGGGCAGCATCTCCGAGCTCATCTTGGTGAGTTTAGCTCCAATACCATCTTTGCCAGCCGCCTTGTCATTCGGGAGCTGTTGAATAGCATCATTAATTTCGCCCAGGGTATGAGTTGGTTTGTTCTCATCGTTAGCGGGGTAACGTAATCATTTCTTCCGCTGTCTTGGACTTCTACGCTTGTGCTCCTCTACAGAGGACACAAGTGTTTGTTACAGTGCTGCTTCCACCTATCAAACACCTCTGTCAGAATGCCCCCATTCTTATCTCTTATCACATTTCGGCTTGGGGCACAAAGCCTTTTTTATTTAACCCCCCCACCCCCCCTCGGAGCTGCGTCGTTGATGGCTGCTTATTTATTATTTCAGCAGTTTTTAATTGGGGCTCCATCGCGCCCACCCTCATCCGGATACGCTGCTTCGATACTCTTTGCGTAGGCTGTGGCGACATCCGGTTGTTTCAGTCGTTCGAGATTGTACCTTTCTGGGCGATGATACCTTATGTTGTAAATGACGGATTGTTTAGGTGACCGTTTTGCTATCACCAGGTAGTGGTCCGAGTCGATGCTAGCTCCCCGATTGGTTTTGACGTCGATTATGTCGCAAAAGTGCCGCCCAAAAATCAAAACGTGGTCAATTTGCGATTCGGTGGCTGTGAAGATCTGTAGGTGCACTTATATTAGGGGCTGTGCTGGAAGCAGGTACTACAATTGGCTATATTATTGGAGGCAGTGAATTCAATAAGTCTTAGGCTGTAGAACTTTCCAATAGTCGGTCTAAACTCCTCCTTCTGGCCGACCTGAGCATTCAAGTTTTTCATGATGATCTTGACGTCATGGTTTGGGCAGTGGTCGTCTTCACATTCTAGCTGCGCGTAAAAAGCATTATTATCATCAAAAGTGCTTCCGGAGTGCGGGCTATGCACGTTGAATAGCCAACCCTTGATCTTCAACCTGCACATTTTTTCTTTGATCCGCCACCACCCGGTCACGGGCTCCTACATTTCACTCATCACTATGAAAGGTGTTCCCAACTCACATGTCACACCACAGTTCTGGTAGATGGTATGATTACTTTCAAACGCACGCACCATAGATCTTTTCCAACACACCTCCTGCAGTGCTATGGTATTAAGCTTGTGATCCTTCAGTATGTATATCGGACAGTATGCGGGTGATTTCGACGAAATTGGGGGATTTGCAGTTCCACGTACCAAGTTCCTAATCGCTGGTCCTGTTTCGTCACTGTGGTCTTCACCGATTGTTTCGGTCCGTATTTTGCTGTTGACGTTCCCGTGCTTACTTGTTTTACGGCTGGCTTGCAAGGCCTGACGTCAACCCCCTAGCTTACCAGAAGGCCATAGTGGACGGTGATTCAGCCGATCATGACTTTGGGAATAGTCCAAGACGACATTATAATCTGAGTAAAATCAAAAAAGTTATAAGCAGTTTTTTTTAGGTGATGTCGTACTTATAGCGACAAAGGACCTGTTTTCTGTAATACTAGATGAATAAGAACACAAATGAGATGGTTTGCTACCATCAATCAGATATCACTACAATAAGCTGCTAATAACTTTTTTGACCTTACTCAGAACTTCGAGCAACTTCGACAAAGCTGTTCGGCATGGAATTTCCTATAAGAATGCCATATTGGACGGCAATTGGGTACACCCAAAATAAAAAAGCAAGATTGTAATGCAATTTCGCATGATTTTGTTTCATTTCTCGCTGTGGATCGTAACTTGGTGAAAAAATGCAACATTGGTTGTGGGCAAAAATGCAACACAGCAATTTGCTTTGAAAAATAAAATGTGTGCGTGAGGTTGTGCAGTGGTATTAGTTGATGAGTGAGATTGGAGTTCGAAGATCAGATGACTAACAAAAATAAATACATCAACATGTGGAACCGAGATTAGATCCGTGGCCGCCGGCGTGATGGCTTATGATGTTACCTATTTGACCACGTTACCAAGTAGAAATTTAGGGAATAGAAACTCTACAGTTGATTCGCTTGGCGAACACTTGATGGCAGAATTCCAACAGAGAGCAACAGCGTTGCCGCAGTCCGGGGGTATCAACTCACCCATATTGATATGTTTCGATCTATTTGTGTCTGCCAGCCGGTTGCATACATTTGCATGGCTTCGTTTGGACCATAAAACGCTCTGTGGATCAAGATGGGCAAAATTGCCTTCTCTGAACCATGTGGATTTCTCAAGATATGATTGCAAAAACTGCAATTGCATTTTTTGCCACCTTTTCAACTTTTGGGTGTACTAAGGATGCCCGCCTGGTCTTCCCGCTCCTTTTCTAGAGTGGGGTCTTGTGGTGAACTCAGTATTTGAACAATGGCTCATGTTGGCGAATACCACTAAAAAGTGTGACGGTGGTTCTTATTTAGGAAAACAAGGTAATTATCAGTAACCCATTGGAAGATTTTGCCAGATTTAAACTTAAGGTGGAAGTCGCAAGAACCCAAATATGGTCGACACAATGGAATCCTTGCTGCACTGTAGCATACAAGTCATTCAAGTTTGGCATGTAAAGTTTTTGTAGTTTCTAAGATTTGTGCTTTCAAAAATACGAGGTGAGAATACAAATCGGTCATGATGGCGGTCATTTTTATATTCCTTAAATCTGCTGTCATTTTTTATTTCATAAGTTTTTTCCTAATTTATTGATGCCCAAATGAATCACAACTAGGTGTAATATTGATCTCTTTTGAAATGTAACAATGTTAGCTCAATTACTTGGCCCGAATAACAAACTACAATACAAAACCATTATAACGATATAACGATTACAATACAAAACCATTATAATTAGTTTTATGTTGGACAACAAACCATACTGTTCATGTATTGATACCGATCAATCGTTAGTTATAGTTTGTATCCCACTTTATGGAGTCCAAACTATCAAAAAGAGTTAGACAAAATTGTATAGTATATAATAGACCAGATTTAACTTGTGGTGGCTAAAACAATAACTTTAAATATAGATTTAATTTCCAAAGTCACAGTCCAACCATATCTTCACATGTTCACATCTCATAACCAACATCGTCTATCTATGAGGGTGGTACCAGAAGACAAATAAGTTGAGTAAGGAGATTGAGAGGATAGTGGCTGATCGTCAAGTAGTAAAGACGCTGAAACGTTGATGAATAAAATTGTCTGACCGTCAAAAGCACGTTTCGGAAAGTCTACCCGATACGATAAAGAACTTAAAAATATCAGTGCAAAGATCATGAGGTCTTCAGTGACTCTACGAAAAACTCAGGAATCCAAGCAACTGACGCACCATCATGAAATATCTCTAACCACAATCAATCCTGTGACAGTTTTCCACTACATACTAGTGCGGAACCGGAAGAAGGCATCGGTTAGCCCCATGCTGATGATCGACCCCGCTTGCAAGAGCTCCGCCTCAATAACCGCCTTTTAGCGAGCACGTGGGACGTCACTCATGTAGATCTGCTGCAGAACTGGCAGATGTACCGGAAGGTTAACAAAGGCAATTGAATTGGACCTAAAATTCCGGAACGAGAAACTGGGCAAGTGTTAAATCATTTTGATTGAACAATTCAATATTCTTTGATTTAATATACTCTTTATAAAATTCTTAACATTCATGAATACACATTGATTGTTGTTTTTGTATTCTACCAAGCGCGGAAGTAACGATCTTTGATGCAGTTTGTCAGAAGTAGATAATTTATCGATCTCCATGCGAAGCGCTAGGAGTGGACGGTAATTTATTGGTAGAACGAAATAGACATGAAGAGAAAGTATATTGATAGTTCCGCAAATGCAACGGCAGGCTTTGAAAATTGAAAGATCAAGTTTGAAAACGAGCGGAGGGCATTATTGAACGGTAGTATCCGATCAGGCACATAACCCTTTACCATACTACCCCATGCAGGATAGGCAAGAGGAGGAAATCCCCTATTTTGATAATCTTTGAAGAAACGACTGAGATATTAATGCTCATAACCTGACCACATTTCGTGACGGTCGAAATTTGATTTTATTTTAATTGTACCCAATTTTGGAAAACAAAGACGTAGCCTTACGTCAAAAAACTGTGATTCTTCAGAAAAGGCAAGTGACAATCTTTATCTAACCATTTATAGTTCCAGAAGTGAGCGCACATTCCGCCGCAATCGATAATCATCAGCCAGTTTAGGATTTTTCTGCCAAATTTTGTCATTTTCTTCTTGCGAACATAATTCAAAACGTCAAAATTGGATTTGATGAAAACATATTTCTGTCTGGGTAGTTGGCGGTAGTCGGCCTTAACGTAGGTTTCGTTGTCCATCACAACGCAATCCGAACTGCGTGAAAAGCTACGGGCACTTGTTTTAGCAGTGACATTTTGCTTCTCATTCCTGAATTATCGGTATTCCAGACCTTTTCCAACCTTTCATGTTTTCTGGTCAAAAAAATTCCACACCTTCCTTTGCAGACAATGTTCCCCGCCTCATCCTCCCCCCCCCAAAACATTCTTACGAGAGCCAATTTTTTTCTCCCACTTTTGTTCCCGGTCAACCACCCCTTCCCCCACCAAATAAAAACAAACACACAAAAAAAACACACAAAACCATTTCCAACCCCACTATAAAAAAAAGACAAAAAAATTTGTGTGCCTTTTTCCCCGAACCCACCCCTCAATAAAAACAAAAAAAAGCTCCCACAACATAAGTCCTGTCTTAAGCTTGAATGTCACATTTTGTGCAACGACCATCATCATAGATTCGAAGATCATGGTTGTTACCTTGTCGTAGGTGAGAGGGCTTATCTCATGCAAAAGGCCGTCGTGGGAGACCAAGAACATGATCAGCAGTGATAGTATCACACTCTGCTGTCTTTAAATTGCCACGTCGTAGTACGTTTATTTGAAGGCACAGAAAAAGGTGTGATACTGGCGGGTTTAGCCGCAATTAACTTTTAGACGAAGCTAGGAACAATCTACAAATACCTGATATCAAATAATTTAGGAAAACGACAAAAAGTGCACTTTTCATTTGCTTGACAATTCTTTCATTGTTGTTTATTCTCTAATTGTCATTGATTGAACACCAAATATACATATACAGTTGGTATCATTAATAATCTTATTGTTCGTTTCATTACCGGAAAGGGTTTTGATCATGATTGTAAGCAATTAATAACATGTTCTGATGTTTCAGGTGCAGAAAATTCTACATTCAAATGTATATTATTATTTAATTATTTAGCTAGGGATCAGACCTTTAGAATTGAAGAGAGGTAATTGAAAAGTGTTACTTAAGACAGACGCTGACAAAGAATTAAAGGCTAAGGTTTTATGAAAAGAATAGGACTCGGAGGGTCCGCTTAGGGAGACGAGTAGCCTTGAGGCCATAGAATAATTCTTCTCTATATCGATTAGTTTTGATTTAATAGTCTCTCGAATTATAGTTATAAAAAGTATAACCGAGATTCACAACTAAAACAATCGCGACAGTAAAATGTAAAGTGTCTGTAAGACCCAAACATCACTTTTGAACCATTTTTGTTTTAGTAGTTTCTTGTTTTATTACAGATAGATCAAAATAATGACTTTATATATAGTGTGATTTGAGAACTCCCGATCTTACTCTTTCTTTTAGGAATATGCCATATTTCATTGTAGTGCGGAATTGTGATTAACCGATTTTAGAGTCTTCTTTTTGCAGTATTTTCTACCGGTCCAAAACGTCCATAATCTATCCTTGTTCCTTCCCATGGAGTTCATGTGGTCTGAATAGACACTAGTTCGTCATTACCCTTCCTTCATTATCGGCTTTGGACTGACTTGCGCTCTTATTGCCCCACCAAACGCTGCAAAATGAAAATGAAAATGAAAAACGACCATCACCATAGATTCCTGCCAGAAGTCTATCTGTCTATGCCAAGTTGCCAAGTTGCCAACTATTTGGTCATTGTTCCAATAGTGTAACACAAGCTTTATGACACTGTGAAGAAACTCCAAAATAAAGAAAGAACACAAATTATTAAAGATAGGCTGGGGAACGTAATCTTCAAATCATTGTGGGCTTCGTGGTAAAGCGTAAGCGACATCACCCGTCGTTCTGGTAATTTCCACGAAGAGAGTGTTCGACTCCCGCTCCAGCCTATACACTTTATCGAGAATGGTTCTTAGAATAAGTTGTCCTTTGTAATTTTCGCTCTGTTTGATGTTAAATCTATACATGCTAAGATGAAGACGGTCTAATTGTCTTTAATTTGCACAGCTGGGTAAATATTTGAAAATCTTCAGACTTGTTTAAAACTGATTAACTCACCTATCATTCTCCTCGCAATAATCGGGTGATTCTGCAATATACACCAGATCAGACTTGTTAACCTTTTTATATTGCGAATCCTTTCGTTTCAATTTCTTGATGACACCTTTGTTTTCCACAGGCTGTAAAATATAGGTTTTCCAATTAAAAAATATGAAATTAATACACATTCTAAAACATGTTTGACGAACATTGACCCCACTATAGGAAAATGGTCGAGTTGATGCAAGTTATGAAGATGCGTGAAGAGATATGATGAACTTATAGGTCGAATTAGATCGTAAAATACTGGCACCTTTACACTCAGTCAAACATTACTCGACCAATTCCCCGAGGAAGGAACGCAGGTTAAATTTCAGGGTATGAATGCTGAATAAAACCAAGATACATACTTTGACTAGAGCGGCGGCATCAAACATTGAACCGAGTGTATCGGCCATGAGTTTCATCGGTGGTAATCGACGCCAGCAAACGCGGGTCGTACAGGAGCCTGACATCCCGTGACATTTGCATACTTTCTGCATTCTACCTCGCAATGTCTATTCAAAAAGGAGCAGTGTTAATTGAGTGTTTTTTTTAGGCGTATGGTTATGGTTAAGTCAACAAAGTAAACAAAACAAAAATTTAAACTTACTTACTCTTCGAGCAGCTTCATTGTTGTGGAGATTCATCAACCCAAAACTTGTGGACCTGTCTTCCTGTGGATCAACAAACTGTCGCGCCTGTTTGATGCCGTAGTTGACATCTTCAGAGCATCCACCCCACGTCCATTTGCTATGCTTTTTTCGCTGTATGTGGTCGCAGGTGCACATGGTCAGCTCGCCTTTGGTACAGTATCGGGTGATGGTCCATGCAAGCGAAGCCGAGTTTATTGCGCTAAGATAGGCCGTTTCACGATTTCCTGCTCACACAAATAATAAAAATAAATTTCTGGAAGGTTTTTAAGATAATCTAAGCACCTTTTTCGTCGAAATTTCCGTAAAAAACTTCAGATCCCCGCTTGACCGAACAGTTCCACCGACTGTTCTGGAAGTACCCTTGGCATTCATATTTGGCAATATTTGCTGCATTTACTATGACCTGAAAAGATGAAATACAGTTTCAAAGGTGACTGCAATTTCTTCAATTTGTGGAAATGTTATTTTTAAATATCTCGAAACTTCACACTATCAAAATTTCATGTAAATTTCGGTACCCTGATACCGACACATGCAAGCGTTCTTTAGAACATAAGAATTAGTTGAAATACATGAGAAAACAAATTTAATCAAATACACTTTCTGTCGACTTGCGTATGTTGCGGTTTCAGAAGACATAATTCTACATAACACCTATGCTTACGTTCCCCAACTTTTATCAAAGATGAATTACGTCACAAGAAAAAATAGTAACTTCTAAGTGTGTAGTGAAAGTAAACATTGAAACTCAAAAACAAGAATTTCCTTTTGTAAAAAGCAAAATCTGAATTTGTTTGAAATAAGTAGTAGCCCATGAAAATTTAACGTTGCTGAAGTAATCAAAACCAAAACTCCAATTTCACTACAGGTGAAAGGGTTTTGCTATTGGAAATAATATATTGTACGATAAATAATTTTGAAGTGTTTTGCACATGAACTCAACATGTTTAAGCCAGTGGGACAAATTACAGGGCCAAACACTTTATGGTAACGTGTATATTATATTGAGTGTAACGCTGTCAAAAGCAAATGTAAACCTAAGATATGCACACAGCAAAATCTAGCCATGGTTTTTCTCTCCATTTAATGGCCCAGACTTGCTTGGTCCATATTTTGCCATGTTTTATTGGCCACATCATTTTTATTTGTCAATATAAAGATGTCACCAATGCCACTAACGCAATGTCATTGTGTGTGTGAACGTTTTGACATACGGTTTGCTGTCACAAAAGCATTGTATTGCAAACAAGTATTGCCCACATTCGAAAGAACAACAAGTGCATGAACAAAATTTGCACAATAGTGTGGAAAATCTGTCTATGTCGCATCATGACATAGCAAAATCACTCGGAGTCCCTCGTTCAACAGTAAGGAGCGTTTTGAAACGTTTCCGGAATCGGTTGGCTCTCGATCGGAAACCAGGATCTGGCGGCAAGTGGAACGACAACTTCAAATCCCAGCGGGATGCAGTGCTTTGGCTGATTAAGCAAAACCCGTACCTTTCCATCCGAGATGTGGCTAAAAAGATCAAAACACCGTATTCTTTCGTTCAAAAAGCGAAGAAAGTGACAGGGTATAGGTCATTCAAGGTAATAAAATCCCCAAACAGGAACGAGAAGCAGGAAACCAGTTCGAAAACAAGAGCGCGTAAGCTGGACGAAAAATCGCTGACACAATTTGACTGCGTGGTTATGGAGTGATGTCTATATCCTCAGTGTGAGAGATTTTAATTTTTCTACGCACTCTTCCTACCTCAATGAGAGCTCTTCTATCTTGTTTATATTCACTACCGTGTTTGCATGCGGGTAGCGCATGTGAGTGGAAAAAAATGGTTTTTTTCATACACCACTCGATCGCTCTAGAGTGAGAAGAGAAGCTCTCAAATGCACAGAAGCGAATGCAAATAAATTCCCTGACGTGTGCGCCCCAGGAAGAAAGAAGAATGATTCTTCCCGCTTTCTTTTTTCGGACATTATCTACAACTCCGGCGACGTTTTCACTAAAAACCGCTCCAGTGAATCTTAGAAAGAGCACTGGCGCGTCCTCGCACAAGTGTACGCGGCAGCGATTGCAGGCGAGAGCTCTTGGGCGAAGACAGATGAGAGCACGTGAGAGCGGTCTTTTAAAAGAGAGAGTGATTCACTCACATCTAGCCATCCCATCACAGGCGCACACTTTCACTCTGTCTATTCACCACCGTATAAAAAGCGCACTTTGCTTTATCTGTGGTGAGTTATGGTTGTATCCTCTGTGAAGGTACAAATCTCACGCGCCGGCGTAACATTAGTGTGAAATGCCATCTCTGGTTATGGATGATGAAACAAACGTCAAAGCAGACTTCCAGAAGCTTCCTGGTCTTAAGTTTTATACCGCATTACAACGTGACAAGGTTGACGATTATTTCAAGGCCAAAAAGTTGTCGAAGTTGTCTAAAAAGTACATGGTTTGCAAGACTATTTGTAGTTGTGGTTTGAAGAGCATACTCTTCATAACTACAGGTACGATTAACCAACAAGTTTACGTCAACGAGTGTCTGCAAAAATGGCTACTACCATTCATCCAAAAACCCACGATTTTGTGTTGTTTTGGCCTGATTTGGCGTCTTGCCATTATGGTAAAGCGGCTCAGGAGTGGTATGCAGGAAACAACGTCAGCATTGTACCAAAGGATTGTAATCCTCCAAACACCACAGAACTTCGTTCAATTGAAAGATATTGGGCCATTGTGAAAAGAAACCTTGGGAAATCGAAAGGAGAGGCAAATAATAAGAAAGATTTTGCTAAAAAGTAAGAAAATGCTTCCAGAAAGGTGGCTGAGGACACTGTGAAGAACTTAATGGATGGTATCGAACGTAAAGTTAGAGCATACACTGAGCGAATAAATCGAGAGAAATTCATTCGAATATAGTATGGAAATTTGCCACAAGATATTATTGCCAATTTCATACGATTCTCTAATTGAAAGAAACATCATAAGACGATGACAATTTTACCCACAGAAATAAAGTTGCAATCGGGATTCGAACCATGAACCTTGGGATCCAAAGACGAGCCACAATCCCACGAGACTATACACGCTTGATAAATGATGTCAATTGAAAGTGTATAAGAGGCATGTTTTTCTCAACCAATGCAACAATAATCATTTCATACGATTTCGTATGGAGTGATGCTTGGACCCTTGCTTTGTGATTCATAGTTCCGATCGTATGAAAATCGTACGGATTATTTCTTGAGTGTACGGATACAACAAGTCCGGATAGAAATATTTTGATGTAAATGAGTTATAAATTAACCCTTTGCTACGATGGTTTTTTTTCGGAATAAAAATAAATAGAAAGAATGTTATACTGCAAGTTTTTCTTTGGCTAGATTTTTGCGCATACCTTAAACCGAATCCGCAAATTAATTTGTGATAACGGACCTGGAAATAATAAATTTAATTCGTCATTTCGTTAAAAGTTTACAACAGCAAACTCAAAAAAATCACTAAATATTCAGCAAATTGAAATAGTTTGTGCAAGATACCACTGCGTCTATTTTATCCAAAAAAAAAAAAAAAAAAACTGAAAATTCAATCGTTCCGAAAGGACCACCCTTTTCGTCATCAGGATTGTCATAACCAGCATCCATAGACTTATATGTAAAGCGCTGACGCAGTTAGGAAATTTCTCCATAAACAAGAACATAGGCTGATGATGTGATTTTTTATCTTAAATGATATATTTTCGGAAGCAGCTGGTATGGTCCAGGAAAATTCTGGAAAATGCCTGTTCAGATAATTTTGGAAGAGGTATCCTAAACAGTTATGTCGAACAAACGAAGGCACACCAGACGCAGAAGGGAATTGAAATAGCATGCCCAATCATGCAGCGGGGGTGCTGACTAAAGATTGTGTCGAAAAGTAGTTAGCAACATTCAAACAGAAATTACTCTGAAATGGCTTAATCGTTTTAGTGTGTTTTGCGGTGACATGTTTGTTTACATGTCAATAACAGTTGTGCAATCTATTATTTAGTTACAGTGGATCGTTTCAAAGATGAGTCGAATTGATCTGGACACGCGGAAGAAAACTCTGCACATTTGGTGCTCCGTGTCACGTACAACCAAATTGCAAAACGGGTGAAAGTGAACAACATCAGTGTCAAAAAATTAATCGAGAAGTTCGCCCTGTTCGCTACCGACACGTTAGCTCCGGCAGATAAAAACACGCGGCGCAAGGCACGCAAAACACAACACACCACGTGAACATTCTATCACCAGTTGCACTGTCATCATCGGCACATCGTCGTAGCTTGGCTCTGGTGTGGCAATCAGAGGACGTCCGACCAGGAAGTGGCCTGGCGTGATGACTTCTGGGTCGGAGAGATCATCGGAGATTGCAAATAGCGGTCGAGAATTCAGTATGGCCTCCACCTGGGTCAGCACCGTCGCATACTCCTCAAAATTTAGCTTAGCGTCTTTCAAGGTTCGTTTCAGATGGTACTTGGTACTTTTGACGGCGGCCTCCCAATGGCCTCCGAAATTTAGGGCTTCGGGTGGGATGAAATGCCACGAGATTTCGCTTGGCTGGCAGTATTGCTCGATTTGGTCGATGGTCGCTCGGTTTTGGAACAGTTGGAACAGCTCGTGTAACTCCGATTTAGCCCCCTTGAATTTGCTTCCGTTGTCCGAATAAATCTCCTTGCACAATCCACGCTGACTGGTAAACCGATGGAATGCTGCTAGGAAGGCCTCGCTGGACATGTCGGAGACCAACTCTAGATGGACCGCCTTCGTTGCCAAACAAACAAATACGGCAATGTAAGCTTTCACAAGCCGGGGGCCCTCCTTGACCAGTACCGGGCCAGCATAGTCTACTCCAGCCTTCTCAAACGAATGTGCTTGGGTAACTCGGCATGACGGCAGACTTCTCATCAATTGGAACTTCGTGGCTTGGATGGGAAGCAACGGACGCAGGATCCTGTGATCTTCCGAATTGACGATCTTTCATTCATCAGCCAAAACTTCAGACGAAGGGCTGCTAACAGTCCGGATGGGCCGCTGTGCATGAGTTCTTGATGGTACGCCTGGACGATGAGGTTGGTGATCGGATGCTTCGGCAACAGGATCTGGAGTTTGCTGGACAGTGGGAGGTCGGAGTGCTGAAGTCTCCCACCAACACACAGGTTGCCGTTAAGGCATAAATCCGTTTACACGACTCGTTGCCTTCCACTCGATGGATTTCATCAGCAAGAGTTTCATGCTGAATGATTTTCACGATGAACTCAAGAGCGCTTCGTAGCTCCGGGCGGTAAGATGACGACTGGTGACACGCTTCGAATCGTCCTTATCTCGGCAATTCCGGACAAATCGATGAACCAGAGAAATCACCCGTTGGAGTTTCCGAAATGAGCTGACTTCGAAAATACAGGCAACTCGTCTTGGTGTCAACAATCGGTGTCGTTCTCAATTCCGGGACGACTGTGTTAGGCAAATCTTCCGGAATCTCCACTTCGTAATCAGCGCTCTGGAGGAACTTGGGCCCCTTCCACCAAAGCTCATTGGTCCGCAAGGCCTCTAGCAACAGACCTCGTGATACGATGTCTGCTGGGTTCTCTTTCGTTGAGATGTACCTTCACTTTACTCCTAACGGTTCGGTGAGTTGACGTATTTTGTCGATGCGGTTACGTACAAAGACTTGCAGGGTTGCAAGTGGCTTCTTCAGCCAGGCGAGGACGACGTTGCTGACGTTGAGCTCGAACGATCCCAGAATTTTGGAGATCAGTTTTGCTAGAAGATAAGCTCCTAGCAGCTCCATGCGTGGAATGCTAACTTGCTTTGCTGGGGCCACATTCGATTTGCAGCAGAGCAAACGAAGACTCACAGTTCCGTCGGAAAAGATGCAGCGGAGGTACACCGCCGCTCCGTAGGCCAATTTGGATGCATCCGAGAACCCATGCATCTCGAAAGCGATGTGGTTTGACCTCACGACGCACCGAGGGATCCTGATGCTGTTTACGTTTTGCAAGGACGTCCGAAATTGCAGCCACTACTGCAACAAGTTTCCTTCTAAGCGGATGTCCCATGGTTGTCCCGCCAACCAAATCTTTTGCATTATGAGCTTGCCGATGATGGTGACTGGCGATATCAGACCGACCGGGTCGAACAGCTTACTCATATCGGACAGGACGGATAGTTTGGTTGGTAATTTCAACTGGTCAGCAAGGTGATTGGTGACGATTGCAAATTCATCTCGTCGTGGACTCCAGGTCAGTCCCAGAGTTTTCATAACTCCTTCGCAGCCGTCACTTAGATTCACCAGCTCCTCACGATCAGCTTCAGGGATGCGTTGTAGCACCTCAGGGGAGTTAGAGCTCCACTTGTGGACGGGGAACCCAGCGGAATTCAGCATGCCCAGGAGCTGGGTCTGACACTCGATAGCCTTTGGTACGGTGTTGGCTCCAGACAGGATGTCGTCGACGTAACAGTCTTCTTGGATGATCTCTGCCACCATTGGAAAGGAGGCAGCCTCATCGATGCCTATCTGTAGTAAGCACCTGGTGGCAAGAAATGGAGCGCAGGCTGTTCCATACGTCACGGTTTTCAATTCCAGGACCCGGAGTGGCAATGCTAGATTGGCTCACCAAAAGATCCGTTGGAAGCAGGAGTGATCTGGTATAACCTTGATCTGCCGATACATCTTGGATATATCAGCCGTAAATGCCACGAAGTGCTTCCGGAATTTCTCGATGCACTGCGGTGCATTCCTGGTAGTGCACATCGAGCTTCTTCGCGAAGACGTTCAGCAGCATTGGAGTCACCTTCGAAGGATCGTCTTCGGCTTCGTCCAGGCTGCGGCTGATGAGCGTGATCCTACGTTTGACTTGGCCACGCTGATGGATCAGGAACTTCACGTCGATCCTGTCTTCTTCCCTTTTCTTCCGTGTGTGATCGAGTCCCATTTTGCCTCGTTACACGTGCACAAAACTTGCGACAAAACAACTTCACGGTACGCGAGTAGCGTTGTTAAAGCCACGCTAACGCTTGTACACATTTCGCACACAACTTCGCGCTGCTGAATGCTTTTGGTTCCACGGAACAATCGCGATGGTTTCGGATTACCACACGCGATTTCACATTTTTGGATGACCGACGGTTGGTCGACACACTAATTCACACTCTGGTGTCCTAGCAGGCTGCTTGGATGTCACCAGTGGTACCGATTAGCGCACTAATCGGCAACCTTCACTTAACGGTCACTATGTTGGCCAGAAGCGAAGGGTTGCTTCTACTGGTCGTCTGGTTGACCAGAGAAGGCTTGAGGTAGGGCTCGGTAGGGACCTCGCTTGGTCACCGTGTTGACCAGGAGGGACGGGTTGCTTCCACTAGTCACCTAATTGACCAGCAGAAAGCATCGGTAGCTAACCGGGGACTGTAGGCCGGTTACACTCCACAGGATGGTATCCGGTTCGGGATGGACCAAATGTTGAGGCGCCTGGTTGCCTCAATGGGAAAGTTCTTCCAAAGCAGTTGATCCAACTCGAAGGACCAAATGATGAGGCTTTTGGGAGGCCACCGTCAAAAGCACCAAGTACCATCTGAAACGAACCTTGAAAGACGCTAAGCTAACTTTCGAGGAGTATGCGACGGTGCTGACCCAGGTGGAGGCCATACTGAATTCTCGACCGCTTTTTGCAATCTCCGATGATCCCTCCGACCCAGGAACCATCACGCCAGGCCACTTCCTGGTCGGACGTCCTCTGATTGCCACACCAGAGCCAAGCTACGACGATGTGCCGATAAATCGACTGTCACGGTGGATATTCCTGCAGCATCTAAAAGAGCAGTTCTGGAAGCAATGAAGGAAGGACTACTTGCAGAGCCTGCAGCCACGAAGCAAGGATCAACGAACAAATCCCAACATCTCTCCTGGAATGATTGTGCTAGTGGAAGAAAGAGATCTGCCCTCCCAGAGTTGGAAGATGGGCAGAATCGTCAACGTGTATCCTGGAGCGGACAACCTAGTGCGAGCCGTCGACGTGCAAATCCGTGGAGCCATCTACCGACGAGCGGTTTCTCGAATGTCTTTCCTGCCGATCGAAGACAACTGCAAACAGGATTGCAGAGATTCAGAGGAATCTATGTTCAGTATGTTTTGACCCGGCTAACGGTCAAGTAGTAAATAAGTAATCTGAGCTGGCTAAAGCTCAATAGGAATAAAGGCTTGTAAAAGCAACTACCGTCTTGTTTATTTTGCAAGGAGAGAACCTTCCTATAGAGGCAACCAGACGTCTCAACATTCTTGAAAGATGTGCCCCGACATAGCAGGAAGCCAGTACGGCCGGGACTTGAAAATGGTTGAGTACATAAGGAAAAAACCCATCGGCATCGCGCGGAATTTTGTCAAGCAATTCAACACCAGCATCGGGATGATTCAACAGATTAAAGCTTGGAACTCCCTAAAAACGTACAAGAAAAACAAGATGCCGAAAAAATCCCTGGAGCAGCAAGCTCAGACCAAAAAAAGAGTATAACCGGATTCTGGAGAACAAAGACGGATACATCCTGATCGACAACGAAACCTCCGCCAAGGAAGATTCGTGAGCGCTGACCGGACCGCAGTATTTTACTAAATCGGTGGACCAGGACCTGGAAGTTTGAGCATCGATTTGTACCTGTGGTTTGCGGTCGTCATTATTTTTTACGAAGGGTAAATTTACCCCAAGGTGTAAGAAGAAGAATGTTTGAAGAAGAGATTGATGCCTCTGTACAAAAAGCATAAGGCTCCTTCTCTCTTCTGGCCGGATTTGGCTTCAAGTCGGTTCTACAGTGGTTGGCAAACAAAAATGTACAATTCGTGAAAAAGGATATCAATCCACCGAACTGTCCGGATCTTCGGCCAACTGAACGGTATTGGGCGATTGCCAAGCCGCTTTTTCGGAAGAAGGGTACAGTGTCCCAAAACATGCAGGAGATCCAGAAAAACTGGTCAGCAGCCACCAGGAAAGCCACAAATACAACTGTGCAGAATTTAATGAAGAATGTCAAATCCTAAGTGCGAACGTTTTACAGAAACCAGGATTTTTTTATAACATAAACAGTGATATGTAACAAAAGGTTATTTTCTCCAATAAATCGAAAACTGACGTCAAAATATGTTGTGTTTTGCACTCTTTTATTCAAAAATGAATGTTGCTTACTACTTATACAGTGCGCAAAATTCTGATAAGCACACAGACGTTTTTATAAATATTTTGAAGAAAACATTATTTTTTTGTTAGTTATTGCTTACGTATGTACTTATTTTATAATCCATTGAATTATTATTATTTTCTGACATAACATTTTCTACATCTTGGTGCAAAATTCCTATAAGCGCAGTTGAACCAACAATCAATGTGCAACTAGCGACTTGAAATTGATTCACTGTTGAAGAACCCTTAGTTCCGAAGTACACCTTGCAGTCTGCACCTTGCCATGCATTCTTGCGCTTTTCAGTACCGTTTGGTACAAGTATCTTTGTTTTTGTTTTGATTCGCTATGTTATTTTGACAGAATATTTGAGAGTGTATTGGTGTGCGTTACGGTCTTAGGGGCGAATCATTAAGCTTGGGACCGAGCATAAGACCGGTGTGCTAGTACTTCCTGAGCCAAAAAAAAATCTTTTTCTTCATGACTATCCACCCGCTGGTTGAACTATCAACACCTATCATATACACACTTTGACTATTTGTCATGAGGCTGTAAGTGCTTGTGGGTAAACCATAACCTGCACAGTAATATAGTTTTCTTGAGGCTCTTCAAGCACAATGCCGGAAGCAGAGTTCTTGGGCCAAACAGAGCGGAGACGGATCCTATAATCTAAGGATATCAGTTTAAATAACCGAAAAATACTCACGAGAATCAATAGAGGAGACACACTGACTAGAAATTTCCTGAAGAAAGGTGAAACATATGGCAACTGGAAGAAAACCCAGGTCAACTCCAACATTTCCTATCAAGAACAGAGCAGGATTCACATTCCATTTACAGAGGATATTATGGACAACAAATTCATCTTTCAACCAAATACCGCTACTATTCACGTGAGCGAGAAGTCTGTGACATGGTTTTCTTAAAGAAATATTCAGGTTATGAACTGGCCAGTTCATAGTCCGGATCTGAATCCTATTGGAAATCACTGGGGGATCCTGGCGAGACGAGTTTACAGTGATGGAACTACGAACATGCATAAGAGTGGTGGAAAATTCCATCGGAAATGTAGTAAAATCTCATTGACTCAATGCCAAAACGGATATATAAAACAATTCTGAAAAATGGTAAACCAACAAAATACTTATTTCTATTATTTCTTTAAAATTTGATTAGTGCTTATAGGAATTTCTATTCTAAAATGAGTCTAAATAAAAAAAATTCGTTAAAAACAACTATTGAGAATGTAATTAGAACCCCCTTATGGTGCAATTATTTTGTCATTTGAATGCCTTTTAAATACCTTATTGTTTTGCAAATAGCATTAAATTGGACCAAACGGTCAAACAATATATGTGCGCTTATAAGAACTTCCCCCACTGTATTGCATGTACAGCTTCGACAGGTCTTCTGCTCGTTCGGAACGACAATTAGTATGAAATTACTCATGACCGCTGTTGCAATTCTTTTTACAGACAGTCTAGTTCCACCAACACCTACACTTATTTGGACTTTGTCCTATTTGCAGATGAAGTTTGTCAGAAGTAGATAATTTATCATCTCCATGCGAAGCGCTAGGAGTGGACGGTAATTTATTGCTAGAACGAAATAGACATGAAGAGAAAGTGTATTGATCAAAGATCGTTACTTCCGCGCTTGGGAGAATACAAAAACAATAATCAATGTCTATTTGCAGAGTTAAATTTTTTTTTCTTTTATTCCTGAAACCCGATCAGAATTAGTCCTTGGTTTGCAAAACAGTAGTTCTAACTACAAATAATTTGTTTTTAAACTAGCCGAATTTTGAAAAGATATAAAATGAAATTTGAAACCTGTTCTATAGTTGATAGTAATCAAAGAATATCTCGAGCAACTTTGAATCTTTATTTACCAGTTAGAGTTATGAACTACACTTATCGATACATATGAAAGAAGTGCAAACCTCCATTCCCGGTATTGCAAATACACACAATGCATATATTGATTTGACTCATTAGGACACTGTACTTTTGCATATAGACTGTTCCGATAATTATAAATACACTAACTTGTTTACATTCAAATAGAACTGATGTCATTTTTTGTAATATTTCGCACGATAGTTTGAAAATTCATGGCCTTTCTCCCGAGCAAAGCAAACGGATGTGCTCAAATGGTCATTCGATATTTAAAAAAAAACTGGCTAAGGAAGAAGATGTGAGGAAGGTAAGGCATTATTAGGAGCAACATCCTTCAGCATTAGTTCGAGATGTGGTGAAAAAGCGGCGTCTAATGTTGTGCGTGCCAATGAGAGAATTGGTCTGCAGACTCCTCGGAAGCAAAAAGGCTGAGCTCGAGAGCTGTACGACAAACTGCTGATCAAAAAATCCGGCTGTATTATCATGGATGATGAAACCTACATAAAACTCGATTATAAAACTCTGCCGGGACAAAACGAAAATGATGTTCCTGAATCAGAGAAAGTCATTTCCACTAATTCAGGACATAACAAGCCTACAATCTTTTGGCCTGATCTTGCTCCCTATCTTGACTCTAAAGATGCACTAGAGTGGTACAAAAAGAAAAGTATCGTATTTGTACCAAAACAGATGAATCCACCGAATTGCCGTATCTAAACTTTCTGGGCTGTGACGAAGGCGAACTGAGAATATATGTACGTGAAACCGGCGAATGGTGATTAAAGATTTAAGACATATTGAAAGGGGTAATAATGGTAGGAAAAGCACTATGCTTATGAGTAGTGTTTAGGGAAAAGTTAGAGAACACGCCTACTCTACAAAAAAGTAAGCAAACTGAAATGAAAATTGAAAGAAAACATTGTAACTATGTTTGACAAAACAATAAAGAACATACACTATGGTCCTGTTTATTTAAGGAAAAAAGTGTATTTATATTTTTTCGGAACAGTCTATAGTACATGCCTATATACACACTTAGAAAATTTTACAGTATTCGGTAATTTTTTACCGAACTTTCGACAGTTGAACGTTCGATAATCCAATTTAATGGATTTCGGTAAAATTTGACAAGTTCCGGTAATTTTTTTACCGGAATACTGTAAAATTTCACCGAAATCCGTTAAATTGGATTATCGAACGTTCAACTGTTGAAAGTTCGGTAAAAAATTACTGAATACTGTAAAATTTTCTAAGTGTGTAGGTTGAGTAATTACCTTCTAACAGAGGAATGACAAACTAATATTACTAACTAGTAAATCAATATGCATTACCTTCAACAGTTCCGGGTTGTTGTAGCAGATCTCCCTTTGATGTTGTGTGAAAAATGTGTTTTCGTTGCAGATCTCGAAGCTTCGGTTGTCTCGATGGAAATGTTTTACATCCAGCGCAAGGTCCGCCACTTGCCACCAACTACCGCTGGTAAACCCATTGAAGTATATTAGCACAATCAGCAACAGCAGGATTGACTTTCGTTGCACTGCATTACTGCTAAAGTGCCCAACGTTTCCACAACGTGTCGGTGGCCAGCTGCGGAACGTCGGGAATGTGTTCGATAGTCGGAAGCAAAAGAATTTCTTATGCTTCACCATTTTCCACTCGTGCTACTCATCGGATATTAATGATGTGCCATTTCAGCAAAGGATCTGCAATGGTTATGAAGAAAGCAGAAGGGTTTTTTTCGATTAGGGTTTGGAAAATTCTATCGAAACCTATTTGAACGGGGTATGCTGTGACAAAATTTTAATAAACCAGAATCAATTTATTCGCATGATTTGAAATGTAATAAGGAAGCATGTGCCACTGCGGGTTTCACTTATGAGATAAATCCAATGGGCGCTGTTGGTCAGCTCAATGTGGAAAAAGCTTAAAAATAATATCATTTTATTGCTTCTTACCGTCGCAACAGATGTGGTACTCATAAAACCATGCTAGTTATTTTGGACAGTCAGTGATCAAAGCAACGTAGGAACGGATTTCAATTTTGATGATTTTTCGCATTTATTTGTTTTTATTTAATCTTATGCGGCACATGTTTTCCGAATAGAAATAAAAAAAACATAACTTTAGTTACGCATGTTGAATAAAATATTAAAAGGAAGTAGTAAAGTAAATAGTGAGTATTATTCTATGTCCTTCCTCTTACGTTAAAAAGAGTTTCATTTGTTAAAAACAGTTTTCGTAGAATTATTCCTATGTTGAAAGATCGCGGTAGGCTGCGCTACAAGGTTTGATGTGTTTTGTTTACGAAGCTGTATTCTTACGGGACTGATTCAACGTGTCAAATGGTATCAATGTTTAATTATTCAATGATGCAATTTAATTTCGTTAGACTACCAATTTTCGGAGATTTGACATGTTGAATTTTATAAAAAAAAGAGGAAAAAAAAAGAATATTATACGTACTTTTTTTTTAACCGTAGTTAGTGGGCCTTCGTTTTGCTTCTTATTATCAAACGGACCTGAAGAGCAAGTTATCAAACCATGTAATTCCCTTTCCAGAGGATGTTGTTCAAAAGAGATGCAAGAGAATACGTTTGGCAAAGGTTTTACTAAGTTGAATAGAGATACAGGTGAAAATGTTTTAGAAAAAAATCCGATTTTTTGATAAAGGCAAAGTGGTGGAAAATGGCTCTTAAAAATGTTGAGATCACAAACAAGCAAAACCACAAGCACTGCAATAAATCAAGACATATTTGACGAATCATGCTGAAATTTGGCATTGGTGCTTCCAAACGCAATACACTAGATGTTAAAGGAGTTACATTATCCAGTCGAATTTAAAATGTTGGGATTCCCGTTATGCCCAACAAAATTAAAGTTATGCGTCATTTCTCAGAGTGCTTATTCGAGGGGCTCTTGGATAATCAATTGCATTTATAAAAAAAAAATACATTCAAAATCTCGATAAATACAAACCAATGGCGTACCCTTAATCTATTTTCAACTTTGATAGTTCAAGTCGCTTAACGAAAGCTTCAGTGGGTTACGGGCTTAATGCAACGAACCGAAGTTGTCTGTACAAAATTACGCTCGATTCTTGTTTTTCACGAGGGATGAGTATTGTTCGAAAATAAATCGTGCACAAAAAAAACGGTGTTATTCCGAAAAACCGGGTAAAAAATCGTACGTTTTGAAAAACGGAGTAGAGAAAAAGGCACAAAAAAAATATGGTGAAGGATCTTCTTTCAAAAAGTGTTGGAATACCTGTAATAACGCACGGTTCTTTTGTTTTACATGAAGGCTGCGTGCCGTGCATAAAAAACCGTGCAAAAAAAGGTGCTATTGGAAGAAATCGTGTTCAAAAGATTCGTGTTACATCGAGAAACAGTGTAAAAATAGTCTTATTATTTCAAGAAACCGTGTAAAACGAGCCGTGTCAAACAATTGTGTAAAATAGTCGTTAAAAAAAAATCTGTTGTACATAAAACAAATATTTTTTCTCTGTTGTTCTTACCTTGTTTTTAGTTTTTGAGTGTGATAAAAAGAAGGTGCTTATTTTTAATTAAGATACAAATGTTATTTTAATTTTATGTTGGGGGAGCTAGCTCATCAAATCTTCCGGTCCGCCTCTAAGCATCTTGCTATGAGGTACCAGGTGGGTCTCCACCGATTGCCTGTCAATCTGCCAAATTTAGAAGACGTCTGCATTGAGTTATCTCAAATTATAATAATTCGTCCACTATATCACAAAACATTGCGATTGGTTGAGCGGATTGGAGATAATGAAATCATTGGGTATAGGACCAAGTCATGGGACTGCCTCCTCCCTATTGTTAACATTTCGCGGAACGAGGGCGGGCTCTTCGACTCCATCTATTGGGTTTATTCTGTCAATCGAGGGCTCGATTCTAGTGCTGCCTGTGTGACCTTGCTTTTGGAAGGAGATTCTTTTCCCTATATTCGCGGGTTTCGCGCAAGTGTCTCTACTTACGGGCCCGCCCAAACGTTTTTGGCCCTTCATACAGGAGCTTGATGATCACATACAATAATATAATCCTGATCAAATCGTTTCTCATATTATTCCACTGCTATGGAAAGTTACCTTGCTACAATAGATGGTAGTATTATATCATCATCATCATCATCATCATCATCATCATCATTAGCGTGGATTGATCTTTTTATTGTATTATTTGACTATTAAATAACATACAACTAAATGTTTTGTTCTGTAAATTATAAATTTCAATCTAAATTTCAGTGAGCAAGATAAGGCGCTATAACCTTGGCAAATTATTGCCATACATTTTGGTTCAAATGCCAAATGTCCACCCACAGGCAAAAGGAGCATTAACTTCTATTTCTAGCATCTGTGCTTCCAACGATAAAATACAAATTATCATATTATTTAACTCTATATGGAAGCGTTTGGTACGGGAGGTCCACGCTTTCTTCCTTCCCTTGATTCTAAGTAGAAGAGCGACTGCAAAAACTTTCTGGAATCGCTCTATTTCTTTGAGTCCTCTCTGCGGCACATGCTACGCAGTTGGCCTGGCCGGTGATAAGAAAAATGATGCATTCAAGAAGTCATTTTCCAGGATGCTTTCAAGAATTGGCTGCGCTAGTGTGAGATTAGATTAGATTAGATTAGAAATGTTATTTTATTTTTATGTTACCTCTCCTTCAAGTGTATTGTCAATCTGCAACATAATCTCTCAACTTTTTTTGGGGTTATTACAGTTTTTTTTGACTATTTGTAAGCAAAAAAATTCAAGGGCCATTTTACCCCACTTACCCATTGTTCGTAAATTCTGAGTCTTTGCAACACATATTCTGTTCAGTAGGCAAAAAGGTCCTGAGAACATCGAGACATACAAATCTCCTTTAGAAATAAAAGGGGGTTGCGGCTCTCGCGAACTGGTTCTTACATTTTGTTCCAAAAGCAGAGATGCAAAAGTTCACGAGACTGTCGCAAGAGTCGTCAGCATATCCATTTTCAAACGTTAACCAGAAACGATCACGGAGAACCATGCAAACTGTTACAGTCGAGGATCAAAAGTACAACCACAAAGTAGCATGGCTTCTCAAGTACGGTTATGACAAAAAGCAGAACGACAGCAAATATTAGGTAACTCAATTGGTGCGAATGATTGAGTCAACAACAAAGCCAGCAACCTCAGTGGTAAGCTGTGGGGATCACGCACTAATACACTCGTATAGCCAAACAAAGCAGCAAAATTTTCAAAATAAGCGCATTTGACATTCGTGAATGTCATTGTGACCAGATTGTCGATGGCACGCCGCTAACCATAACCATCATTAAAGCCTGTCCACGTTAAATTTCGGACACTTTTCGTTCAGTGTAGATTTTGAATTATTTCACGGATCTCTGAAACGTTTCAATTATATGACAGCTGAAACTCCCCACTTTATTTCGTGGTACAACATGTTTACATTCTTGTTACATTCAGTAAAATGGCGTCGAATCAATTGGAAGTGCGCAAACGCATTTTTTACGAACGACAGCAAAATCCGCATTTATTGGTACGCGATCTTGCCAAGAAACTAAAACTACCGAAAAGTACCGTGTTTTGTGTTTGCAAATCATTTGACCAGCGCTTGACTGTGGATCGGAAGGTTGGAAGTGGAACAAATCGAAAAGTATGCTCCCGACAAATGGACAAGGAGGTGGTAGCCATTATTGAGAAAAATTCCAATCTTTCTTTGCGAAATGTGGCTCGCAAAGTTGGGAAATCAACATCATACGTACAAAAAGTGAAGCAGAGGCCAGAACTGAAGGCTTACAAAGTGAAAAAGGTGCCCAACCGTGATGACAAGAGAAATTTCACTTCAAAAAGTCGTGCTAAGGAGCTTTACACCAATTTTTTGCAAACATTTTCTTGTATCTTAATGGACAACGGAACATACGTACTCGAAGACTTTAAATAGCTCCTGGGTCTGGCTTTTTATACCGCAATGCAAAGGATCGCCGTTGCCGAGCATTTTCGGATAAAGAAGGTGTCCAAATTCCCGAAGAAGTATTTGATTTGAAAGGTCATATGTAGTTGTGGTCGAAAATCTAAAAGTTTCGTCTCTACCGGCACTATCAATAAGGATGTACTATCAATCCTTGTACGAGAAAGAATGTCTGCAAAAGCGGTTGCTACCGTTTATCAGAAGCCACGAATCTCCAGCTCTGTTTTGGCTTGATTTGGCCTCTTGTCACTATGCGAAATTCGTCCTGGAATGGTATAAGGTACAAGAGGTCAAATACGTGCCAAAAACAGCCAATCCACCAAACTGTCCAACACTTCTCCCGATAGAAAAGTACTGCGGAAAAGGCTCTAGTTAAGCGGAAACTCTTCGAAACTAAGAAGAAAACAAATGGTGCCGATGATTTCAAGAGATGGATGGAGAGTTGTCACGGCGGTCGTATTTGAGGATACCGTACCGTTCGATAATTTTACAGAAAGAAGGATTAACATCTTAATCAACTGTTTCTAATGTAGATATAACTCTATTGTTGTGAAATAAACAATCGGTTTTGTAGAATGATGGGCTTTTTGGTCACGTTCCTTCGGGGAAATAGTGAAATAAAGCCACCTTAGAGGCTTAGGAAGCAGAAAAAGAAGCATACTGATAGAATGAACACTAGCTATTTTACCATCAATCATATAACGACATTGATTTTCACAAATTGTAACTCTCTTCAAAAGCTCTACCTTCAGTATTTTTTTTTTCAGTTATTCACTAAAATCTGAAAAGGTTTTCTATAATCGGAATGACAGTCAACAATAATGTTACAACTTGGATAATACAAATACATGAAATCAAACATTCCGTGTTACTCGGATCTGCCCACAGGAAAAAGAGATTCTTCAGAAAAAGAGCTGGCATGTGCAACGATTAATAAGTAAATTTTCGCTCTCTGCATTCTCCTTCACACACTGAAAATTTATGTTTGTTAATTCGCTCACGCTCTTTTTGTAGATGCAGTTTTCATACAGAAAGACTGTACTCGAAAATAAATGAGACACACAATAATGGTCGCCAAAAATTCATTTTTAATCTGATTTTCTTCAAACTTTCAGAGAAACAACAACAACATTATGGTTCGGTTTCTACTTGATTTGTTTACTAGATCTCTTCTCCATGACCGAATGCCCACAATTTTCCCTTGACACTACTCATAAAGTTTTGGGCCGACTTCTTTTAATACCTTTACCCATAATAGTTTCAAGGCCAGCTCGTTCTCAGACTTTAGGTGTTTTACAAAGTTTGGCGTTCATGATGGCCCAAAACTTCTCAATCGGACGAAGTTCCGGCGAGTTCGGTGGGTTGAAGTATTTTGGTACGAAAACAACATTCTTATCTCTGTACAAGTCTAACACCGGCTTGGCATAGTGGCAGGATGCCAAATGCGGCCAAAATAGCGTCTGGCCTCCGTGAGACCGCAGGAAGGGTAGCAATTGCTTCTGGAGGTACTCGTTTCGGTAGATTTGCCCATTCCCGTCGTGATATATGGCTGGCTCATCTCTCCAAACCCACAGATGGAATGCCAAACCAAGAACTTTTTGGCCAATCTTCTTCTTTCCTTACCGCCTTGGAACCGGCAAACCATGATGTGGCAACGTAAAACTCCTGCCCCGGCAGTTGACTTTGTAACCTTTCATTGAGGTTCCAACCTGAAATTCATTTTTCTGTGTTAGCTTTTCCAACCCATCATAATGGAAAATTTTAAATAATATGCAAGCAATGTTTGGATGAAATTACAAAAAATCACGATTTGAATAACATAATTCTATTTTTCAATATTGAATATTGAAATTTATTTAGTCTGGTAAATAAGTATTTAATGACCACACTGTACATTAAATTAAATTTCCGAACACGAGCTATTTTACCCAGACTTATTTTTTTTCGACTACTGTTTTAACACACAATAAATTGTAAGAAACATTCGCATTACTTGTCATCAGTAAAATCTTTTTCGCAAATATTATTCGGAAAATACACGAAATAAAGTTAGTGCGGAACATCCAATCACTTCCTCTCTTCTTTCGTACCCGTACATATTCAAGCCCGCTTTGACTCAATTTGAATCATTTTTGACTTACTTTCGCCAAAAGTGGAGATTGCGACTTCGTCCTTATTAGTCAAGCAACTGCCATGATCAATCCCGATTGAATCCAGCTTAAAAACAGCTCTTTTCTAGGCTTTAATCAGAAGATAATGCTAATGTTACAAGTCACGAAAAGTTCTAAAACCTTTACTCATAGGTGCGATTTTTTTTCAATAAAAAATAAAGACTTGTCCATGAAAACTGTCAAACATCCAAACTCCAGAGAGACATATCTTTTTCAACCAAATTATCTTAGCTCCTTGTATTGCTTTTGTACAACAATCGAATGTTTTCTCAGAGTATACTAATGCTTTCTACTTTTGAAAGTTGGTTGGCCGCTAATAAGCATTAAGAAGCCACAACATAAAAAAAATTGAGAACCCTTGAGTAAGATAATTTGAGAGGTAAATTTGTAAACTAAAGGTAAACTTGGATAAGATTATATAGTTGTAACCTGATAAAAGGCCATATTGATGAAGTTTTTCATGTTGATACTTTTTAAAACACCATTGTATGCTTTGTTATATACAGTACCGTAGTCTGAACAAAGCTTATCTCGTGCTTTGGATGAAAAAAAAAGCATGTGCCATACATAATCATCACAAAGAAGAGGGAAAATATTGCAGACAAACATAGAACTCGTGGAGTTTTGTAACGAGCTGGTAACTGGTGAAATTTTAGTAATGGTGCTGAGAACGATGATGACCACTGGTACATTTATCGGTGGAAGCAGGAATTATTTATAATCAAGCAATGTTTGAGAGGCCAATTTGGTATAGATAAGTGAATCTGATATCGTTTTCGTTTTTAAACCTGGATTGGAACCAGTTCCAACCTGCGACACCTGAGTTTATTGTCAGTGCAAACTTTATTCCGATACGTGTTACAAATAAAGGCAATTACGCCGACGTTCAACAAACAAAAAGCTGACCCAGGCTTGATACCAGATCCAGGTGAATGAAAACGGTATAAGTCATCATTGCCGTATGGAATGTTTTCAGTGGAAATAAGCATAGTAAAATTCCAAAGCGGAGCAATTTGAAATAGAACCTTGGAACTTGACGTACGGATCCAGTGGCTTTACTGCGCTCGTTCATCAACGTATTCCAACGCTCCAAAACAAGGAGGACAAAATGCGTTGAAAAACAACCTCGTGTTAGACAAAACCATTCATAAGTCAAGTTATTAAAATTCACAAGTACAGTTCATAAGTTGTGCCTTATAAAATTCTTAAGTTTATTTACCTGAGTATAGGACTCCTAAAATTTAAGGTGTTATCTGCCACCAAGCATGGTATATCTTAATTGTTCTATATTTGCTTTCTGGTCCACTGCGGATTTCGCGAAAAGATATTTGAAGTATGGATAAACAAAAACGCTCTTTTAAGCAAACGAAACACTACCTGCTTGAAAATGCTATGATTTTTATTGCATTAACTGACAATAATTGTGTTTACTCAAAGCGGTTTTTCGAAAACATGCGGCTCCACACACTTTTTACTAGCAGGCCGTAAAGCACAACCAGACAGCATCCGAACGCATCATCTTCTCTGGAGCTGAGCACCGTGTGTGGTCAGTATGTAGTGAGATACTCATCTTGTCAACACACAATCGAGTAATGAGCAGTTATAACATTATTTATTTTCTATATTTCATAAATTAAAGGCAATAAACTACAAGGAAAACAGTCCTCGTCGGCTTGTGCCTAGCTTCTTCGATGGAGCCATGAAGATGCCCACGACTATTTCTCCACTGACGTGGCACGGTGGAACAAGTATTTTTTTATTTTTGCTTTCATTTACCTAAATGAACCATAACCGAAGTCAAACGCAAATATCCATTTGAGTTAAAATGTATGTTTAATTAATTTTAATCGAAATAAGTACATTGAATTTATGACATAAAAAATCAATTATTCGGCGGTGTGCTACAACTGAAGTTTTATCTGAAAAATACGAGTACCGTGTTTTGTTTTTACATTTTCGATGCATGAAATTTGAAAATGTAGATGAAAGATGTTGAAATGTAGAATGTGGTATTCTACAATTGAGGATATTTATATAAAATCCAACCCGGTTTCTCAGTAATTGATCGGAATAATGAATGATAATTAATTTAAAATAATTTTCTTGTGTACCGCAAAAGTCGGGGTAATTAAATAATTAAGCGTGGCCAAGTCTTTCCGAATGAGCGCAAATGTCTGCAAAAGAAATTAATCCCCTTCGCTTCGTCCTGGTCAATCTTCATTGGGTGGTACCGCTTTGGTCGCTGTGTGCAAAGTCTAGAGATCAGAGGGAAAAAAATGTTGCAGCTTAATTATGTCTGACTTTAAAAGCCAGCGCGTATGGCCGATCAGCAGGTATACCTACCCACTTGGGATGAACCCCGAGCTGCACTCATAAACGTCGGAGATGAAGGTTTCCGATTCGTTTATACTCCCCCCCCCCACCCCATAGTCACTTCTCCCCCCCCCCCCCCCCCCCCCTCACACACCACCAACTGCCCCCTCCTCCTCTCTCTATAAAAACCACCCACCCCCCCCCGTTGGGGGAGAGAGGGAAAGGAAAAAACCAAAAAAAATATATATATTTTTCTCCCCCCAACCCACCAAAAAAAAAAAAAAAAAACCAAAAAAAACACACACACAAAAAAAAAAAAAAAACAAGTCCCAAAAGGGGGGTGTTTTTTTTTTTTTTTCCCCCCCCCCCCCCCACCAAAAATTTGTTTTTTTTGTGAAAAAAAAAGGTAGGAGGTAGAAAAAGGTTCCCCCCCTTTTTTTCCTACACACCCCATTTTAAATCCCTTCCCCCCGAACCCCCCCCCAAAAGGAAAATCAAAAAAAACCCCATTTGACTTTTCTTTTTACCCTTCTTACACCAAAAGAAGGGTATTAAGATCGCTTAAAAACTCGACTTTTTATCCGAAGCCCAGAGGACCGGGTGTCATATACCATTCGACTCAGCTCGACGAACTGAGCACATGTCTGTGTGTATGTATGTGTGTATGTATGTGTGCATGTATGTGTGTGTGTGTGTGTACGTGTGTATGTGCGTTACAAATAATGTCTCATCGGTTTCTCAGCCGTCTGGAACCGATTTCAGTTCTGCTGACGGCAAATGAAAGCTACAACATTCCCATCGAACGCTATTGATTTTTTTTTCATTTGGACATTTCGTTACGAAGATTTGAACGAAACAGTACTTTACGGCCTATTATAATAGTAATCAAACAATTTAGTCTCCGATTACATACTGAGCTATTTTTGTACCGATTTTAGTTTTGTTGGAGCCAAATCAAAGTTATAAAATCCTCAAATAACTGGTCAAAATTTCATTATGATTGGATAATCCTTCATGGAGATATGACCGAAACAATACCGGAGAGCACATAATTGTGAGATGAAAATATACTCGTTGCAATTCAAAACCGGAAAACACAACTCGCACTAATCGATCCTGCTTGCATTCTATAGTGTCGCATCTGGTGCGTTGTATAACACATACAGCGGACTAACCACATTATGCAACTCTATAGAATTAGAGCAGAATCGATTGGCTCGAGTGGTCCGGTTTTGAACTGCAACGAGTATATTCGAAAATTACACAAAGTATTCATTTACTATAGCTACACAATTTTCAACGAACATGTACTTATTAAGCATCTTGAATCCATATCGATAATCAAAATTGACGCTTAGGATTGTCTAATAATTCATTCTTTGGACTGATATTATGAAATTTATAATATTTATGTAATTCCCCCTTTTATAAAACTAAAACAAACAGGTCGTTGAAGACTATTAATGGCAATATTTTAATCACATTGATGAACAATACGGTCAGGATTGACAAATAGTTCATTTTATAAACTGAATGTATGACATATCGAATATTCCTGGATCTTCCTGGAATTCCAGATGAAAATATGTATCCAGTACAATATTGGCCACATTTGAGTTCGTAATTCTGGTGAAGTGTAAGAAGGGTTCAGTCTCACCATCGGTGGATTAATTCGGATTTTTTTTTTCTAAAATGTCTCCACTTTTTAACAACAAATAGACTTTCTTGACAATATTTTTATGTTCTGGTGAATACATTGGTTAATTATTCGTAAAGTATCAGGGCCCTCACCGTTATCCACCAAATGCATGGTTTGATTTTCAGTAAAAAGAATTACGGTTTTGATCCGTAAAATTTCAATTTTGCTGAATGATTTGTAAAATGAATTGATTTAAGTATCTGTGAAAAAACTACAAGTTTGCGGTACTTTATATAAGCATTTTGCTGAGCATTTGTTATTATATTACTGATGTAATTTATAAACTTTGAGCTCTACTGTTCCGTTAAAAAAAAACTATCGATTTTTGGTAAAACAATAACAAATACTGGTGCAACATGAAAAAATCACAGACTTTCTGAAATCTTTACTGAACCGTTCGGTTAAATTTGTGCCTGTCAAATCTTCGCCATTTTTTGCATTCTAACGCGGTGGCATATTGAAAGATTGTAAAAAATCGAATAATTTGGTGTTTTTCATTATAAAGTAAAAATGGAGGACCTGTTGGATATACTCGCGGCCACAGATGAAGAAGTAAAGGAGTAAGATAGAAACGTTTTCTAAATAATATGATTTTTAAGCATTCGAACAAAATGGCTGGTGAACGCAAAATTTGCTTTGCATTTTGTTGAATATATGTTGTTTTAAGTTCTCTTCCTCAGGTTATTCATAGGTAATTGAAATTGGTTAGGACGGTGGTATTTTTGTCCGCCGGCGCACCTGTGGCATGGCCTGACAGTGCTCACATCAACGTAAAGTATAAAAACAGATTATGAGCTTGTTTTTGTATGGATCAGCAAAATTGAAACAGAAACAGATATATCGTACGTGGCTCTTCGAACCCATCTCCGCGCTCATGCTATCAAATGGCGCAATACAGTGAAGAAACCTTTGTTAGGTGAATATCACGCGAAGTAACGACTCGTTTGGGTGAAGAACAATATATTACAGACGAAGCTTCTGTTTGGGGATATGTTAATCGTCCCACCGACCTGGCCAATCTCCATCAACAAACGGTAAAAGTGCATCTTTGAGGTTGCTTCTCAAGTCTGGGATTCGGAACTTTGTATCTGTTTACCTACAACCGGAATGCTCAGAAAATATATAAGATATCTTTGTTGTTTGGTAAAAGAGCACAGTGAGCATCTGGGGAGGTGGTGTGGCAGGAGAGGAAGGAGGGGGGGGGGGGGGGGGTTGATTTGAATGGTCAGTGACTTCAGTTTTGACGAAATTGTGTCAAATTTCACTTAATACTGAGTTGAGTGAACTGGCGGTGTATTAAGATGTGTTTCCTACAGTGAAAGATTTTATTGTATTATTTCGTTGATATCTTTGTAGGTTTTTTTGATCAAGTTTAATTAAGGTTATTCTTTTACTTTCCAATTCAAATCTTGAGTGACACACAACTTTTCAATAACTAAATAACTACACATGTATGTTGATTCTACTGAATCTTGGCAAACAATTTATCGAGATGGAAAGCGTCGAGTGCTAGGAAATCATAAAATTTACAAGGATACCCCCAAACAAACAAACGAAAGCTTTAATAAAGCATACATGCTTTATTAAAGCTGAATTACGACTTTCGTAGCTGAATAAAACATCTAGCTGAAATATAAGCTGAATAACCATGTTCTCAATTAAAATATTAACATTAATTCACGTGTTTCATTTTGTTTGAATAACATGCTTGGTAAAAGCTATTATATTATTTATATGTAACTCAATTTACACAGTTCAACAAAGAGATGAATAACAGTTTATAAATCCGTTTTAACATCGTTTATTTAGTCTAGCTAATAAAACCTGATATTGAATTGAATAATAGCTGTAATGTACATCACTATTCAACTGATCCAATTATAAGCTGAAGAAAAATAATACAAAAGCTTTACACAGGTGTCTTAATTGACTTTTATTCAACCACCGAACAATTAGTTGAAATACAGTTTATGCCTCTAATGCAACGCCTTTTATCTAGCTTTGCCAATTAAACCTTATATTTATTGAATAATAGCTAAACCAATAGTCAGCTCAATAAACTACAATTAAAATAAAGGTCGTTTAAATGCCGTAGTTAAAGCCTCAAGTTATGCTGGATAAATGATATAGATATTCATTGAATTCAGTTAATTCCTATGTTTTCGTTTATGAGTTGTTCATTTTTGGTACAGGTGAAAAAGTATTGGCATGATTTCAAGAGTTGAAATTATAGTCAAATGCTTGTAGCAAATAGCTCACAGGCTACTTTTTACATTACCCATCCGAATAGAAAACAGTGTTATCAAATAACATCAGAAAACATTGTCATATCTTTTAATCGTCTCTTGTTCAACACGCCCTTGTCAGTAATGCCCAGAAAAAACCCAAAACCCCCAACAAAAATTTTTTTACACTTTTTAAAAACAAACATTTAAAAACAAAATTTAAAAAGTTTTTTTGTGCACAAATTTTTTTTATTTACAGACAACGCGAAAAATAGAATATCTATGTAGCTCAATTGAAGTATCACTTCTGCTACTATTCAATATATAATATTGAGCTAATATAGACGATTCGTTTATACTTCATTCAATTCTACGATAGCGCAGTTGGTATGTCACGTAGTTGAGGATACGCAGGTTGATTGTTCAAATCTCTTAATAAATAAATGTTACATAATGTTTCTGTAAGTGTACATGTATAATAATATCAAATTAAATATGCATAGTATAAAATGTCCATATCGTATGGAAAATCATACAAAAAAACCAAAGAAAGTTTTATGAGAATTTAAAAAAGTTGAACAAAAGTTCTATAAAAGACACCACAGCTTTTTTAATATGCTTAATGATGTTGAAGAAAAATTTCATCATGACTATTAATTAACAAGGAGAGAATATATTATTCTTAAAAAAAAACTCGCTTAGCTCAACAAAGGTCACTTTGACTCTCGGAATTACCCTCAAGTTCTGTGCAGCACTTAAACAGCAGTTATTCAATTATCAGCTGAACTCCATTGCTGCAAACTTGCTTCTTAAGCATATGCAATTGGCAGTGTCCAAACGTACTTGACGACAGCTTAATAACTTCTCCAAATTTGTGTGAATAATGCCTGAACAAAAGTTGTGATTGAAAATAGTTCAGAGATTATTCAACACGCTGCTGAATTAAATCGCCATAATGATGTTTATTTAATGAGTGATTGTTTGTTGGGACCATTCTATGTATTTTATAAAATGGTTGAATTAAGAAAAAAAAAGAAAAAAAAACAAAAAACTAAAAAAAGAAAAAACCCCCAAACCACCCCCCCCACCCCCCCCCCCAAACACCCTTTTTTCCCCAAACCAATTCCAAACCACACCCCCCCCCCCCCCCGGCAGCAGACGTTTTTTCAAACACTCTTTCACGTAAATTTCTTGGTTGACAGTCCCGGAAGCTATGAAAATGATGCTTTTCAAGCCACAGGTACAGATGGCTTGCCAAACCAGATATTTCTTTACGAACTTTGACAGTTTCGTGTGCATGAAAATAACTGCTACCTTTCTCCCTTCCTTTTGCCGTATAAAACTCCTGTCCCGGAAGCTGCTTGTAGTCGGCTTTGACGTAGGTTTCGTCGTCCATTACCACGCAGTCAAACTTCGTCAGCATCGTCGTGTACAGCCTCCGGGATCGCGCTTTGGCCGTCGTATTTTGTTTATCATCGCGATTTGGAGTCACTACCTTCTTGTAAGTCGATAGTCCGGCTCGTTTTTTGGCTCGATGCACGGTTGTAGACGATACACCCAGCTTATTTGCGGCATCTCGGAGAGATAGGTTAGGGTTTCGCTTGAAACTACCGGCAACTCTCTTTGTCGTCTCAGCGGCTTCCGGTTTTCGATTTCCCCCCGATCCAGACAAACGTTCCCCAAACACTTTAATTACATTTGTAACGGTTGATTTGGCAACTTTTAGCGATTTTGCCAACTTTGCGTGCGAGTAGCTCGGATTTTCGCGATGCGCGAGCAAAATTTTGATACGCTGCTCTTCTTGCTTGGACGGCATTTTGACAACTGAAGAGTGAATTCCAAAATCAAAATAGGAGCAACATTCTACACACACACACCTTCAAAATGAGGGGTGTTCAGGTTTTTTAAATGCAAAATTGAAAAAAATACGTCAAGTTGATATTGACCAAATTTTGACCGTATCGCCCTTTACAAACCATACAACATATACAAGCTTCAGAAAGCTCAAACGGCAAGAAAGCGGTCTTTGGATCTTTGGAAGTTCTTCGAGAGTACTAAGCTGAAATCAGGTGAAAAAGATTAGGTGAAAACTCGTCTAAAAAGAGCGTCGAAGATAGTTTAAAGAAGAAGAACAAAGCGTAGAGAAGATGTTATTATATAAATCTAATCATTTCGTAAGTCATCCAACTCAAAATCAAAGAATTGACCCATGAAGTGGATTGGTTTGTAATATTAGTATTTAGTTTTAAACGTAAGCAAACATTATGAAGTAAATAAACAAATCTAATTACCCTCCAATATTTTGATTCTGCGTGTGATCAATATAGGAAAAAGGAGATTAATATGGGGATAGTTACCCTAAATCGATTTCTCTTCCACTTCTGAAAAAATTGCGTGTATATAAGTGACAGCTGTATTGTCCAATCCGGCGAAGCATAAAGTAAACAAAAAAAAATCTGAGTAAACGCGATTTCGGTTTTATATCTTTTCACTGAACTGCCTAGCACATAACTTTGCTTAATTATGCCGGAACAATGAAACTTTTGGTTAGTCTCGGAAAACATTTTGATTGCAGAAATATCAGCAAAAACAAATATTAACAATTTAGATCAGTATTGTTTTTTCTGTCAAGCTAGAAAAACTGTTTGAGTGTTAGTGATCTCGTATGCGATATTGAATCTATGCTCTTATTCCATTTAATTTCATATATGGTATTTTCGTAGCTTGCGATATTTGTGGTACCAAAAAACTAGAAGTGGCTTAGGAAACAATATTTATTGAAAGTTCGCTTCTGGGCGAGCGCAACTCGCAAGTAATTTACAAAACTTTCAGTGGATTTCGTGGAACTTTTGCTGGTGTTGAGTGGGTTGCGCGCGCTTTTATGAGATTTTGTTTGGGTTCTTCAGGTTGGCAAAAATTTAGCCACTTTTCCTGAAATGAACAGATTTAGTCAAACTTTTTCTAATTGCAGTCTGTACAACGTGCAATCAAGAATTTCAAAGTAGGAAAATAGACTGAGAATATATCGTTCAATCATGCAACTTTAATTATTTACGTTTTCTACAAACCTATGTATGTCATCACGTGATGATTGTAAAAAGGTACCTTTATCTGATAAGTACGAATGATTTGTGAGGCAAAAAAAAAACATCACATGATGGCCGATTCCGAAACCTGCATCAAAACATGAACCAAATTCTCATCTCCTCTCTCAGATCCGGCAAAAACAACTGTGAACATACACACATACCTATCTACTACATGCGAATGCCATATCTTTCACCAGAAATAAAATATCAGATTTCAGGAAAATTGTTGGTACTCAGTAGCAGGAAGAAGGAATGATAGATGGGAATGATGGTAAGAGCGAATATTCTTGCCGTTGGTTATTATATGATGAATGCTTGTAATACAAGCAACGAAATATGCTGTGTACACGAAAGAAGGAGCTGCAAACAAAAGCCTTCATTGTTTTTCATCCCGTTATGCGCGAGGCATAAGTTTGCGGGAAGGGGATGATTTCCAGCGAATCGGTAAAGATCCTAATGATGGAGAATGTATTTACGAGGCTTATTACGGTTGGACGCCACTCCAGATTGCTTGTTGCTATTCGGTCGGAGAAGGGAAATGGCTTGCAAGAATGGTTCTTCATATTTACACTGTACTGATATTAAGAAAACTGATGTGTTGAAAGCTATCCAGTTTGACAAAACATTTCGTATAAGATACTTAAAATGAGTTTACTCCTCAAACAAATTATTGTGCTTCTCCTCCTTAAGTTATTTCATCCGGAAAAGTGACGATTTTCTGACTTTACTACCACTGGCGAGGCGACATCTGTTGGCAGATCAATACAAACAAGATGTAAACTTAATGATTAATCGAACACCGTTTCAAATTCGTTTTTTTTGTGTGTGTCGTGATTGAGAAACGGGTGTAAGTACGTATTGATATCTGATGGAACAATACAGATAATAGTTGTTAGAGAAAGAATGGCGCTGCCGTCGCCATCGGAACATCCTTAGTTTGCTTCTAATAGAAACATTAGTGCATGTGGTTAATTATCTCTATAGTAAGAACTAATAACATTTCAGTAGTAGAACAAACGTTTCTATGCTAGGTATTGTCGCTACGAAAGACACCCGAAAGATGGGGTCAGGGAAATTTGATTTTACTCTCCTTTCATCCGTTCAATACATTGTCAGAAGAATCTGATGTAGTAAAAAGCGAACTATTCCCAACACTATTGATAATGCGTAGAATGCGAGTAAAATAGTTTTTCGCTTGAACCATTTTACCGGGTTTCTTTTGTACTGACAATAGTATGTAAGAAGCGCTAGGTTTCTTTGTTTACATGGTTTTAGAAGTAAGTAAAACATTATGGAAAACTGGTTGTTCTAACGTATCACCGGCGTAGACGGATAACCCACACGAAGTGTTTACACCTTTGAAAACGAACAACTCAAATAATCGTGCACCGAAAATATGCGTGCCACGTCACTTGGTCTTGGCCAACGTCTCTACAAAGCGAACATAAACAACTTGTAACATCCGTGACTAAGACTGTAATCTGTTGTAATTCATTGTGTATTGCATTATGTAATATACCACCGCAAAGAGTATTATCATGGAATTGTGTAGGTTTTCCAAATTTTGGAAATGAAGCCTCCTAAATGTATGCAACAGAAACTGCTACCTAGCAATCGGTCTTTATATGACAAATCCCAGAAGCCGAAGCGGAAAATGCTATTGCAAATAGATCTCACTGTCGGCATCAAAGGCAGTTGGGGAGAATGTAAGCAGGCAATAAATAAAATATCAGATCACGTTGACGATGTCTCTACCGAAAAGGGACGATTCGAATCTGATCTCTAGGGTCGGTGTGTTAAACGACAACACGTGCTCGCACGTTCACTGTTGCCTGCCATACCACAGCGACCGAGTTAAGTTGACGATATTGTTTGCCACCCACACCGCCCTGCCCGTGCTGTCATCCCCCTTTTGTTCGTCTTCATTCGTTTCGGCTATAAAACAACATCTGACACATCCTGTGCGGATACGACTTGAGGCGTACAAACAGCAGATGTTGACAAAACATTGTCGAATGCATTGAGAAGTTGATATGTAGGTACGTTTTGAAAGGAATCCTCTTTTGGCTGGCAGGCAGGCAGGATCAAATGTTATTCGATCGCAATCATATTTATTTATTGAGAGACAAACTGACGACAGCACTGTACAACGGGAGAGAAGTCAATCAATGAATGATTTATCAAGCATCTGTAACCAAGGATTTAATAAAGTATTTATGGCATCTCCAGGGAGTCGAGCATCGTTACTACTCTACCATGCGATGAGCAAGCAGAACAGTAGGGTAATGAATGTCAGTCAGAATGATTCCAAACGCTGATTTGTTGTTGATAATGTTGTATGTCTTTCGTTGTATTTACATTATTCAATAATGATCGAACTTCCATCGTGGTTTACGAGTAGTCACGTTAATTGTGGACGTCTTTTGTACGCTACTTTGTGTAACCAACCCTACTCTTTAAGGACTTTCTTGGTACTGTATTAGAAGCTTAGAGATTAATAATGCATAGTTTAATATAACATCGTCAATGCTTGGGTAAGACATACTTAATAACAATGTTGTGAATTTGTTGTTTATCGAAATGAATTATTATTCTAAATTCTAAATTCTATACATTAGATATACATAAGGCTAGATGGATTGCCTATTGTATAATATACTTACGGTAATGATCTATTCTTTTTGTTAAGTATTTTTATGTTTAGGACATTTATGATGCCCCCAACTTTGCGTTATAGATGCAATTCAGCAATTTTTTTTAAATTTATTTATGATCTTATCAACGTTATCCATTTGACTATTTAACTAAAGATGCAGATAATTTTCTTTCGTAAAATAAAAAAAAAATCACCCTCCTAAACATGATTATGACAGTACAGTACAGTACCAGTTTGTTCTCAAGATGCTTCATTGTTTTTTGTTTTTTGATATCAAGATTTTCAGCTGGATCATCTTCCGTCGTAGTCGTTCAAATACCCTTTTTTTTGGGCATTTTCGTAACTTGTCCGGGGGTGAGATTCGAACTCGTGACATTGGCGTGAGAGGTATGGATGTTAACAGCTACGCCGGGGTCGCCCCTTAGATGCTTAAGGCTTTAAGTTATTCACTGGTGTCATCATTCAACATTTGGTAGTGTTCAAAATTCTTGAAATTGCAGGTATTCAATCGCAATATTTTCAGTCTGTTTGAGATTTGTTCAGTCTTGTCTGAGTGTTTATGAGTTTCTATTAAACATTCGAAGGAGAATTAAAAAATATTAAAAAAGTGTTTCCCAACGATATTCTGAAGAAAAAAGTCGTTTATCAGAGGCACGAACGTTTCAGAAGTGGCCATGAGTCCGTGAACGGAGTCCGGAGACGTGGTAGGCCATCGACATCGAAAACCGACGAAAACATCAACAAAATCAAAGAATGGATGACCGTAGATGTCCACAAATTGATCATTAGAGGGATGGCAAAGGAGTTGGAAATTGCTTTTGAAGACGTGTCGCTGCAAAGCTGGTGCCGAAGGACCTGAATTTCATTCAAAAAAGGGACCGAATCTGGCCCAACATTCTTCAAACAAATCATTACTGGAAACAAGACGTAGATTTATGAGTATGACCCGGAATCCAGACATCAAGCGAGTGAGAGGCGTGCACCAAATGAGCTGCGACCAAAAATATCACGTCGTTTAAAGTCGAAAAAGAAGGCGATGCTCTCAGTTTACATGGATTACAAGGGTATTGTGTATCATAAATTCTTTCCACAAGGCCAGACCGTCAACAAAGAGTATGATTTGGGCGTTATAAGACTTTTGCGTGAAGCAATTCACCAAAAAAGTCCGGATTTGTGGCATTGAGGGCAAACATCTCTTGGATTGAGGGCAAACATCTTGCGCCATAATAACGCATCGTCACACAATGTCATCGTTATCCGTGAACATTTGGCTAAAAACTAAACGAATACCATTCAGCAACCATGAATTCACCTGACTTGATCCCCTCCGACTTTTTCCTATTCGGTCGACTCAAGAAAGCGCATCGCGAGATGAGATCATGGAAAAATCGAAAATGGCTCTGATTGCCATACCGCAACCGGAATATATAAAAATGTTTCGAGGCTAAGATCAAGCCCTGGCATAAGTGTACAGTTTGAAAGAAACACCTAATTTTCTGCCATATCTTATGCACATAAAGGTAATGCTACATTTGGCAGAAATTAATGGGATATTTCGTGTAAATTAAAGCTGGATATCGCTTCAATCAGGTCTGTTGTATGGAAGATAGCCAACAACGTTGTATGGAGAATGAAAGATTGCAAACAATACTTTTTTCTGTGTGCGTTGCAGTCGATGGAGAGTGCTTTGAAGAGAACAATATTGATTTTGATGTATAATTTGTATTTTTAATTTCCTGAACAGATACTGGGAACTTTTTGATCGAAGAAGTAGGTTAACTCGACTCTAAATTAAAGATTCTTGATCACTATATAGACTGTTTTAGAAATTATAAGCACACTTTCAAAATATTAAAAATGTGGTCTTTTTTAAGATTTAAATTATTTTATTTGACTTATTGTATCAGAACTGATGTTTTAGATAACATTTTACACTTCTTCAATAAAAATCATTAATTATAACCAACAATGCATGTTGATTAATTGAGATAGAATCAATGAGCGGAGTTGTTGCGCAAAGAGTAATTGCCTCAGGCATTTTGGTAAATCTCAACGTCTATGCCCCACTCGTATTCTGAGAAATAGAAATTTGTTTTCTATCAAAAATCAAAGAACTAGTTATTCTAAGAATGAACCCGTTAAGCGAGCGCTTTAAAATATTTTCTTTTCAATGTTGCCAGGCAATTGTATAGGTCTACATTCGATTGCAGACAAATAAAGAAATCCCATAACATATGAATAAAAACTTGATTTTTACCATTGAATATATTTAGCAATTGAGAACACAAATATTACTTATGCAAAAATAAGCAAAAAAAAAAAACTAAAAACTCATGCAGTGATCTCTTATGATCAAGTGTTAGTCCTGTGAAAGGATTTAATTCATGATCAGTTCTAATGAAAGGTGGCCAGAAGCATTTAAGTGTTGAGGTAATGTTACTTCAAACATCAAACCCCACGAACAAATGTAATCATATCCAATAAATCATCGGACTTAACCTTTGTAAATGAATTGAACCGCTTGGCCATGCCTTTTTTCTCGAACGTACTGGCGTACTTAACCCGCGGATGATAAATATGCACAGCCACAGAAGAATGACACGGTGTATGCAATTTCAATGGTTACAATGCATTAAGCGAATGATGGTGCATCTTCACGAGCGCATAAATTAGTACTGAGCAGGTCCGCGGAAAGGAAACGTTGCATCACTTTTCCCATGATCTTCTATTCATTGTAACCATCGCTGGTTCGTCTGTGCCTATTACTATAGTGAATACATAGAGTGAGGAGGGGCTAAAGTATCACCGGTTACTAGAAGTTTGTGGACATATCCATTTTCCGAATGGAAAAAAGAAGGCGGCATTTTCTATTTGGGTGGGAAATTTGTTCGACAGCCCTGCAGCATAAGCTGCATCATTCCTTCAATACACCGTATAATTTTGCTTACCACACACTATACGATTAGCTGCTTTGGACTGGGAAAAGAAAGCCTTCAATTACTGTTAGACATATAGAAATCGGAATGGTATTCACTAAAATAACGACAATAAACGGATTATTCTGTCCAAAGAGAGTACAGTGCATAGGTAAACGAAGGAAGTCAACTCAACGAATTGGTTATTTCACGGCAACCGAGGAAAAAGAAAGTTCCATTGTATTTGCTAAATTTATAATTTAAACGATATGAAATCGTACCCACTTGTCCACCATATTGGAATACGCTGCGTACCAGTGCGCAATAGAAAGTCATCAAACAGTGAATATCCTAGACCTGCTGCGTAGGTATTACATTTCACAAAACTAACTATCGCGTATGTGATGAGAAAAAATTAGCTTGTTGTCAAGTAGTATACCATGGTCTTCAGTGCTTACTCTGGCGATGTTGTTTTTTTACAACCTATAATCGAAAATACTGTGACTCCTTGTGCGATAGAATATGATAACATTACATTTTTCAGTGTCCACTTCCATTCCGTTTAGCAAGCACCAGTTCAGCAGCGTATCGAGTCACCTTAGATGGCACAGCATTTCTCGACAACTTATTCAAAACGACGTATCTGATTTTGTAAACAAACATGTGAACAATGATTCAAACGTAAAAACCCTCAGAAATTTCACGTAAACTGGGACAACCACCACAAAGAATAATATTTCCCTGACCGTGATGCTACTTTCATTTGGGGTTGTTTGGAGAGTTTTGAGAGGTTTACGTTTGAATCTTTGTTTACCAAAATCAGATACGTCTTTTTGAATAAGCTGTCAAGATTCAACTAACGGCGAAATTACGCGAAAAAAACTTCAGGTCACCGGCGAACATAGTTTCCGGGGATTTAATCGTTTCACAAAGATCATTGACAAAAAGAAGGGGACCAAAATGACTCCCTTGAGGTACACTGCCGTGAAACGCGTATCAGTCCCACCTTTGCTTAATTTCCTATTCATATGGCCTGATATGCGTATCACGATAGTACACCTGATGTTAAATGGAATGAATCAAAATTAGTTACATCACTGCGCACATAGGCTCTCCATCTGGTTTGGTAGGGAACTATTCAGCGAGTCAACCCGGTGGGAAGGCCTAGATTCTATCCAATTTATCCACCGCCAAAGAATGCTGAACTCGGTTGAACGCGTTGGTGATGTCGATATAGATGGTCAGCATCTCAAAATTGATATGCAACTGTACTTCTCGATGTTGTGTATATTATCCACGTTATGTATGGAAGTAATGGCAGCTAGTTTTCATGCATCTTCCGTTAATAAACGATGACGAGATCAATTTTTCTGAATCCAGTGGAGTTTCTGCTGCAATATCGTTGTGAAAAAAGATGATGAGGAATTCAACTTCGACTTCTCACGAACGACCAAAAAGATTTGGGATCTCACATTTTGCTTTCTTCAGTACGATGACGTTAGAAGCTAAAGCATTGCACATGCAAAGAGTCATAATTGCTCTCTATGTCTCGCAGTTCAACCCACTGAAAATTATCATTCGATCTGAAATAACGTTTTCTAGCCAATCGTAACTCGTTGTTCCACCATGGCTGTCGTCTGCCGATAATTCGCCGTCTGGACAACATTTCGAACGATTGTAAACACCAATTGATAGAAGTGGTAAACATGTTAGTAAAAAAAAGCAATGCCTTACAATGCCATGTTTTCTCTAAGGGGCTATTCATAAACCTAGACTTTTCAGAGGGGGGGGGGGGGGGGAGGCTGGTTTACTAGAGTCTAAACTCCATACACAATTTCAAAAAAAATGTATGGAGAAAAGTGTATGAGGGGGTGGGGGTGATTCTAAGATTTTCAAAAATGAGTCTACGTGGTTTATGAACAGGCCCGGTTGCTAAGTTGGCTACGGTGTGAAAATAGTTATAAATACAAATCCGTCCAATTGGAATCCTCACCCCATGTGTTTTTTCCCTCCCTTTTTTTTTTTTCTCCCCCCCCCTTTTTCTCCCCCCCGGGCCCCCGCCCCCCCAACGGGTTTACCGCGAAAAAAAAAGTTTTTTTTGGTTTTTTCCAAAATTGTAATATTGAATTGTGAATTTCCGTATCAGAAAATGAAGGAAGAGTGCTTGTTTTGCTTTGTCACGAGTGAATCTATGATTTTTAATGCACTGAAAATTTATTTTCGTAAATAAGCTTTCACTCGTTTTGTAAACATGGATTTTGTACATTGAACAAATGTCTCGTAAATTGTATGAAACATTCATATTGCTTGTCATCTAACAAAATGCTATCATTACAACTTTTTAGTACAATGCACAAAATTAATTTCGTGAAGACCAGCCAATCGCTGCTTCTCTTCGATCATACCCATAAATGTTGGTGTTCCTGCTGGGATGGACAAGAATCATTAATTTATCCCAAAATAGAAATTAAAGCGCTGTCGAGAGTTAGAACCTCATGCACATTAATCAAGTAACTTTCAACGAGTCAACATGGTTTAGTGAGATCAACCACGGACTCAATAACAGCTCTTCTTAAAAATACTGGATCGAACCCCATGTCAGAAACATTAAAAAACGCTGATCAACTCCTCGTCGTTGCGCTTTTTTTTTCAATTATATTTTGAGCCGATAAAGTAGATCTCTCAGTCGTTCATGCAACCACCAGAGAGACGTTTCTTTTCTATTGGTAATAAATTACTCGTAGCTCTTTGTATTGTTTTCGTACAATGAACGAATGTTCTTTCTGTGTCAACAAATGCTTAGTGCTTTTACCATTGGGGCGTGTGGCATTAAGTAGCTTCTTTAAAAGTATAAATCAGTTTCGTTGCAGAAAACAACGAATAGATTTGTTAATCCTACCTTCGATTTCGTAATATAAACGAAAATTAATTTTCAGTGTACCGTTTTACTTTTTAAAAAAATCCACAAGGCTGGAAACACACATTGCGTGGAGAACTATCGACCGATATCTATTTTGAACTGCCTAGCAAAAGTTTTTGAGAGTATATTGCACGACGTGCTGTATCCTGCCGTGCAGCCTGTAATATCTGAACATCAACATGATTTCGTAAAAAAGCGGTCAACCACGTCGAACCTCAGGACTTACACCACTGTAATCAATGAGCTGGAAAAGCGGTGTTAGGTTGACGCAATCTACGTTGATTGTTCAAAAGCATTTGACAAGATGCCTCACGAATTGGCCATTGAACCATCTGGGACTATGTATTCTTGGATCATTGAGTGGCTGAAATCACATCTGTCTGCACGCAAAGCTTTTGTCAAAGTGCACGATGCTAGGTCGAACGTATTTGATAGTCCTTCCGGCGTCCCGCAAGGCAGTCATCTCGGTCCCCTGATATTCGTCCTCTTCATCAATGATATGTACGATAGCCTCAAAGATAAAATCAGCTTTAGAACGTTAATAACTCATACATTCCCCGTTAAAGCTTTGCATCAATCGATTGGAAATCTTTCTACGCATCATCTGAAACATTCTATTAACATTGTTCTTGACACAAAATGTTTGAAAAGAAAAGGTTATGTATTATAATTAGGTATACCATACTAAATTCTCCAAATGTACAGTTTTGGCGCCAGTTGAGGTGGCATATGTATCTGTGCCTCAACCTACCCCGCAGTGGGATGTTTGGCAATGATAACGTCCTTGGTTCGAGTACTACTTTACCCATGCCCTTTCGCTCAATTTTCAATACTTCTATTCCATTTCCAACCTACCGTACACTAACGGAACTGTCAACACTTTCTCTTCATTTCTTTCATTCTAGCAAACATGACTGTCTACTCTTGGTGCCTCATGGCGATGAGCGAAACTTCTCCTTCTACATCATAATCGTTACTCCACGTTCGGAGAATTCAAATATAACAATTAGAGTATGTAGATAATGTTATTTGGTTAGTAAAACACAAACCAGCCACATGCTGAAAGTCTCATAAATAAAGAATTCAAATCAAATTACACTAGTCGGCAAAATCGGAACTTTTTTCGCTCCCGTCGGCATTTCTGGTTGGATTTTATAGATTTTGCTACGCTGAATCAAATATGGGCTCAGAACTGCTGTAACACGTCCAGTTTTTGAGAAAAATGTGATTTAAATTCACAAAAACACGTACTTCCGTAGTAATATGATCTACCTAAGCAACAACCAGAATATTGGCTCTGCCCTTTGCAAGTTGGACTTCGATTTTATGGAATGGACCTCCCTGAATCCAGAACACAGATTTTTCGCAACACGTAAGATTGATGAAATAAACCGGGTTTTCATTCACAAAATTACGAATTTTCATGAAAATCAAGATTTCCTATTTTGAAAACATGAATTTTCGCTCCGCCCTTTGAATGTTGGGTTTGGATTTTATGAAATAAACCTCCCTGAATCCATTCGTTATCACAGATTTTTCGTAACACGTAAGATTAATGAAATAAACCGGGATTTCATTCACAAAATTACGAATTTTCATAAAAATCAAGATTTTCTATTTTGAAAACATGAACTTCAGCCCCACCCTTTGAATTTTGGGCTTGGATTTTATGAAATGGACCTCCCTGAATTCATTCGGAACACGGATTTTTCGTAACACGTAAGGTTGATGTAAAAACCGGGTTTACATTCACAAAATTACTTGATTTTCATGAAAATCAAGACCCGTCCATTAATTACGTCGCTCAAAAATACAGATTTTTAAACCCCTCTTTTCATTATCACATTTTTTGTATAGATTTTTGAAAATTTTTGTATGCATCGTCACTTTTTAAACCCCCCCTCCACACCTCCCTCTAAAAGCATAACGTAATTTATGAACGATCCCTTTAGCTGCGCCTCTTTGAGTATATTGAGTATATTGATGTTGCTTCTTACAGCAGTTTGGGAACTGAAGACCTTTAAAGTTCATTCATTAATTCAAAAGTCAGCTGCACAGAGCCCTTCAGAAACGCCTCATTAAATACTCTATTCAGCAGTGCCGTATTTTTAAGTTAGGATAGGAGTGAGCAAGACAGCATTAAAACACGCAAACACTCAAAAAACAAAAGAATAGACAGAGACAAAAGACTCTGTGTTAGTCACAATTGCTCGAGAGAATAAGGAAGAGATATGTTAAAAAAGAAAGCAAGAATCCTCAAGCACGTAGCTTAATGCGGCATTTTATAGAGCTTTTTGACGTTTAATTTGCGCACACTACTGCAAGATTTGAATCGAAGCAGTGCGAGTGAGAAGTCAACGAAGTTGTGGGAAACCAAACCGTGCATTAATCCCCGCATGTTAGACAAAGAAAGACGATTAAATGTCGAAAAGGTCTATTGGCGTATTTGCGGCACAAAATTTGTGTCATTATTGCTGTCTCGCTTTGGCGTCAATTAATGCTCATGTTGACTCTCTTCAGCCTTGCACAATCATTTTTTATTCATTCAAAGCTAGCTATTTGAGTGTTACGGACGCGTTATTTTATTTTTGTAAAAATGTCGCGAATTTGTCTGAACGATCCGCAAAAATTTTGTTGCATTTGTGGAGACGTGATATTGAAGGAACAGAGAAAGGGGTTTACACCTTTGTTGGAGACAGCATATCAGCTGTATTTTGACAAGGAGCTTCCAAATCGTAAGTTTCCATGGGTTCCAACATACTCCTGTTGCTCATGCTACCGAACATTGCTTGGTTGGATGAAAGTTACGCACAAAGGCTTACCTTTTGCCAAACCTATGGTGTGGACTAATCCAACCAATCACATGAGCGATTGTTACTTTTGTTTGACCAAAATTCATGGATTTTCCAAAGCTGTGAACCATAAAATCGAATACCCATCAAGGCCAACATTGCACTCCGAAGGAATGCCGGTTCCAATATTTCCAAATATTGCAGGACGTGCTGATGAGTTGGATTCGGAACCAGGCGAATCTGAGAAAAGCTTTCAGGATGATCCAGATTTTTTACCGGATTTTTTTCGGAGTCTGAGGAACCGCATGTTATAACCCAAGAGGAGCTGAACGATTTGATTCGAGATTTGGAGCTACCCAAGACCAAAGCGCAGCTGCTAGCTTCAAGGCTAAAGCAGTGGAATGTCCTGGAAAAAGATGTAAAGGTGTCATCTTATAGGAAGAGACGTTCAGATAACATTAAATATTTTTCGATGGACGGTGATCTTGTCTTTTGCAACAACATCGAAGGTTTAATGGAAGAGCTACAGTTAGAGTATCACGCAACTGACTGGAGGCTCTTCATCGACGCTTCAAGCAAAAGCATGAAGGCAGTGTTACTGCACAATGGAAATAAGTATTCTTCAGTGCCAGTTGCATTTGCAGCTCACATGAAGGAAACTTATGAGAACATAAAAACACTTTTGGGAAAGATCAAATATTCGGAACACCAGTGGAATCTCTGTGCAGACCTTAAGGTAGTGGCATTGCTCACTGGGCTACACAAAGCATTGTTGTTTCCTCTACGAATGGGACAGACGTGCGAGGGATAAACATTACCACCAGCAGCATTGGCCAGCACGTACCGAGATGGTACCTGGGAAGAAAAATTTGTGAAATCTGCCTCTTGTCGACAGGGACAAAATTTTACTACCTCCGCTACATATTAAGCTTGGGTTGATCAAAAATTTTGTCAAAAAGCTGGATATTCAAGGAGAACCATATTGTTTTTTGAGGAAAAAGTTTCCGAGATTGAGCGAAGCCATGGTGAAAGAAGGAGTATTTGTTGGCCCTCAAATTAGGAAACGACTAAAATATATACTGGCACTAATTAATGAAAATTTAGCAATGAAAATTCACTAAATTATTAAACACAGTGCCAACGAAAAAATAACAATTCGTACTAGAAAAACATAAAATAGCAATAAGAAATTGATAATTCATTTTCAATAATTCAAAAGTGACCGGTAAAACTTTCAAAAATAGCAATGGCAATTAGTATAAGCGCAATAATAAACTGATAGTTTTCCGTCATAATAATAAGTTTTAGCGCTATACATGTGACAAAAGTCTTTAAATTTTTCAAAGCTTTCCAATCAAAACCAAACAAATTATTTTAATTTTTATTTTTTTATTTTGGATTTTTTATTGCGATTTGTTAAGTTTCAATTGGAAGATTTGAAAGATTTGAAGACTTTTGTCACATGTATAGCGCTAGAACTTATTATTATGACGGAAAACTATCAGTTTGTTATTTCGTTTATACTAATTGCCATTGCTTTTTTTGAAAGTTTTACCGGTCACTTTTGAATTATTGAAAATGAATTATCAATTTTTTATTGCTATTTTATATTTTTCTAGTGCGAATTGTTATTTGTTCGTTGGCACAGTTTTTAATAAGGTAGTGGCGATTTCACATATTTTTATTGCTATTTTTTCCATTTTTATTGATGTTTTATTACCCTGCCATTAGGAAACTCCTTAAAGACGACAATTTTCAGCAAACTCTTAACGCGACAGAGGTACGAGCATGGAATGCGTTCCAAAAGGTTTGTGGTCACTTCTTGAGAAATGAAAAGCAGATATCGCACAGACTGAAAAGAACTTTGCTGGCAAATGGAGCCCAGCGATGCTAGCGGACTACTGCTGGATGCTACAGAGGATGCTACACCTTTGGAGAACTATAAAGGAAAAAGAAAACAAAGTGAATTTAAGTTGAAAAATATAGAGAAAATTTCAATTAAATGACTGACTGACTGACTGACTGACTGACTGACTGACTGACTGACTGACTGACTGACTGACTGACTGACTGACTGACTGACTGACTGACTGACTGACTGACTGACTGACTGACTGACTGACTGACTGACTGACTGACTGACTGACTGACTGACTGACTGACTGACTGATAGGAAATCTTGATTTTCATGAAAATTCGCAATTTTGTGAATAAAAACTCATTTTTTTCAACACGAATGGATTCAGAGAGGTTCATTTCATAAAATCCAAACCCAACATTCAAAGGGCGGAACGAAAATTCATGTTTCAAAATAGGAAATCTTGATTTTCATGAAAATTCGTAATTTTGTGAATGAAAACCCGGTTTATTTCATCAATCTTACGTGTTACGAAAAATCTGTGTTCACGAATGGATTCAGGGAGGTCCATTTCATAAAATCCAAGCCCAGCATTCAAAGGGCGGAGCTGAAATTCATGTCATCAAAATAGAAAATCTTGATTTTTATGAAAATTCGTAATTGGTGTTAGTGAGTAAATTCGGTCGGGATAGATTGTGCTCGCGAAAAAGTCCGTACTGTGCGCGTGAAATCGCACTCGAAAGCGCCTGAAAAGTGTTCTCCAGGCTAGCAGCAAACGCGTACGTTGTGGAAGTGATATTTTCCGTCGCTAAACAGTTTGGAAAAGTGGTGAAAACATATTTTTTTTGCTTGGTTCTCAGCCTCCATTGGCAGTGAAGAGGAATTTTCTTGCTGAAAATGTTCTCCCTCTCGCGCTGAACGGATAGCTCTCTCTCTCTGTCTGTCGCTCGCGTTTGCACTTTGTGGGAGAAGCGCAGTGGTATTGGTGTGAGTATGATGGAATGAATTTCTTTTTTTTCGCCCACCCTGGATGCGATTCATCAAAACGTAAAGATAGAGAGGTAGGTGGTTGTGTGTGTTGGCAGTAGTTTGCATCGCATCGGCGGCAACAACAACAACAACGTTATCATCTAGCACGGCGACTGCGGCAGTAGCACCTCATCGCGCGTCGCTTTGTTCTGCGTCGCGGATTACTAGTGTGCGTGTGCAATTGGTTCCGGTGAGCTGAAGTTAGAAGAGTGTTGCGTGTAGCGGGATCGCGCCGTGCTCGCGATTCTTTCAAAAAACTGCATACAATCAATTGCGCTGCTGTTTGTTGGTGATTTTTCCTCAAGCCAGCTCAGGTCCAAAGTGTCGTCGTTCGCGGGTATTGTGGGGGAAGATAGTGTGTATTGTTTAGCAACCGTGTAAAGTTAGAGGTCATAAGCGAGTTTATTATTCTTATTGACTCTGTTTTCTGCAAACAAGTGCAAATATCTAGAATTAGATTTTAAAGAAAAATACCACAACCGTGCCAAAGTGAATTTTGAGTCGGTGTGCAGGCCTAGTTTGTAAATTAATCGGTGCAAGAAGAGTGTATTAGACACAGATATCATGTTACTACCGGAAGGTTTCAGACACGTCGGCGACGGCCGGGTTGATGTAGACGAGTGCCGACGGCAGCAGCTGCGGGTCCAGCAGGACGTGGCCATCTAGGACATCGAGGAGAGCCGGTTTGCAAAGCAACAAATTATTTATTTCTACCATATTTTGAAGACAATATCTAATATCCTGTTTTATTTTATTTTATTTTATTTTGTCTATTTTGTTTTGCTTTGTTTTTCGTTATGTTTGTCTATTTTCAGTCACATTTGAGTGGTCTATTGATTTTGGCGGATGGTGTAGGTATGTACTTTCAGCGTATCGTTAACCAAAACGAACCCTGCTGCTAACCCTTCCCCAACTATCCAACATCCCAGTGATTTCTCGTGGAAGTGCAGAGGATTTCTCGGCTTCCTCCAAAGCGAGTATCATGTCAACACGTTCCCTCCCATTCCCTACTTGACCAGCATTCGGGCACGGCCGGCGCCGGTATTGCTTCATAATGGGTCACCAGTTTTTACACATTGAAGATGTATGTTAGTCCTAAACATCATCTGTTGGTTCTTTGTGCAAATACAGCTGATCTGGCAATAACGGAATTGCATCCGTGGGCGGTCAATCATGCTCATGCTCATTTTTATGAAAATTCGTAATTTTGTGAATGAAATCCCGGTTTATTTCATCAATCTTACGTGTTTCGAAAAATTGTGTTCACCAAAAGATTCAGGGAGGTCCATTTCAAAAAAACCAAGTCCAACTTGCAAAGGGCAGAGCCAATATTCTGGTTGTTGATGAGGTAGATCATATTACTAAGGAAATACGTGTTTTTGGGAATTTTAATCACATTTTTCTCAAAAACTGGACGTGTTACAGCATTTCTGAGTCCATATTTGAATTCAGCGTGGCGAAATCTATAAAATTCAACATATATACTTGAAGGGAGTGAAAAACTGCCGACTAGTGTTATTTGATAAACAAACTACAATACATAACAATCGCTTTGCAATTATATAGGGTTTTTAAGTCAAATCGGATTTTCCTCATCATTCATTGCATACATTAGAATAAAAATAGGTTAGATGAAGTTAAAAAAATATACTTAGGATAGGTCGATAGCTAATACTGTTTCAATGGAATCTGTCAGACTGCGTGACCCCAAAATCTTGAGAGCCGTCTGCTAAGAATGAGTGATTTTTATTTTCACAATCCGAGTTTTTGGAAATAACGACTCGTTTAGACGGAAAAGAAGAAGGAAAACCATTTTCAAAACTAATGACGCCCTCTACAGAAGTAGAAAATAATAATGAGGTAAACGTTATAAATAATTCGGAAACTGACGCACTTCAAGAAATTTCTGCGCAAAATAGAATTCGACTGAAAGTTTTGTATATTGCCAAAATTCCAATCGAATGAAATATCCGGCCAAAATAAAGGTAATTCATAAAACAATATTAAGCTTAGTGAATTGCTCGTTCTTACAAAGGCGGTCGAATTGAGCCTTGCAATCGCCAAACAATCAAACATAGTGTCTTATTTTGGCTGCTTCCTCCTTAAAAAATGACCGAATGAAATTCACTTCAGTTGCCAGTTGCGAATGAAATTCACTCCAGGCACTACTTCGGTAGGTGGGGAACAACTTGCTGTTGATAAATTATTTTTAAGAAAATAACGAATTAACTTTTTTATAAGTATTTTGAGGCCCACATTACGGTCGAACTATGAGGTGCCGCATTTTATTGCATCGATTGTGCGTCCTGCGCGTAACACCGTTGGAAAACAGAGCACCACCGTTTGCGATGTTCTCCGAATTTCTGGTGCAGGGCGCCGCTGATATGCTGGTGACGCTGAGCTGCTGCTTCACTTGGCTATCAGTATCCGCTTACGGTGAGTTGCTGCTGTAAGGGTTGTAAAATAGTTTAAAAACATACTTTAGTATTATCGTTGATATTTAGAAATATTTGATGATATTTGAAAATATATCAAAGTTGTAGCCCCTTGACGAAACCCATTGTTTTTATGAAACGAGAAACATTCTTCATCAATTCAGAAGAATAAAGGGTGTCCACAGTTAAATTGCATCATTTTAAACTCGTCCTCAAAACCAAGTCTTTCAACCGATTGTCATGAAATATTCAGGTAATAAAATACAATGTATAATCTTGGTTTAGGTATTTTTATTTCACTGCATTTCTTTACCAAATTCAAAAGCCCGAACTTTCTGCTTAATACCACGCATAAGATTTTGTACAACGCTTGAACCGACATTTTTTTCCGCTTTCAACCATGACTTCAACATTTCCTGTTCTGTAGTGACAACTTTAGGATGCTTACGAAGTTCGTGCTTCATTCTAGCCCAAGATTTTTCAATTGGCCGCAGCTCTGGAGAGTTTAGGGGATTAAGATCCTTCGGCACGAAATTGACACCATTCGTCTTGTACCACTCCAGAACATCCTTGGAGTAGCGACAAGAGGCTAGGTCCGGCCAAAAAATTGTAGGAACGTTGTGTGTTTTGAGAAACGGAAGCAGTCGTTTTTTCAGGCATTCATTCATGTATACTTGACCATTTACAGTTGAAGTTGTCACGAAAGACGTGCTCCGTTTACCAAACGAACAAATCCCCTGCCAAATCATGAATTTCTTGGGGAACTTTGACACTTGCTGTTTCCTGAGAGACTCTAGAACATCGAACTTGTCTTTCGCAGTCACATACTGGTTGCTGGGAATTTGTTTAAAGTCCGCTTTTACGTGTGTTTCATCGTCCATGATGCAGCAATGTGGTTTCGTCAACATTTGTGTGTACAGCTTACGCGCACGTGTTGTAGCTGTCCTATTCTGTTTTTCAGTGCGGTTTGGAGCTTTCTGAATTTTGAATGAACGAAGCCCGGCTCGTTTCTTGGCTTTCTGCACGAAACTTTTGGTCAGGTGCAGCTTTTTCGCGACATTCCGAACGGAACAGTTGGGTTTGCGTTTAAAGGCAGTGATCACTCGTTTGTGATCCTTCACACAGTACGGAACACCTTTTCTACCACTCACCTTCTTCCGATCGACAATTAAACGTTCCTCGAACCGTTTTATGACACGAGACACTGTAGACTGGTGAATTTTCATCATCTTTCCGATGGCTCGGTGCGAAAGAAGTGGGTTGTCGAGGTGCGTGTGCAAAATGTTCTCGCGCACTTGCTCTTCCTTCGACTAAATTTTCGAAACTACGACACATTTCACAATGAACAATACACGCTGAGGTCATTTCACACAAAATTTCGTAGAAATCAAACCAAAAGGCAAAATGTCATAGCTTATTGAAAGTGATGCAATTTAACTGTGGACACCCTTTATAACATTATTTGGTAGAATAATTATATAATATTAGTTGGTTAAAACGAGACGAACCAGCCACAGGTTAATAAAGAAGTCAATTCGAATCATTATTAGGTAAAAAAAAAAACTATAATTGACAATCGATTTTCGAATTCTTTTTTTTATGTCTTTTGCCCATCACACACTTCATACATAAAAACTTAAATAGGTCAGATGAACTGGAAAAACCCAACATAATATAGGTTGATAGCTAAGACCGTTTTAAAGAAATCGAAAAAAATCTTCCACGTTAAAAGCATTAAGAAAAAAAAAAAAATTTAATGTCAAATGTAAAAATGTATTCAAGACGTTTCCGTTGTTATAAAATTCCTTCAAAAATACAATAAAAATCCTTTTTTTCTATAGTACGTTTTGCATAATTTTCATATCAATCATTTGCACATAAATCAGCTCATTTAAGATCGCTTTTATGAAACTTAACTGTTTGTGAACTTGTAAGGCGCTTTATCAACCTTGTTCGAACTTTCAGCTTGTGTAAACTTATAATGAATCTATAGCGATCGCATTGATAAGCTTCGAAAATTACACTTTGATTGTTGTTTGTTGTATTCTCCCAATACGCGGAGTAACGATCTATGACGAAATTTATCAGAAGCAGATAATTTCCCATCAACATGAGAGGCTCTAGGAGTGATAGTAATTTATTGCTAGAACTAAGAGAAGTGAAGAGAAAGTATTGATAGTTCCGTTTAGCGTAACAGCAGGCTGTGCAATTTGAAAATTAGTTTTCTTGCACCGACACCAAAAACTGATCTGAAATCTTGTGTCGATAAGTTTCATAATTGAAAACATGCAACATTTTCGTCAACTAGAGGTGTATTCTGCTTTGCACTAGCACTGGAGATACGCTTATATAACGCATACATTTTGAAAGAAACTTAGTAGCCTGTGAAAATACTGCCAAACTGAGTTCAGGTTACACAGGGTACTGCAGCGAATCCTTTCATGGTTTTGTCCATGTAAGGATATTTGACAGTTGCTGGTCTGCCTATTTACTAATTGCTATGAAGAGAATGAGCTGGAGAATCATCGTAGTGCTAAAAAAACATTGTTGCTATTTCTGTTATTCAGCATGCCCTTTTTTCATTTTATCGCGTCTGTCTTAAAATTACAAGTCTAGCGTTGATTAATAAGTGAACAAAAAAGACTTAGGCGTGTATTCACAGCTATTATTTGGAGTATAACCAACAAAGTGCATAATGGCTGTGAAAGAGTTTATTTAGATGTTCTCCAGACATCTTTTGCAAGCTTCTGCTTCAGGCTTCAATGGATATGTTGGGAAGGTTTTCCTATATTGTTAAAAACGTGCCATCCACAAAGTTGTACCTGATATTATTAAACAACTCGTCTAACCCCGTCTCCCTCTATTGATATCAACTTGAAACATATCTGTCTCGTCAGCTCGTTTAAAATTCTAGACAAGCACTATTATGTACTAAAACGATAGCTCATGAGTGCCGGCTATGCGCCGATTCCAAAGAGTATATTGTAATTTTTACCGTCGAGACTTCGTCGAAAGCAGGACCTAATTAGGCGCAATGATTTATGCCATATAAATACATAGATTTGTTATGCGACGCGCTCTATCGTACGTATTCCCTGTTCAGCGTACGGACAGATCATTTATGGCAAAGAAGTAAGCATTTATTCACGTCCTGTGCAGCGAGTGTTTGAGAAATTGACAAAATAAATAAAATAAACGATTTGATGAGCCGTGTAATACGAAAGTCAGGAAACTATCGATGTTGCAAAAAAATATATCGTAAACGTCTTCAATGCTTGTTTGCGTCGCCGGTCCACATGCCACCCTCCAATTTTTCGTTTGAGAACGGCAGCAACGCCGCCGGACGAGGAGCATTACTTCGTATAATTCCCCTAATTTTTCCTCTTTTCGGCTTCAGCTCTTTGTTGTCTTTCATCTGTTTTCACTTCGCCACGAGCAACTCACTCGTCGTCACTCCCCATTCTCAGGTTGGGAATGTTTTGGCGCACATTTTTACATCGCCATCGCAACGATGCGTAGAGCTGACCCGAACTGTTGGATGAATTACATAGAAATGATTATGACCTCAATTTTTGTCTGAAACTATAAAGACCGTATCGTTTTTTATGGGTACACCTTGAAGCTGCTTTGCGAAATAGACTATTACTTAATTTGATAGCTGTTCATTTTACGCGTGTTGTCGGCATAGTAAACAAGTGAATTATATTTTTCAATCAAGTGCAACAATGAAAGGGTTGACAGAAGAAAAACGTAAAACGATTGTGACCAAATACTGTACAGAAACTGGTTTATCGATGAGGAAATTGGCGAAGCAGGGAGGAGTTAGCGTGCATGTGGTTCAAAATACGCTAAAACGACACGGGACACATAATACGTTGCTGGATTTACCTGTCCATGGTCGTAAACCTGGTCCATCTAAACCAGATTTAGACAAAAAGATTGGTGAACAGTTTTAATGAAAAAAGGAGTTGTCCATTAGAAATTGTGCAAAACAATGTGGAAAACTGTCAAGCGATTTCCGTGAAAACTAGAGCTCGTAAGTTGTACGATGAGGTTTTGAGCAAAAAGGAAACGTGAATGATAATGGATGATGAAACGTATGTTAAGCTGGACTACAAAACGCTACGAGGGGTACAATTTCACACTGTGGAGCAAGAAACCGATGTGCCAAACTCAGAAAAAAAAATTTTTGGGAAAAATTTGGAAAGAAACTACTGGTTTGGCAAGCAATTTACCAATGTGGTATGAAATCTTCGCCTTTTTCCACACTTGCGAACATATTAATATTAAATATACAGAAAATAGTAACACGTAATAAATTTACTGTACACATAAAAATATGAACAATGATTGCATAAGATTACCGTAGACCCAATAAGAGGGACACATTATTTCCTATGTTTCCAATTAAGGCATAATTTATTCGTTATCATGTATTAATATGTGGTTATATAGTTTTCATATGACTTATTTTTTTTTTTTTTTAAAAGACCGTGCGTTTCGTAGTTGCTACTCCATTACCGATCAGAACTAGTGTAATTGCACAGAGAACCACATAGATGGAGCTTGCGAGTAGCTTTACATCTTCAATGTACAAGTTCACAAGTTCATTCTATTTATAGATTAGTACCGGCGCCGGCCACGTCCTCACGGTCTTTGGGGAGGGGGGAAGGATGATTAGTTTGACAATCGTTGGTTAGAGACCATGTTTACCTCTGCGTCTCCACAATTGTCAAGGGAAGGATAGATTTGTGTTAGTTAGGCAGGCTATTTATAGATCATGGATGCACTGTGGTAAGTGATGCGATCAATGAAAGCGCAGTAGACTGCTATTTATTTTAAATCTAGGGGTGACAGAAAGAGGCAAGTGACAAATAGCAAGGAAAGGGACGGGCCTGGGATTGAACTCCCGACCATCTGCTCAGTAAGCAGAACGGGTAACCACTGAGCTACCCAGCCACGTCAATTTTTTCATATGACTTATTCAAACCGAAAAAGTAATAATTTTTTTTAAATGGAATGGCCGATCGATCATGTGTGAAAATCATTCAGGTGTTTTAAAGTAGTAGTGAAATTATTTGTTAATTCAAGCAAATAAAGCGCGAAATGGCGTACCTTATGAAATAATAAAAATAAATTTTACGAAAATTGTTTTTAACAATAAACCTCAATGATAAGGTGAAGTTTCATCAACGACTAGACCCAAAATGGTGTTTATAGACCGACATAACATCCATATCGATCGCAAGTTTTCGTCTTTAGAAAGTATATTGTTTAACTTTCCATGGTTCAGAATAGCAAACGTCGCATTAAGCTTATCTAAGCCAACGTTTTACTAGTTGAATATTGTTTCCAGCTCAATTACTTTATGAGTTATAATTAAAAATGTTATACACCACTGCAAATTAGGCTGAGTTAGGACACATACCCCATTATGCAATAGAATGAATTTGAATTTATAAATTTAACCGATGGCAGTCAATTCTGTTGTCAGTCACATGTAGGGAGCGACCGACGTCAAAATGTATGAGTTTGGTAGTATGCAATCTGAAAATGTAAGGAGATATTTTGTTTTGATTGTTGAAAAACTAGAGGGTGTACCGTTTAAAATCCGCACACACTCAAATTGCTCTAATTTTGCGTAGTCATAGTTTCATGTGTATTGTTTAAACTCTGTGAGTTGATTTCATCAGGTGCCCAAAAGTTTTCAAAATGGACAAAAGAACAGTGCGTGCGCGAAAAAGTTTTGCACGAGTACTTTGAGAATAAGGATCTATCGCATCGTGCTTTCGGAAAAAAGTTGGAAATCACGAATTCCACGGTGTCTGATATGGGGCTATTCATAACGTAAACTTTTTGGGGGGAGGGGGTTTTGACAAAAGTCTACGCTCCATACAAAATTTTAAAAAAATGTATGGAGAAAAGTCTACGAAGGGGGAGGGGGGTCTGAGATTTTCAGAAATGAGTCTACGTGGTTTATGAACAGGCCCTATCATAAAATGGTTCAAAGAACGTCTGACTGTTGATCGGAAGCGAAGATCCGAAAAAATAGGCGTCACGTCAACGAGAACGATCACAAACGCGTGGTTGGGGCCTTTAAACGGAAACCGAACGCCTCACTTCGAGATGTGGCTAAAAAGTTGTATGTGAGCAAGACTTTCGTGCAGAATACCAAAACTCGAGCCGTACGTTTAAAGTACAGAGTCTTCAAACCGCGACGAGAAACAGAATACGGTCGCAAAAAGCCGTGCCCGGAAGTTGTACGACCAGAAGTTAACGAAACCACACTGCTGGGTAATGGGTGACGAGACATATGTGAAGGCGCACTTCAACCAGATTCCAGGAAACCTGTGTGTGACTGCCAAGGATAAGTGTGATGTTCCCGAGAACCTCCGGACAAAGAAAAGTTCGCCAAGTCGCCAAGAAGTTCTTAATTTGGCAAGCGATTTGTACTTGCGCAAAGCGGGGAGTACACCTTTCGTTACCGCAAGCAACATGAATGGACAGGGGTGTTTGGATAAGTGTCTCCAAATGCGGCTTCTCCCTCTCCTGAAGGCTCACGACGGTTCAACAAACTTCTGACTGGGTTTGGCATCATGCCACTACACGCAGGACGTGCTAGAGTGGTATAAGGCGAATGATGTCGATTTCTTGACGAAAGATCTGAACACTCCGAACACTCCGGAACTTCGCTTAATAGAAAAATACTGGGCCATTATGAAGGAGCACCTTCTAAAACGACCTGAAGTGGTGAAGAATGTAGAAGAAATGAAGAAAGCATGGGTTAATATGCAAAAAACTGTCGATTCTGAGGTTGACGTGGCTGGGTAGCTCAGTAGTTACCCGTTCTGCTTACTGAGCAGATGGTCGGGAGTTCAATCCCAGGCCCGTCCCCTCCTTTGCCATTTGTCACTTGCCTTTTTCTATTACCACTAGATTTAAAATAAAAAGCAGTCTACTGCGCTTTCATTGATCGCATCATTTACCACAGTGAATCCATGATCTAAAAATAACCTGCCTCACTAGCACAAAACTATCCGTCCCTTGACAATTGTGGAGACGCAGAGGTAAACACGGTTTCTAAGGGGCTATTCATAAACCACGTAGACTTTTTTTTGGGGGAAAGGGGGTTTGACCAAAGTCTACGCTCCATACAAAAATTCAAAAACTTGTATGGAGAAAAGTCTACGAGAGGGGAGGGTGGTTCTGAGATTTTCAAAAATAAGTCTACGTGGTTTATGAACCGGCCCTAACCAACGATTGTCAAACTAATCATCCTTCTCCCCTCCCCGAAGACCGTTAGGACGTGGCCAGCGCCGGTACTGAGCTATAAATAGAATGAACTAGTGAACTTGTACATTGAAGATGTAAAGCTACCCCCAAGCTCCAACTATGTGGTTCTCCGTGCAATTACACTAGTTCTGATCAGTAAGGGAGTAGCAACTACGAAACGCACGGTCTTTTTTTTTTTCAAAAAAAGCTGTCGATTCTGAGGTCGTGCAGAAGCTTATAGCTGGGGTTAAGGCCAATTTTGCGCATTCGGATATAAAATCGTAATAAATTAAATGAAGGATGCCAAAACTAACTTTAATTTTTATTTTGTACTCCCTGAAAATTTGGTGATAATCGAATAAGAACTCGAATTTTGAGAATGAATCACGGAATGCGGATTTTAAACTGTACACCCTTTATTAAATTTATCATTTTTTTCTGAACCAGGGAAACCGAATGATTTTTGCGCACCTGCTGATGTAACTCACCGCGCGAATGTATCCATATGTTTTGAGAATTTGGTATAATGGTTTTTCCCAAACTGTTTTTTTTTCTTTACTACCATGGAAGGGGTTTCCACCAGTAGAAAAAAGATAGAACTAAGAGTTTGGCCATCGGTTAAATTGAAAGTGCCTCGTTCTTAGCAACACGACTGCTGTTGATAATTCTTTAAAATTAAGGTTCTCTTGACCCTATCTCATAAACTACAAAATAGAAAGGATCTTTAAAAACGTTCTAGTAAAAAATCATTAGAACTGAGTCGCAGTGAGAATGCAGAATATACAAACACATGTTTAAATAAAAAACTCCGTCCGGGTCCCTTAGAATAGTCGGTAATGCCATAGCTAGAAACTAACACTACGCTTGAAGTGACTGGGTTCGATTCCCGATATGATCGTGGAATTTTTTTTCATGAAAATTTTTTCGACTCCTTGGGCATGAGATATGATTGTACTTGTGCTGGAATCAAACGCTCACATTTATTAATTGTTGAAGAGCAAGCAAAAGGCTATTTGTAATAGCAACACATTTGTATGAACTGACCTGTCATATCGTTGAAAACGCGTTGGAATAGCACGACAGAAAGTTTTACACTGGCAGAATCAGTAGTAATTCACCTAGGAGTAGGTAGATCAATATACGAACTGTCTTGGATTCGTTCGTAGAATGTTTTCAATTCGAATCTTGCATCGAGTATGTCACTCAAGGGTAAGGCCAAACCGGTGATGACATCTATGGTAAAACGTACATGGAGCAGTTTCCGGAAGCGGGTAACTACAGTCGTCAGAAGGGAAGTTGATTTTTTCAATGAAATAATTTACAATTTGCATATGTAACGAAAGTAAATAAACTACAAAACGTTCATTGCAAATATAACTGATGTATTTTTTCTAAAGCATATCTATTACTGCAAAAAATCTTCATGCACCCTGTATAGACACAATTGATGAACTTCAAAATACCCCTTAAAATGTCCTTTCATTCAACTGCAACCTAAAGCAAGCATGAACAACGAAATTGATCACAATCTTTCATGAAATAGACCTTGAAAAGGCGATATCTGGCTTAAATTTACATTTTTCGTCAAATACTAACAGTTAGCCGGGACCTAGGTCGTTGGAAAGAACGATATTGGCATATTCGTCAGTTCATTCTTCACTTATTCGATTAGTTGCTTTTCAGATTTGGCCACAATATTAATGGAATAGATCTTGCGTTTGAAGGTGTATCAAAAATTCGTGATTGGCCGCAGTTGGTGACCGTTCCAAGGGGTTCAGGTTCTACAGTACCACAATGATGTTTCAACGACCATTGTCCTTATTTGGCAACTTGGTATGGAATATCACCTTGATCTCGATGCCAACCTCCTAAATCGGCTCCGTGCAATAGTCAATGCCCTGTCAGTTGTTGGCATCCAGTGTCAGATATGTCTCATCGTAAATCACGACCATTACATCGCACTTTAAAAAAAAACTCCTTGCCCACTGTCTTCAGTCGCTGTATTTGGGTAGTGGCCTGCGGCTCCCAATCGTTCGGCGTGGACCTGCGCTTCCGCATGCCGATGTCCTTTTTGACGGTTTAATCGATTGCACTGACCTCTCAGCCCAAGGCACGGAAGGATTTCGCTATCTTTCCTTCGGTTATGCGCTTCAGCTTCTGCTGGACTTTTCGGTCGTAGGATTTTTTTCGTAATGGCTTCAAAAATACTTACACAATAGGCGATACATAGCTAAAATCACAGACGGCAGAAAAATCACAGGTAGAAACTAGCTATTTTTAATGCAGGCGTTAATATGCTTCCTGAAATACTAATAAAATGTGTTTGAAATCTTTCACACTGGCGTCCGGCGGTAGGTCTAATATCCCGTAACGCGACACGAAAAGGTGATCTACCTCCGTAGTTAGTACTAAGTATTGAAAAAAAGCATCGTAAGGAAATGCTGTTAGACCCTATCTTTGATCGATCTGCAATAAACAAAAACATTAGGTTAAACAATACACCCCAGATAAATTTACACAAAACCAAACAAAATCATGGGGTACCAGTATTCAAATTTGAAAGAAATGAATTTATCTAATCCATAAATTAAGTAAACTGGATAAAACATATCCACATCTCCCACTGATCGGGAAGCATGCGAGAACACATGTGGAAAAGAGCGGTTCCAACAGAAGTAAGACTGCGTTTTTCACATTATTAAACGAATCGATTCCGAAGTACACAGAATGCCGCCGACGCCAAGTTATGAGCGTGTTGTGTATGCTGGTTTGCTTCTTATGCTCACCGTCGTCGTCGTCGTCCGCTGTAGTTGATGGGTTGCCGGCGTGGCTGAATCCGAGAATGTTTAGCGAAATCCAGCTTTCCAACTAAGACCGAGATGTTGAGCAGAACAGAATAGCAAGAAAAATCGTAGAGCAATAAAAAATATGATGCCGAATTTATGTCGACTTCTTTTTCGGTTCGATTAAACGTACTATTTATGGAATTATTTCCGATAATTTCAGTGGGAGCGGGGGACTGATCCCCCATTTAGCTGATTGTTGTGCGAGGAAGAGTGGATAAATGCTGTCGAAAGAAAGAAATATGCTCTCATTGACAGATATTATGATTTATATCAGCAAGAAGATTGTGCATCTCCATGGAAACCTATTGTTTTTGGCATCGCTTCACATGGAGCGTAAGTTGTCCTAATTACCGCTTCGTCGTTATTGTTGCATCTGCCCTTACTATGCACACTGTGTAACTATAGGCTGAAGCTGACGATGGACGAGTCATACTCGCGGCTACCAACGTTCTCCTGTCGGATTCGATATGTTTACTTCTAGGAAACAGCATCATCATCTTCAAACAGAAACTTTTCGGAACAAGCCAGACGTCGTAAAAATAAAACTCGAAACAAACAAAAGTTTAGTCGTAATTTTGCCTCCGGTAGAGAAGTTAGGAAATAAATTTCAACACATTTTTCTGATAAGTGTAGACACACACCGGTGTACCAATTGACTGGTTTGCCATTTTTTGAAGAAAGCATGAGGTGCGAACAGGATAATATATTAATCTACCAAGCCGTCTGGCAGTCAAGAGTAACTGCATTCATGGACTTTTGAGTACTATATTAGGTGGAACTGTACCGTAAACTAGAGGTAGTTTACTGCCTTGGATAAATTAGTCATGCTGCTGCTCTTCGTTTTGCATTTAACTGTAAAAAATCATTCTGTATTTGGTTGATACGGGTTTCTGATAGGGTGAAAGTGCGATTCGATTGAATGTTATATTTGCAATCACTTGTCCACTGGTGAAAGTTTTACAACAGGACGATGCGGATGAATGTGTATGGATCTACCTTTCTGCATTCCACCCCAGTACATCAGAAGCGGAAATTGCGTCACTCACTAAGGACTGCTTGAACATGGAAACGGATTCCACACCAAAAGTGATTAAGTTGATCCCAAAAGGAAAAGATCCAACCAATTTGAGCTTTGTAAACGTTCAAAGTTGGAGTGAACATAGCGCTGAAAGCCGTTGCGCTGTCAAGTTCATCTTGGCCAGAAAATGTATGCTTCCGAGATTTCGAAAACCACGCAAAAAACGAGAGGCGAATCGTCAGTATAAATCAACCTGTGAACAGCTCGGAAACATCAGCGTAAATTCCACATCTGAACCAGAACGCACTGCCTACTGCATTAAGGAAGCCCCTATTCCTCTAGACCCAGTCGTGCTTCCTGTTTCCTGCCATCGTAGCCGTTCTGGACCTGTGGTCGAAGATGGTGACGGGGGCTTCCAACCACTGGCTTCAGGCAAGTACGCATGCTATAGAAACGATCTCTCTCCTAATGTGTCCCAACGTTCTAGGATCACATTTCGCAATATTGACTATTTCAACATTGCACAACCACCCGATGACATGACAGCTCTATCTACTGATTCTGCATTAGGAAGCACTGAACTTGTTGCCGTAAAGCGTGTCAATCCAGAACGCCCTGCCTGTCGCCTCATGGAAGCCCTTGAGCCCCTCAACTCAGTCGAGCTTATCGGTTCCTGTCATCATAGTCGTTCTGGCCCTGTTGTTGAGCGTGGTGATGGGGTCTTCCAAACTACAATCTCAGGCAAGTATGAGCTTAATCGAACCAACCCGGCTTCTGATTTGTTTCTGCATCCTAGTGCTCCACCGTGTGACACAACAATACCTGGAAATTCTGCAACAATGGATATCAACACTCAAGACAATGAACATGCTGAACCAGAACGCCCTGCCTGTCGCCTCATGGGAGCCCTTGAGCCCCTCAACTCAGTCGAGCTTATCGGTTCCTGCCATCATAGTCGTTCTGGCCCTGGTGTTGAGTGTGGTGATAGGGTCTTCCAAACATCAATCTCAGGCAAGTATGAGCTTAATCGAACCAACCCGGCTTCTGATTTGTTTCTGCATCCTAGTGCTACGCCACGTGACACAACATCAACTAACCGTGCTATCATGGATACCGCTACCACTAACAATCTACGAGTATATTACCAAAATGCTGCGCTCGATAGCGAATATGATGTTTATGTATTCACGGAAACCTGGCTCGATGGAAGGATCAACTCAGTTCAACTTTTTGGCGACAATTTCACCGTGTATAGAATGGACCGCAGTTTAGCTAATAGCTCTCATACGCGTGGGGGGGGTGTGTTTTTTTTTTTTTCCAATGTGCTTGTTTCCTTCTAAATCGCCGTAGGACAGTTCAATTCTATTGAAACAGTTTGGGTTAAAGTGTGTCTTTCCAAACGAAACTTTTTCATCGGCGCTTCGTACATTCCTCCCGACCAACGACGTGATTGCACCATTATGCAACTTCACCTGGATGCTACAGAATTTGCATTTGAGTTGACTACTTTGACGGATGTGCTTCTTCTGCTCGGAGATTTCAATCAACCAGGACTCAATTGGTTGCCCTCCGGTCACGGGTATGCGTTTCCCGATCCGGTTGCTTCAACCTCTACTCCTGCTAGTCGCCTACTTATCGATGGAACTGGCTTTCTAGGACTGAGCCAGATTAATTCAGTTTCCAACGTCCAATCGAACTTGCTCGACTTGGTGTTTATCTGCAAGAACTCACTGCGCAAATGTACTGTCGTTGAAGCTCCGGAAGCCATTGTGCCACTTGATAACTACCATCCCGCCCTGGATATATCAATTGCATACGAACCTAATCTCCATTTTGATGAACCTGTAAGCACCGATCGACTCAATTTCCGCAAAACTGATTTTCAACTGCTTCGACACTGCTTATCCCGTATTGACTGGAATGTATTGGGTGATCTTGATATTGAATCGGCTGTTGACCGCTTCAACTGTTTGCTGCGTGAGAGTGTTTTGGCAGCTGTACCGAAGTGCCAAACTCCGAGAAAACCTCCGTGGACTAATGCTCTTCTACGCAACATGAAACGAGTGCGCGCTAGGGCTCTTCGCGCTTTTTCCATTCGACGATGTGCCTTTACCAAATCGGATCTTAATCGCGCCAGCAATGAATATCGGCGCTATAACAAACTCTGCTACAAGTATTATGTACATCGCACACAAGAAAATCTTCGACGCCATCCGAAGAAATTTTGGTCGTTCGTGAACTCCAAGAGGAAGGAAACTGGACTCCCGTCATGTGTGTTTCTCGATAGAGACGCTGCACGAACTACCGAGGAAAAATTTAGCCTTTTTGCAAGACACTTCTCGAGTGTATTTTCAAGCGATTCACCATCTCAAGCTGATATTGAAAGTGCTGTGCGGGAAGTACCCAGCGATGTGATTAACATGAATGTCTTTGCTGTTGACGTTCAGGTGGTTCTTTCGGCGATACGCAAGACCAAATCGTCCTTTAATCCTGGACCTAGCGTGATTCCTTCTGTTGTGTTGAAAAAATGCTCCGACATTTTAGCTACTCCACTTTCTCTGCTATACAACTTATCACTACAGCAATCAAAATTTCCAATGCAGTGGAAATGCTCTACAATGTTCCCAGTTTTCAAGAAAGGAGACAAAAGTGATATAAGAAATTACCGTGGCATTACTTCACTTGGTGTGGAATCGAAAGTGTTTGAGTCGTTGATCAACGACAAATTGTTTGCTGCCTGCAAGAATTACATCAGCCCCTATCAACACGGCTTCTATCCCGGCCGCTCTGTTGAAACGAATCTTATCAGCTTTACGTCGTTTTGCATGGAGAACGTATGTAAAAAACTCCAAGTCGGCGCTGTTTATACCGATCTCAAATCTGCCTTCGATAAAGTTAACCATGACTTACTGCTTGCAAAACTGGAGAAAATTGGTTGTTCCATTGCTTTCTGCAGCTGGCTTCGATCTTACCTTGTGCAACGTCAAGTATCTGTCAGTATTGGAAAAAATTCATCGGTCTATTTTTCGAACCATTCCGGAGTTCCCCAAGGAAGCACTCTGGGACCATTGCTGTTCTCGCTTTTTATAAACGATGTTTCCCTCATACTGCTAAATGGAGGTTTTCTGTTGTTGTTTGCAGATGACCTTAAAATTTATCTAGTTGTTCGAAGCCTAGTAGACTGCTATGAACTACAGAAACTTCTTGATATCTTCAGTAATTGGTGCGTGCGAAATATGATGGTTCTGAGCATCTCAAAATGCTGTGTAATAAGTTTTGGTCGAACGAATAATGCTATCCAGTTTGATTATACTATTGCTGGATCTCCACTTCAACGGGTTGATCATGTTAAAGACCTCGGAGTTGTATTGGATGAAAAGCTAACCTTTAATCGCCACTTCTCAGGTACCATTGATAAAGCCAATCGCCAGCTTGGGTTCATGTTCAAAATCTCCAATGAGTTTCGTGATCCGCTGTGTTTCAAAGCTCTTTACTGCTCGCTGGTACGCTCTATTTTTGAGTTTGCATCTGCTGTATGGAACCCCTACCAGGCTGTATGGAGTGCGCGGTTTGAAGCTGTCCAACGCAGATTCGTAAGATATGCTTTGCGCCACCTTCCACCCGTTAAACTTGCCTGCTTACGCCGATCGCTGTCGCCTGCTAGGGCTGGATACTCTGGCTAATCGAAGGAATGTCGCGCAATCTGTATTCGTTGCCAAGCTTCTCTTATCTGAATACGATGTTCCGGAGTTGCTGTCGAGAATCAGACTATATGCTCCTGCCCGAGCCCTTCGACCGAGAGCGTTGCTTCACGAGGAAGTACAAGCAACTAATCATGCTGCAAATAGTTCCATTGTCGCCATGATTCGTCGGTTCAACGTAGTATCCGACGAATTTTATTTCAACTTGTCCGCCTCAAGATTTCGTCACCGCTTGCTGAACCGTTTTTAACGTTGACTTTTATTAGATTTAAGTATTTCATGTAGACCACAAAGTCCGATGAATCAAAGACAAATACAAATACAAATACAAATTTATTTTTCGACAAATTTCAGTAAGCAAAACATTCTGCAAGCGAAAGAAACTCGTGATTCGGGGCAAAAGGCTGGGACAACTGCTCCCAAGTAACAATTTTAGTTTTATTTCAGCCGTATAGCACTACTCCCGGCTTTGTTGATAAAACTACATTCAAAACTGTTTTGTCTACCAATACCTCATCTATGCTTCTTTAAAGCCGAAATTTGTACAAAGTGGCCCACTCTACAGACGGTTGTGAAAATAAGTTAATAAGACTATAACGATTTTGCAAATGTTCTAGTGAAAGATATAAAACCTATTGACTGCCATGAAAACCAACATACGGCCAAATGGCCACAGCTATCAAACTTCACCGTGATATTGTAACTGTTTTTGTTATTCTCCTTTGTTCAATTCTCTGCTCTACTGATTTATTTAGCAGTAAATAATATCTAAGAAAAAAGTTCTGGTGTTGCGGGAAATTTTGATTGATAGAAAAATATCGAAAACAAATCGAGTTATCTACAGCGTATCATGCTGCAAATTATATACGCAATTAATTTTATGGTGAATATCGGCATGATAAGAGCCAAAAATTAATTCGCCTCGAAAATTATGCGAGTTTACAACAACAAAAACAAAATTAAAACAAATATATTCGAAAAATTAATGATGAATTTCCTGAACATTGATGGAATGCAAAACGGTTATCTAAAAGAATGCCGAAATCGGTCTCCGGTCAACAGTTCATTTGCATTACATTTAAAATTTGGTGTATTTATTTTTTCACATTTCAATTATTTCTTATATTTGATGATGATGATGGTCCCGCCACTTACCCCTACAAAGGTTTTAGCTAGACGATTTATCTATTAGATAATTTATTTAAAAACAATTCAACCAGTTATGCAAAAAAAAAACGAACTGATTTCATCTACACATGTAAACTTCTTCCAAAACTGTTAATTTGCTTTACAGCGATATAATTGTGAAAAGCTATTGATGTCAACCACAAATGTTCGCAAGTTTTCCCAGCGATCAGGAAATCCTATTACAATTGAAATCACAGTATTCCGTATAACGACATTATCAAGCCTTATCAAGAAAAGACAAGCCAATATCCGATCCTGTCCGTTACAGAGTCAATGAGGTTCCAACACTAATCGGACCACCACCTTAGTTTTGGGCTTACCAAGGATATCCCCAATCAGGGAAATCGAGAAAATTTCCAAACCGAAAAAATCCAGGACTGGCCCTGGTCAAACTTTTACTTTCAACCACAACAGAACTGACAAGGAATTCCCGGACAATCAGCCAGACAAACCACTACTATTTCATGGCATCTTCTCAAGCATCAAAGGCCAATATTTTCTTTGTAAATTCAAAATTAAGTCCTTTAAACCTGCTTCACCGATAGCCACTGTCAGTGGTGGTAAATGTACTGTATTTTGAAATTGACATTTTGACATTTGACATTTGCATTACGACCAAATTGATCACACGCAAAAGTGAACCGGCGTGGGAGAAAATCTCATGACATTTCTGTACCGTTTTCTCCAGTTGACGAAACATTTTTGCTGCCACCAGCCGATGGTTTAAAACATTTTGCGACACAGATTTATGTCGCTCAGAATTTCGATGATTGCTTGCTTATTACTGCATACAAATGATGTTTATTATATGGAATCAAATCATAAGAATAGATACTAACAACTCATAATCAAAAATTAAAAAATAAGTACGTTTTTAATCAAGCTATCAAATACAGTCCCGTACCATTTCTCAACTGTTTGAAACTGTCGGCAGAAATAGGGAGACATTTTTCTTTTCCTGTTTTCTATCCTCCGCGTTCGCTAGAACTGTACGCATAAACTGTTGGTGGTATGCGGGCCTCAAATTTCGCAGCAGGTGACTGTTTTGCAAAAAAAAAAATGTACATTTACCACCTCTGGCCAAGGCACCTAACAAAAAAAAGAGGAGGAGGAAACACTACAACACCACAAAAAAAACCGCATTATTTTTTTTTACAACCGCTGTACCCCCGATATTTTTTTTTTAAAAAAAAAAAAAAAAAGAAAGGAAAAAAAAAAACAGAAGGAAGAAAGAAAAAATTTTATAATTTTTTTTTACTACCAAAAATTAAAATGTTTTCCCACCCGCCGCAGAAACCGTACTTCTTGGCTTTTTTCTTGATTACATCGTCAATGTGAGAGTCAAATTTTAATCTATCATCAATAGTCACGCCAAGATATTTAGTCTCACGAACACGATCAATTGTCTCATCATCAATTTTAACAGAGACGTCTTCGATAACTCTATTCCGCGAAATTACTATGAATTTAGTTTTACTTCTGTTCAATTTCAACTGTTTGTACTTTAACCATGTACTTTAAATCGCAAGACTCATCGCATGTCATTAATATATAGAATGAATAAAATGGGCTCTAATACACTCCATTGTGGTACGCCAAGGCTGTTCTCCACAGGGCTCAAAACAGATTCATTAAAAGCCGTCCGTTGAGTTCTGTCAGACAAATAGCTTTCGAACCATCTGTATGCAGAACCTGAAAATCCAAAGCGCTTGATTGTTTCCAACAACAAGGGCCGAAAAATCGTCTCAAAAGCGCGTTTTAGATCCAAAAAAACAGCAACAATCGTTTCTTTACGCTCTACATTTTGCATTTTGCTAACACTAAATTTAACGCTGTTTCACAAGAATGACCTTTGCGATATCCCGATTGTTCCGGCGCAATCAAATTATAACTATTTAAATACGTTAATAGCTGGCCTTTTACAACAAGTTCCAATTTTTTTTCTAAAGTGTGCAACATGTTAATAGGGCGAAACTCTTCGGCTTTAATCGTTCCAGCAACTTTTTGAATGGGAATTACTAAAGATTCTTTCCAAACTTGTGGCACGTGCCCGGTTTGCAGCGATTCATTAATTAGATCCAGCAGGTTGTTTCCGATGACATTAAAGCAATCTTGTACTACTCTTGCATTGACGTTATCTACTCCAGCCGTTTAGTTCAAAGAAAAGCATATTGATTTAAGATCCTCTAACGTTATTGGGTGAAAACATTCAAAACTACAGTTAACATTAATCGGCTGTTTAATTTCGTCTGGCTCATCTACTAGATCAATGAATTGATTAATTGACAAAATACTATCGACGAAATATTCATTAAATCTACATGCTATGTTGTGCTCTGACTGTTCTTATGTGCCATTGAAGGTTATGGATCGCGGTTTGCACTCAGAAAAAAAAGCGTTCCCGAAAATGAAAACGGACCGTGAACTAGTTCACGTTTTCAGGATATTTCCCTTTAAACGTAATTTAGTTCATGATTCAGTTCACGGTGTATTTTTGCTTGTTCTCGAATTCATGACTGCAGTTCACGTATCTGGGCACGGATTTGTTTCCGTGCAATTACTAGGTTTTAACAAAGATTTCAAAATTTTCCATAACTCTTTGCTGTTGTTTTGATGCAAATCAATTTTCCTCTGAATATATTCACAACGAGTTTGTTTAACGGATTGCGAATATTTGTTACGCGCATCTTTGTACCTATTCAAAAAGAAATGCCAATTAGTTCTACGCCATTTCTTGTACAGCTTGTCTCTTTTACGTTTAAGACGCAAAAGATCCAAATTGTACCAGCTGTTTGAGTTCTTTACTATAACAAATTTATTTTCGACTATTTTATTGGTACATATTTTTAAGACGTATGTCAAAACAGCTGATTTCTGTTCTAGAGAACCGGTATTTGTTTGAAAATCTACACTTCTTTCGACAAGTCTTAAAATAGCTTGTTTCGAATACTTTTTCCAACACTTCAAATTCACATAATCACTGTCACCACTACTATTATCTTCAACGTTAATAATAATGGTTTCATGATCGGTTACTTTCAAGTCAGAGTTTATAACAACACTAACAGAATCAAAATTACAGTACACATGGTCAATCAAAGTTTTAATATCTCTGGAAATACGCGTATATTCATTAACCAATTGTTTTAAATTAAAGAATTCTGCTAATCGTTTCAAATGCTTCGAATTATTAATGTCACAATAATTGATATTAAAATCACCAGCAAGCACGTTTAGTTTACTAGAATCTACATCAATCTCATACCAGTTTTCCAAAATTTCAATAAAACGCTGGTCACTAGAACTGGGAGAATGATACAGTACACCATAATTACCGATCTGCATGCCACGAACAACTGCAATGCTTAAAAACCAATTGCCGTCACAAACTTCGTTCAATTGAAGCTTGAATTGAACTGATTCTTTAGCATAAATAGCAACGCCGCCAGTGTGTCTAGAATGTGATAAACAAGCAGCCACATTATATCCCGGAATACTAGTTATATTGATCAAATGCTTGCATGTTAACTATATGCGTTTCTGATAAAAAGACTAAATATGGACGTTTTTCCTCTACAATCTGACGCAATTCTACGTTGTTTGTAGATAACCCGGCAATATTGAAGTACAAAATATCGAATTTACTCACATTACTACTGGAACTTGGTTGCTATTCATTGAAATGCAGTTCATATAATCGCTCGAAAATTTCACATTCATAACTAAACGCGCCGTGGTTTACGTCCAAGTTCGTTTTACGTTCGTTATTCGTTTTTTTACAATCAATACATTTCAAAACAATTGATGTGCATTCAGATGTCGTGTGACTTTCACTACACTTAGAGCATGCTACATTATTTTTACAATCCATGCTCATGTGTCCAAATTGTCCACACGTGAAACATCTCAAAACGTGTATTTCAGGAACAACTCGACACAAATCAAATTTAATATTAACGTGTTTCTTGGTCAATGAACAATTACAGGTGTTTTTTATCAAGTTCAATTACCGTATTAAACTTGTTGTACTTGAAGCGTGGATTTTCATACATTCTTATTATTTTAACTTCATTAATCGCGATGTCTTCATTTTGATCTTTTAAAATCCGAATGAAATCATCGGAGGCAGTCATGCCCATCACTTTAAGTCTTGGCTTTTAGTCTTGGATGAGGGAACAACAGCGTTGTAATGCCATCTTTCACAACATTAACGTTACATCCCGTTGCACACCCAGCAATAATAGAGCCATCTTTACCATTTCTAAAGTTACGGATCTTGTGTGTATTTGGATCCAGTTTACTATTTAAATACTTGCGAGTATCATCGCTATTCAGATTGGACTCTTTCGGTTTGATCACAATGACTGGGCGAGCCTTACGAGTAACTTTTTTGAGATCAGTATCAATGTTTTTTTTCTTATTTGTTTAACTATTATTATTAGTCCCAGAATCACTTTTAACTACATCTGCGAAACTAATACCTTCCATAAAAACATCATTTGATCATTTGATTGCTAACGTCTTCCTGAACTCTAAGCTTTTTGCCTCTGGGATTCAGGCTCGGCTCCGATGCCGTACTTGATGTACCTTGCTCTACATTCATTGCAGCTACTTTATTGATCGAATTAAATTCAAAAAATGAACATTTCATACTCTCCAATTCTTTACCCACTGATTTCTTAAGTTCAAAAATTGCCTTCTCTAAGGTACTATTCATTTTTTTTCCCAATGTGTCCATACCGGTTAACAACGCGTTGTTTATTTGAGCAGCAATGTGCTCCCGAACGCCACTAATCGAATCAGATAGAGAAGAAGTCTTCTTCATCTCCTCTTCGAACTTTTGGACGGTCGGGAGCAATACATTCTGCTCGCCACAACGCTGGCCTAACAAACAATCAACACATTTGAATAGCACATTATCGTTCTCACTGACTAGCTTGGCTACCGCTTTTGTCAGTGGAGTACACCTATACTGGTATACTCGAGAACGACTTGAGCAAGCAGTAGGGATATCACTCGGCAGTATAGAATCCCCACACTGTTTGCACTCTGCCATTTCACTTTCAACCTATACACATCAAACGGACGACATGCAAACAACACACAACACAGAGAAATGAAAAGCAATGTGCAAAAAATATTCACCAGCCGCCAGCCGTCACTGGGGCAAAAATTCTCAAAATTGAATGAAAACCAGCACGGGAGACCAATCGTCTCCAACTGATCTGGTTGAAAAAACATTTTATGGGCGCGATGGAAATTATATTGCGGCACAAAATTCACTATTTTACACTAAATATTTGGTAATTAATCACTGCACTGCAGAAACAAACTACACTGTTCACCTTCACCTTCTATTTCAATATGGCGATTGGAAAAAATCGCAATTTTCCCAAAAAGCCAATTTATCTTCGCAATGACTACTATGAAACTATTTGGTCATGTTTTTTGCATGATTTCCCTCAATTGCCATTTACTAGAGGCAAAATGGTTGTAAAATGTTTTTTCAACTGACCATAATAAGATAATATCAATGAGTCCTAAAACGGAATTTCAAAACAGCATTTCAAAACAGCATTTTACGAGTTCATGAAGTCGAAATAAAACCATTGATAGGAATAAGAGGAATTTAAAACAAGGTTTAAAGATCGTTGTTAACAAGCTGTGTAGGTTCTCATAAACCTGATTAAAATATGAAATCTATTGGCACCTCTTGGTACCAAAATAAAACCAAATTGATTTCTAGTGGCTTTTATAAAACTTTAATAAAACTTTATACAGCTGGATGGTTTTTGGCAATGTTACTTGGGTTGGAATTGTGTAGCGAACCAAGAAGCATAACAGTCTGAAGAAATATAAAGAAAAGAAAGTAAGGCAACTAATTTCGTAACAAAAATCCAGAACGAAATACTGGGCCTGTAGTTGTACAAACGGATTTGTTGTAGCCTAAAATCATCAATTTTCTGTATTTGATACAGAGTGAAGTGTTTTCAGCAAAGTTTCCGCTGTATAAGAATCACAGTGTCTCTCATTGTTTTGGCCAGATTTGGCATCTGTACACTACGCCAAATCAACTATTCTCAATAACTTACACACTTAGAAAAAGTCATGTAAATTTAAGTCTACTTGGATGCACATAAAAGGAGCGGCTCATTGGACATAAATTTACATCTGTTCTGAGCATCGCATGACAGTAAAAACTAAATTGAAAGTTTACATGTCATGACGTAATTGAAAGTTATGATACACAAAATTAGATTTTCTTAAGGCACCTATCGTTCATGCAATTTTCAATGCACTTGCTTTGCCTACTTTTAATTAAGATTGATTTAGATTACAAAATCGATTCTTAAACATTTAACCTTATCCGCCAATAACACGAAAGGATCATTAACTGGGGAAAGAGTACTCTATTTTAATAGAAATTATGATCTTCGAGCGGTTAGCACAACAATATCTCACAATGCACTTTAAATGCGCAGTAAAAATCAATTATCAAACTTCGTAAAGATGCAAAAAATAGCCCATTCAATGATTGAGATGGCCAGCAAATAAGCATCCTTGCGGGCATGTGATACGTCTCCTCATGTTCTATCGTTCACTACCGAGTGATTTTAGATTTTTTTTGTTTCTTTGGCGAAACGGCCGGTGCTTCCCTGACATGCCACGAAGGATTTGGATTCCACTTCGAAATTAACTGCGCACTGGCATGTTTCTAAATTTCGGTGCACTTGAAAGTATTTTCAATGAATTGTGGTACTTCCACACATCAAATAACAAGCTTATCAAGACACCGTTCCGGATAAATTTATCACGACGTGTGAAATGGACTTTGAGAATTGCAAAACGCTAATGCTGAAGTCGACGATAATGACTTGCCGTGTACTTGTATGTGTTATTAGATGTTTCGAATAAGGATTTAAGAATCCATCCAAATGAACTTAAAACGGAAGCATACGTAAATTTAAGTTTCAATATTTACAGGTTGTAAGGATTACGTCACGCGTAAAATTCATTATTTTTAAGAGTGGTTGAGCAGCTTGCCGCGTTTGGAGCTATTCCCAGCGCAGTTCACACAGGAGCAGAGGCTCATCATCATCTATCGAGGGGCTAACGTGAAAACGCATATCATAATTAAATGCTGTGCGACGAAGCGTGAAAAATTATATGTTGGGCTACCTAGCCCTAGAAGGATGAAAGAGTCAACTTTGAAAGGTGGGATTTTAGATTGTTTCAGTGTCGGGAGGTAATGAGATGATGATATCATAATCATAATGAAGGGAACTCGAAACTGACGCTAATGAATATGAACTCATAATCGATGATGAGGCTTCACGGTGTCGTGTGGACAAAAAATGCGATGCATGAAAGTTTTTTTTTCTGTACTCAGGTGTCTTTTAAGTCATACTCTTTCGAACCAAGTTTTTCGATTTTTGAAAATACTTAAGATTTGAAATTTTGGTTGGAATGTGAAACAATAATTTAGGAGTACGCACATTGAATTTTTGAAATTAACTGCTTTACTGCCGAAGTAGTGCTCCTCCCAGTATAGCAAACAAATGCATAGAACAGTGATTTATCCTTAACGACACCTTTGACCACATTGCATTTCTCGAGTAACTAACTCGTGAAATACAGTGTGCAGTTTTGAATGAACTGAAAGTGTTGCTCAAGTGGAGCGAGCATAACCTTATATTTTCAAAGCTACAGTATGTCCCATAAAAAATGCGAAAGTTTTCAATACTCTATAGCTCTAAACATTATTTTTACTGTTTTAATGCGTTTGTGTAATCATCTGACTGTATACTCGGAGACGATGTAAACAAAACAGTGGTTCGTGAGTAACAAAGTTGAGAAAAATGTACGCAAAGGAGGTTGTGACTAGTTTGCTGCTCGCCCAAAAGCCCGTGAAACAAATTGCAACGATTGTGGGATGCCACCTGGCTACCGTTTACCGTATCCAACGTTCACTCCTTGATGGACCACGTCCACGGAAGGCCGGAAAGTGGCCGTCCACGGTTCGCTCGTACACCGAAGGTCATCAGATCAGTGAGAGACAAAGTAAGCCGAAATCCTATCAGATCGATCCGGAGATTGGCTAAGGAAGCCGATATTTCAAAAACTACCATGCAACGGTTGGTCAAAGATGACTTGAAATGTTCGTCCAGGGCAAGAGTAAAGCACCAACTTGTAACGGACCGAATCAAACAACTACGGCTGGAGCGCTCGAAACGTTTGGTGTCAGCATTAAAAAAGAAGCATACCATCATCGTATTCTCCGATGAGAAAATGTTCACCATCGATCCCGTATCTAAGACACGTACAGACAGGTTTATTTCACCGAAGGAGATTGAGGATGTTCCAGAGAACATGAAATTCAAGTTTACAACCAAACATCCGGCCGGAGTCATGGTTTTCGAGGCAGTTGCGTCCAATGGCTTGAAAATGCCTCCAGTATCTATCAAAACTGGATTAAAAGTTAATACCGAGGTTTACATGAACATTCTGAAGGACCACGTTCTGCCATGGATGAAAGCCAACTTTGGAGCACACCAACACATCATGTTCCAACAGGACGGAGCACCTTGTCATACCTCAAAAAGGACTCAAGTGTGGCTGAAGGAAAACATGGAATTTTGTTCAAAGGACAGTTGGCCTCTTAGCAGCCCGGACTTGAATCCTTTGGATTACTTAATATGGGCATAAGGGCTGTGAACGTTCTCACCCCAGTGTTGGCGCCCTGAAAGCTTCCATTACCAAGGCATGGAACTCGATGACTGACTCATACATTGTGAAAGTATGCTCTCGATTCCGTCCCCGTTTGGAGAAGGTGATCGAGAAAAATGGTGGACATATTGAGTAATGTAATCATGAAAGGCTTAATAAACGATTCCCCGAATAAAATTATGATTTTTTTTATCGTTGTCTATGAAAAAAACTTAATTGAAATTGAGATATGGATTTTCGCATTTTTTTATGGGACATACTGTATGAAAGTTCTGAGCGACAAGATTACTGCCAATGACAACGCGTTTCACGTAAAATTTTAGAGTTGAAACTTTCAAATTTAGACCATTTAGGAATTCAAAGGGGTTAAAGACAAACAAACTGCGATTTTTACATTTGTCTAATCTATTAAATTTCATATTAGTGTTGATGAGCACTTTATCATTAAGATAATCTTTGATATGTGGTTCAAATTCCAATGCAGAGGAAATGTTAGAAATATAAACACAATCTGAACCGAACAACTGCTTGTATAGTTAAGACGGACTAATAATATTTTACGAATGATTTTTTCATTTCATTTCTCGCCAACGCCTTGAGTTTACAGATGGAATTACGGTCGTCAACCTACATTTGTTTTATTCAATTGTACAAATCAAATAAGCTAACAGAGAAACGTGGGAAACATTTTTGGTACAACATAGACAATGGTTTTTATTATTTCGCGTAGCATTTAAAAAGGGTCTACCTTCGTTGATCGATTCTCTTCATCAATTTTTTCTACTAAGAATAACGCGGCTTCAAAAGCATTATACATGGAATTTTTTGTTCAGTGTGTAAGCTAACAACGTTCTCTATCGACCTAAGCTGAAAACAGGAACACAAATTCAATTGTATGGACGCTTCCCGATACAGTCGTATGACTTTTCGGGTTTGGAAATAAGTTCGACTGCTTTCGAGCATTATGCTTGCCACGCACTATGCCAACACTAAAAATGAGAGCATTACGGTAAAGTGAAAGGTTTTTGAACGCTAATAACTCTCGTTTGACTGAACAGAATTTCTTCATTACCACACCATTTGTTAAAAAAAAAACCTACAAATTCTTTGCATTAGAATTTTTATTAAGTAACATTAGTATAAATAGCGCAATGTTTTACTTAAAAATGACCTACTTTTGCTCCCATACAAATCTGCATATGAACAGGTTGAAGACATGGTATTCCCTTTTTGGGACCTCAAAAAACGGGTAACAAATGGTTCAAATTATCTTCTCCTTTTTATTTCATTAAGTTTCATTCCATGTTTAACACCAAATTGATTTCAGTGTTCTACATAAGCTCTCAGCTGGTAGTTCGGACAAAGCTTTGCTCACCCGAGCGGACGATTGTGGTATGGATGACAAAGCGGCTTTTCGGATAGGTGCCGGTGTCCTTATCTACCCACTGCAGTGATGAAATCTCGGGCCACTGAAAACCGCAAGAGTTTGTGTTTAAGTGAAATTGTCGTGATTTATCCTAAACAACTATTGCGTACATTTTGAGCCGTAACGCTGGTAGATCACCTTTTCGTGGTGCGTAACGAGGTATCAGATCTACCACCAAACCCTAGTCCGAATTAATTCAAACTAGGGAACATATTTGTTTTTGTAGTCAAAGGAACATATTATAGTCCTTATTACATTTTATGTCTTGTGAAAAGCGACAATACTCGGATTGACCCACTGATGATGAGCTTGGAATAAGGAAAACATGGTTAGTCTTTATGTAAATTCTCATTTTCTATTTGATATTCTATAGTTTGAAGTGGTTAGGACTAGGGTTCTGATGCAAGGTCAGTATCGGAATCATTGTTTGTTCTGTTTGCAATGAATTCGGTTTTGAATGATAAAGGGGGGCGCCTTTGAAGAGTGCTCTCACTCACAAAGGGTTTAAATAGCGAAAACTTAAAGAAAGCTCGATTCATAGCCAACAAAACAAATAATGACAACTGTAACAACACCATTTTCATCATTTCTCAATAGTAATGAAGTAACTCGACATGCACTAAACAAAAGATACGGTATATTTTTATAATAGATCAAATTACGGGTCGCAGTTGTTTATGTCCCGAACAGAGAAAAATAAAAATTGCGTACATTTTGGATTGTTTGAGGCATTCCGTAGAGAGTGGTAAACTCGACAGATATTTTTTATTAAAGCAGAACTGAAAATCGTACGCAATGGCTTATTACACATCATTTTGAAAAGCAAGAGTCCGACAGAATTGGTGGATTACATGAGTACACTTCGTGTCACGAGATATTCACCGAAAAAATCATTGGTTACGATTATCATTTGGGTCACAATATTTTTTTTTTGTAGAATTCTATGTTTTTCATTAAATGCATTGGTCAGTTTAAAGCTGCATATAGGTTAACTGAAGAGATGATAGACAGACGACCACCGGCTGGATCTCTAGGGCCTGCTATAACACGAGTTTCACTTATTCTTTCGTACGGCATGGACATAATTGTACTAAAGACCAAACATTAACCCCCAAGTTGATGGCTCCCGGGCCCCCACAACTATCAATTCGGCCCATGTTTTCATGTTGATTCAATTAATATCTACCTCATTTATCGGCAAGCTAATGTCGAACACTGAAATCATTTCGGTCTACTAGCGTTCAATAGCATAGCCCAGAAAGAAGCGGGTCACGAAAATACAGTATGAAGCAAAATACATAAGAACACCAAAAAGCTGAAATTTTGGCAAAAAATGCAATTGCAGTTCTTGCAATCATATTTGGAGAAATAAGTAACACTACTTTGGAATGCCAAGAAAGCCTTCAATTAAAAACTGCAAAAAAGCGCACTAGTTTGAGCCACAGGCATATGCCCGTAGGACGTAAACAAAGATGTACAATGTGAACGAACAGTTGACCATCAATAAATGCCTGAAAAAAAAAAAAACTGGTACTGCCTTTCATTAGGTCAGCTTTGTTAAGTTGTTATACTCAGTGCTGCATTGTGGATGTTTTTCCTAAACTCATGCGGAAATTATTCCTTGTATTATTAGAATTGTTTAACAAACTAAGTTTTTTTTCAGATGGAGAAAGTTTTCTCCTGTTTTATTCAGGTGATTTAGAACACAATGATTTTTCAATCGTCAGTTTCTCAAGAACTCAAAAGGATTGTTTTCGATCATAATCAAAATCAAATTTTTCATGAACATATATTCACTATTTTCCACTTGCAAACCGAGACACAGTGAACAAGTATTCATTCACAAAAATTTGATTATGAACCACATATAACTACAATTGAAATTCTGGTGATGATGATTACGCTTCTTTGAAAATAATGACCTCCGTTAGCACCTTCACGGGTTTAAAATTTTCCTTTTCGCTCGCTGTCCCGTGGTTTGTTAGTTTTCATTTCATAAAACATGTGCATATTTGTCTCAAAACCCGTATGATAGTCGAAGTTATCCTCTTTCATCACATAGATCTGAATTCCTCGTGACTCCCAGGCGAATCATCAGCATAAACATCTTCAAGTACCTACATCCACGAACATACTCAAAGGCATTATTAGAGAAGTCCGAGAAAGATAAACAAAACATTTGGAGAAGTACACGAAACATGCATTACGTTGGAAATAATGTCAATGTAAATAATTGTTTATCGAGTTTGAAATGTACCGATAGATGGATGTACACCGCGCCACCAATAGGCCGAGGATAGCTTAGACTTAGGAGGCCTTAAAGACCGTTGAACCTAACCTCACCCCCTTCCCATAAGCCATTATTGCATTGCATTGTCGAAAGGATCCGACCGACGGATGGATCTGTGCCGAGAAGAAATATTTCTATCTTGCGTCGACTTGGGAATCTGTACTGGGTGCTTATATCTCTATAAAGGTACATGTGTGCTTATCTGCTTCCCAATATAGACAGCACGTTAGAGATAGTTGGGAAAATTTAAATACCATTAATTAACACAAACCTTTTCGGAGTTGTCGGTGTTGCCTAATGAACTTTTCCCTCTTTCCTCTTCTCCTTTGTGCCGAGCCGAACGTCTGATGGTGTTGCTTTACGCGTAGAGGTCCACAGTTTGTTACTGGCCGCAGGTCGGAACTTTTAATCTGGATAGATTTTTCTTTTTCAATGTTTAGAAATTGTCGGAAAATATACACTGCACTTGGACTCAGATAGATACACAAACACTGGAATCTCTTCGCCTTTCACATTACAGTTGCATTGCACACTTAGTTGGACTGGGAACTCGTTTCTCTGTTTTCATGGATAGGTTTGGTCTTTGCTCGCGATCACTATAGGGGAGATGTACATTGACAGAATGCGCTCCAGTTTCATGTTTTCAGATTTTCACTACCACGATTGGATTGCGAAGCTGGTGATGTTTGGCAGACTACTGCGGCTGGAAGGTTTTTATCAAAGCCTAAAAGAAATTTACCAACACACATGTTAGACAAATTTCTTGGGAATCTAAGTTGACACTATTGGACATGTCTTATATTGGTTGATACACTTCGTTAATAAATAGCGTCATTACAGTTTATTTTATTTTTTCACAGGAAATAATACAAGTATATGATATTTGTTATGATACATTGTAGGTGAAAGTGGGGCTAAATGGCCTAATTTATAAGAACTCATTATTAACACGAAAATCTATGCTTTTATAATCCTTCGGAAGCTTCACGAGCTTCACATTTATTTCTAAGCATTTCAAGTTTATTCAACTATGCCAAGACGAACGAGGCGAAACATCCATCAATATTGGACAGGAATGCACTTCTGTGTGTCAGAAATAAATTTAAAAACTAAAATAAAATTTCAAGTTATTGATTCCTCTGAACTTAGTGTTCTAATTGCACTTCCACAGTTTTCAATTAAGAGCTTTCGATGCAAGCACCAATGCATGAAATTGTATATTGTGTGGCAAATTCAATTATAATCTATGCCCAGGAAAGTCGAGGAATTGAATCCGCTGCCTTCGGCTTAGTAATACCGTGCCTTTACCGATTAGGCTTGCTGAGTTTAGCTTACACTGCGGTTGTTTTTTCGTGTAAATGTTACCAACTTGAGAGTTTTACAGTCTCTTCACTAGCCGCTGTTCCACCGCATCTGTTCTTAGTCTGGTATTTATGCTGCCCCACTGACGGGTATGATTCTAAAAAAGTCAGTTTTGCGAAAAACGAGGCAAAGGTTGGTATTGTTGTAGACAAGATATTAAAAATTGTAAATAGATAAATCAGGTCGTGGGAAGAAACGTCTTACGTCACCGAGCAGTGATGCGAGAATCGTGAGAGAAGCAAGAAGATATTCATCAATAACGAGTCGTGAGCCGGCGCCGGTGGTGTTGTGACAGGCGTGACTGCTTCTTGGCACCCCAGTGGGTCTGAGTTCAATCCCAGTCGAGGTTGGTGGTTTTTCTGAGGCGAAAAAATCTGGTCACGTCTTGCTTCGGAAGGGAAGTAAAGCCGTTGGTCCCAGCTCATGTGATGATGAGTGCGATATGTAGGGTCCAGGTGATGGATTGGTCTTCCTGGCGTCGGTGGTTGTCACCACGTATTGAGAAAATAGGCCGACAGAAAATAAACGAATAAAAAAAAAACGAGTCGTGTTATACGTGAGACCTTGAATCTAAAGGTATCCAAAAGAATTATTCGCTGCAGACTGCAAGAATCAGGATTGAAGAGCAAGTATGCAAGTCGGCGTTCTCTAATTATGAAAGTCAACAAAATCAAACGATTAAAATTTTCTCAAAAGTATGATGAACAGCCCGCTCAATTCTGGAAACAAGTGGTGTGGTCTGATGAGAGCACCCTCGTGTTTGGATGAAGTCGGGAGAACGCTTGTTGGAGCAGAACGTACAGAAGACTGTGAAGCATGGTGGGGGAAGTATAATGGTGTGGGAGTGCTCCGCGTGGCCGGCGTAGGAAATCTCGCGAAAATCGAAGGCATTTTGACTGCTGATCGTTACATTGATATAATCAATGAAAATTTGAAGGAATCGCTGCTTAAATTGGAGCTCGAGGATAACTTCATTTTCCAGCAGGACAATGATCCAAAGCACACATCTCTGAAATCAACTGCGTTCTTCAAAGTAATTCGCATTAAACTGTTAGAATGGCCACCACAATCACCAGCTTTCAAACCTTTCGAATATTTGTGGTCGATTTTGGATAGACAGGATGATAAAAGTGAAGTAACGAACAAAACCAAACTGTTCACAGCTTTGAATGATGCCTGGTAAAACATCCACAACCTCGTCGATAGCATGCCAAAACGTCTACAAGCCGTGATTCAGGCAAAAGGAGGGCATACTAGATACTGGAATCTTATTTTACTATGTTTTCATTATAATTCCTCTTGTGAGCAATTTATTTTTTCCAATGAATAACAGAAGAAGTTCAATAAAATATAACACATATATTTTCAGTTTCCGTTGCCACCGGGTTCAATCCGTCAGGATCCATCAACGTTGCGTATGATCTTACCCTTTACATCGATTGGACAAAGTTTAGGACAGCAGTACATGAAGCTGTAACGACGGTAGACGGGCTTCCATATAACTTCCTCTCGAACCTGATCTTGGATAGCACGCTTCAAGCTCAAACTCGACCAGTTCCAGGAACGTCATTTCGCCGGAAACGTCCTTCTCCATGGTGGGATCACCAATGCGCCGAGGTTTATCGTAAAAAGTCCGACGTGTTTTAAGTTTTCCGTAGACGTGGAACACCTGAGCACGTCGAAGTATACACGGCTCTCGAACGCGAACTTAAGAGCCTCATCAAGGCCAACAAAAACGCGGTTACTAGCGACAATTCGTGGATGAGCTATCGCGAGAAACATCTATGAACACTCTATGGAATATGGCGCGAAGACTGCGTAACTGAACTACGTACAACGAGGGCGAGGAGAACTCGGTCCAATGGATCCTCAAGTTTGCGCTAAAAGTTTGTCCAGATTTTGTGCCGGCACGGATCATTCCTCGCAAAACCACGAATTCGATAGCGATCAGCCAACCTTTTTCAATGGTCGAACTCTCTCTCGCACTCCTTTCGTGTGGCAATATGGCTCCGGGAGCTGATAGAATCAAGTTCAACCAAGTTGCTTAAAAATCTACATGGAGCAGCATGACAATTTAATGCTTGTAATGCTCAATTTGTTTTTATGCATTTTAGCATAACAGTGAAACAGTGTTAAAATTCTTTTTCTGAACTTCAACTACTATTCCATAAAAGATTGGCATGTGATTATAAGCAGTATAGGATTGTATTTAAATCTTTGTGTTTAGTGGTATTTTCATTATATACTTTATTTATTTCAGGAATCATCAAACCGGGCTCTTCGATCACTCAAAGTGCTTTCTTCGACATATAGAATAGTCTGTTGATTCTAGAAAAAAAAACAAATTAAATATCTTTTCATTTAAATTTTATCTTCGTTGATTAGATTGATATTCTTTGTTTTATAGCTTTTCCAGGACTATTAAAATATTGATGCATACATAATTTTTATTTTTCAGTAACAAACCAGTGGATGTCAGATATATTTTGAAAATACATGCATTATATTTTGTAACGTACATATCATACATACATTCACTAATAAAGGGTAAGGGGGAATACAGGGTGCCAGACGAAGTGTAGACTGGATGAGGGATTTGTGGTTATCTGGCCCAAGTCATGGATGACAATTGTACCTTCCTTGATGGAAATCGTCAGATCGAGATCAGCGAAAGGCTAAATGTCTTCCAACAGTCTACAGTGAGTTTGCTAACCCTATTTTTAACAAATTTCCAGATGGAAATCCTAATGTGTATTGCTACTGTTCATTTCCTGTAATAAGAGCGTTTCGTTGGAAGGATATTCACTATCCTTTCCGTGGGTTTCGGGTAAGTGCGCTTCTGCTTACGGATCCACACCCCCGTTTTTGGCCCTTCACACAACGGAATAGTGAAGATTACAGGTATGTACAGTTTGATCTTGCCATTAGGAGGAAGCGTACGCCATGGCAAGTCCTGCACTGGTGGTGGCTTCCCATCACATCACATCACATTAGATTAGGCAGAAAACTCAAATGTAAATATGTAGGTATACTTCAATAGAAATATTTAATAAGAAAAAAATTACATATAGAATAACATCGTGTTTATTATGTTCAGTTATTTTTTTTCCCGAATATAATGTTTGAAAAGAGTTGTAATAGGACTTTCATAAATACAAGAATGAAGCCTGCAGCATCTCTGAACAATAAATGATTTTGCTGAAAATCAACATGAAAGTCAACACCAAAAACTTTTTTTTTGTTTTGGTTTTTGAGGTATAGATTTTATCGTTACAAAAACCCAAATCCGGCAAAACAAAAAATTGGGAAAAAACAAAAGCAATTTTATTTTACATTGCTTACAACGAGAACCGAAATTTGAAATTCCAATAACGAAAAGAAAAAAAAAGCCACAAATAAAAGCCCCGGAGGCCAGCATAATTCTACATGATTTCTGGAGTAATCTAGTATTCACTAAAAGCACGCCACTACACGCTAAGAAAAGAATACGGAAAAGTCGGTAAAAAATACCGAAAACCGCACAAAAGTGCACATACTGAAATTATCGGTAAAGATGGATTACCGAAATTTCGGTATTGTTGAATAGAAGGGAAAAACGTTAATAATTACTTTTTTTTTACGGTTCTTTTAACCGAAATTGCTTACAACCCAATGAGAGCATTTTAAACCAAATTTAGGTAAAATATAATGATAAAATTTGTAAATCCACTTTACTCAAAAAATAAGTAAAATCAAACGTTTTCTTTCGGTAAATAATACCGATACTTTAGGTGTTGCTACCAAAACCTAATTTTCGGTAAAATTAAAACCTTATTTTCGGTAATATTGTCATAGCGTGTTTTTTTTACAATTTTTATTTTGATTTTGTTCATAAAATAACCCATTCCCCACCCATTACCCACCCCGAAAAATAACTTTTAATTTTAAAAATAATTTTTATTATACAGTTAAAAAAAAAAAAACAAAAGCGCTAAATAATCCTGAACCAAAAAAAAAAAAAAAATAAATATATTAAAAAAAAAAAAGAGAAAAGGGCACAAGACTGTTTTGGTGTGAAATCTCCCAAAAAAAAAAAAAAAAATAATGAGAGGGGAGTGTCACAAAAAACATTTGGACAAAAAAAAAAAAATTCCCCCCCCCCCAAAAATTGCCGCGGATCACCGAGGAGGAAGACCAAGTTCCAAGACATAAAAAGAACTCGATGATTGCAAGAAGCATCAAGAAAGATCCCTTCAACTGTCCTTTAAGAAATGGCGATCGATACTATTCAGTGATGAGTCGAAGTTCAACATCATTGGAAGTGACCGAATGTACCGTGTACGCCGACCGATCGGAAAACACTTGGATTCGACATCCTGCCAGAAGACTGTGAAGCATGGCGGAGGAAATGTGATAGTCTGGGGATGTTTTTCTGCGAACGTTCTGTGTCTGATTCATCGGATTGATGGTATTTTGGATCGTTTTATGTACAATGGCATTCTCAAAGATGTTATGCTACCGTATGCAGAGTAGAATATGCCAATAAAATGAATATTACAACAAGATAACGATCCCAAACACACTGCCAAAGTCGCAAACAATGGTTTAGGGATAACAATGGAATAGTTGTGGATTGGCCACGGAAGTCTCCGGATCTCAATCCAATCGAGAACCTTTAGAGGTCCTCAAATCGAAGAATCAACCACGAAAATGGGCGCAATAAGGACCAACTGTCTGAGCAAATTCAAAAAGCTTGGGCAGAGATTCCACAAAGTATTATTGACAACCTGATCCACTCCATGCTTCAAAGGTGCCAGGCTGTAATCGACAATAATGGATTCGCAACGAAATATTGAAAACCGAGGACAATCTGGTGGCCAATATGCGAAATTGCATTTGTTTTGTCGAAGAGGATAACTTCTTGTTTTGTTTGTTTGATAATATTATCATTGTTTGTAAATAAATTCTGTTTTATTCGACACAATAAATTAAATTATGTTTATTTTGTTTACCTGCATGCCTTTGTCTTGTTGTTAATTTAACACAAATATATATTGTATAATTTTATGATCGTCTTTAGTTGCTTGCATGTGTTTCGTCCAACATTGTGTAAATAAGAGTTTCCCAAAATAAAATTATTTCCTCAAAAGTTTGTTGCTTTAGTCTAGAAACATGGATTGTAAGAAACAATCTATGAACTATCTATAAACTTTCTATCATGATTTTCTCTAAATGCACGAATCGTTTTTCTGAAAAAAGGCATTATTTAGTAATACCTTTCAATAATATGTTTATAATAGTTTAAAAACGAACTAAATTATACAAATACCATAGAATGGAAGTCTAGGGTCTTAGAGACCATGTTTTGTATTGATAAGTATCAGTTTTGTTGATTTCTTTTGATTAGAATCTTTTATAAGGTAAAAAAAATGTAAACTTATTATTTTTTCATTAAAAAAGATTGCCTATCTGTTGCTGAGGTGAGATAAATCTATTTAAATCAAAATAGAATGAAAGAAATTTGAACTTCGCGAGATTTTGTTTTCGTTCGATCCAAACGTTGCATAGAGCATTCATTTTCTGTCAATATTTTAACCAATTCGTTAATTTGAATCGCGTTAGCTTTACGGAGCCTACACGTATTTTTTTTATTAATATGATTATAGTTTATGCATTAAAAGTGTCGACCAACAAAAGAATGAAGCCCCTCAACATTTGTAAATAAACCTCAAATGTGGAGACTACCTGTCAAAAATAACAGCATTATCGGAAAGGGAAAAATATTCCCAACACATCGATCATTGATTTGTATGAGTGTTTTGCGATGAAGGGCTTACAGTGAGTTATTCGCAAATTGTGTAGGCCTTATTAAATTGTTGCCAGAATTCGTTTGTTTTGAATTAATGAGCTGAAACATGGCATAAATGTATAATTTGTGTAACTATAAATATGTTGAAAATAATTTCAAAATATATGTAACTAGTTGTAAAACTACTTTTATATTCATTCATTGTAACTATGCAAGGCTACACGTCTCGTTGAATAAATTAACTAATAAAGATAATAATAAATAACTAGAGAGAATAACTAGAGAGTATATCGAAAAGTAGTTAGCAACATTAAAACAGTAATTATTCTAAATGGATTTTTTTTAGTGTGTTTTGCGGTGACATGTTTGTTTACATGTCAATAACAGTTGTGTAATCGATTGATTTCGGTACAGTTGATTGTTTCAAAGATGAGTCGAAGTGATCTGGAGACGCGAAAGAAAACTCTGCACATTTGGTGCATCGGAAAAGGGTGTCACGTCCAACCAAATGGCAAAACGGGTGAAAGTGAACCACACTAGTGTCAAACATGTGATCGAAAAGTTCAGTAAGACTCTTTCCGTGAAATATTATACCTCGATCCGGCAGGAAACCGGATCCCAGCCAGCCCGGCCGGGACTTGAAAGTGGTTGAGTACATAAGGAAAACACCATCAACGTCGACGCGGGATTTGGCCAAGCAATTCAACACCAGCTTTGGGATGATTGAACGGATCAAAGCTCGGAATTGAACGGTATTGGGCGATTGTCAAGCAGCACTTTCGATCCTCAATCGCTCATGAAGCTCAAAGCCCAAACAGACAAGCACCAATACACGTCTGTTGGGACAAGTGCTTTCAGGAAAACTATGTTTGAACTTTTTGATACCTTTTACTCTACTATGGAGCTAACTATCGTCTGATTAATTTATGTAAAATTCCAGTTCAATAATTCAAAACAAATTAATTCTTGAGCAACAATTTAACAATTTAACAGTGCCTGTAGAGTTTTAAAAACAACACTCTGTAAATTGTTTCATCGGAAAGTTTTGGCCACCCATGAAAATCAATTATCAGTGTTGTGTAGGGTATAGTTTTCCCTATCCGATAATGCGACACTCGTTTTAACAAAGTTTAAATCATTTGCATATTCACACACAGTGACGGAGCTACACCTTTAGCTCAGTCGGTACAGGCGCAGCTACAAAGCAACACCATGCTGGAGGTGGCTGGGCTCGATTCCCGGTCTGGTCTAGGAATTTTTCGTTAAGGAAAATTTCTCGACTCCCTGGTCATAGGGTATGATTGTACTTGCCACACAATCATACTAATGCAAAAATGGTACTTGGCATCGAAAGCTCTTAATTAATAACTGTGGAAGTGCATTTAGAGCACTAAGTTGAGAGCATGCAATAAGCTAATTGTGAAAGCAATAAGCTTGAAATGCTAAAGAAGAAGAAGACGGACAATACAATAAGACAAGAACCAATTGAGCTGAAATTTCGGCTGTGGTCTAGAAGTAATCTGCATTTTTAATCGGTATTAAATTCATAATTTTACATTCACTAATTTGAAAGTAAAATTTTGATTTTTGATGCACGGGTCATTTTAACTTCTGTATACTAAAGATCGTAATTCAAATTTGTCAACATGGCCTTAGCTATGGAAATCAAAAGGTGGTCTCTTTTTTTTGTCGTAAGTGGTGTCTGTAACTTCTAATGTGGTGAATGAAAAAAATACGAATTTGTTTCAGATGCAAATTCAGGGTTTAGGTTATTCCAGCTGAATCCCTGCCCTTCGGTTCAGAAAGGGGTATGGGCGCGTTCTGCCGACTTGGTCGTGGCAGATTTCATGTGTGAACAGGCTGCCACATCAACGTTCAAAGGTGCCTGAACCAAATGGACAGCTTGAAATGATCACTTGAAGATGCGATGGGGCATTATTGCCCTGTTATTCCCAAATGTAGCACGTAGTAAAATGTTTCTTGTCTTCTAAAACTAAACGTGATGGTATTGAGTAAACGAGTAGAAACTCATCGGGAATGGCCCCTAATATGCATTCGTCGAACCATTCTGAACGGCCGTTGTGAGAATATCACCATGAAAATCTCACAGCGCATAGTATGTTACCAATTACTAACGCTTTCTCTCCTTTCTTCTGTTCTCTTCCCTATACCATGACCAGGAGTCGTGAGTCTGGATCTGCGCTACTGAAGTCAGCTCTTCAAAAACAGAAACACCGAGACGACAGCCAGGACCCTGCATCTGAAGTAAATTGAGCAATAAATAAAGAACGATATATGACCCTAACCACAATTTTACTTTCAGCCAAATTTTTTTAGCACAAGCTTCAAGGTAAGATGATTTAGAAATCAAGGTAAAAAAATCATATTAGTTTCTCTAATTTTTTCATATATTTATATAACACCATACATATTTTGGGATGAAGGGAGGGCCTATCAGAGCGCCCGATTGGAACGATTTAGATAGGAAGGACTGCCAGGAAGTTGTTAAAATTTCGTGAATAAAGGGCGAGCTCTACTTCCCATCTAGTGGGACTTTTTACTAGGCGAGGGCTCGGTTTTGGTGTGGTTTTTGTGGACTTGTTTCTGGAAGGAGATTCTCTCTAGACCCTTCTAGCTTTGGGTTGCGCGTGAGTGTATCTGCTTACGGGCCCTCAATACGTTTTTGGCCCTTCATAAAGGAACATTATGAAACATTTACCTCAGTACAACCTTATTCAAATCGTTTAATTAAACCAGTCCAGTGCTATAGACAGTTGTCTTGCTACATTAGTAGGTAGTTGACATCATCATCATTGCCAAAATCCCAGCTAAATTACTTCACGGAAAAATAAAAGACAAGTTTCCAAACATGACCATTTTGTATGTAATTCGAGCTTTGGTTCATTTTATTGTCCGTCACTGTAAATATTTGACTCTGTAAAGCTGTCGCGATTGACCCTTACAGAGATAAACCAAATAACCAATTAAAATAATGACAAAATTATTACGTTTGATACGTAATTTAATTATTAAATAATTGGATATGAAATAGCATGAAATTAAGCATATTGCGCGAACAGGATCTTATCTTCATTGAAATGGACATAGCTCATCTCAGAAACAGTGCTGTAAAAAGTAATTTTGTGCAATTGGATATATTTACCGATAACTTGGTTCAACGGCTGAATTAATGAATATGGTGTAAGATAAAAATGTAGCTCTTGACAAATTCTACAACTTTTTCTAACAGTGCTTTGCTCTATTTGATATATAGAAAGTGATATACATATTCACTGTTATATTCAATGATGAATATCATTTGAATATTCAGATATTGCGCTCTCACGTCTTAGGTTTCACAGTTCGAACAATATGTTGGGAACCAAAGTTTTGAAAATAATCAAGCACACCAATTTCTTCATACGTGCTATTCTGAAAATCAGCTTCTTGAACGAGTTGTTGGCAAGTTGAGCCCCTTGGGTGGAAAAGACTATTGACAGCACTCCTCCCAAAACAGAAAAGCAAAATTTTTAAAAAAACAACAAAAAAAGCTTAAAAATGATTTCTTTGGCTTTCAGTATTTGTGAATAATGAAAACAGATGATTTTCTATTATCCGACGTTTCGGCGTATTATATTTCGCCTTTATAATACGTATTATAATACGCCGAATCGTCGGAAAATAGAAAATCATCTGTTTTCATTATTCACAAAGACTGAAAGCCAAAGAAATCATCTTAACACTACCTAGTCACAGTCGATAATCAGTTACTCTATATAAAATGTTCTGTGAAACTAAGTTACTAGCAACTTTATTGTACACATTTCCATTTATTCCGAGCTTAAAATTTATTCTGGATGACTGGGGTCGGAGGCCTCTCACCCCAGTCGGTCTGGTATGAATTCCAGTCGGCACCGTTGAGATTTTCTGAGACGAAAAATCTCTGATCACGTCTTCCTTCGAAGGGGAAGTAAAGCCGTTGTTCACAGCCCATGTGTTGATGGGTTCGATATGTATGATTTAGGTCGTCTCCTTGGCGTGACGAACCAGCCTCAGGCTATAAGTGACGTAAATACGAAAAAAAAAAAAAATTTTTTAAAATTAAAAAAAACAAATTATCGATTTTTACACTCTCAATCTTTTTTTTTTGAATTTTAAAATTTAATTTTATTTTTTTTTTTTTTTTTTAATTTGTTTAATTTTTATTTTATTTTTTAAAAAAATACCAAAAAAAAAAACCAAAAACAATTTTTAAAAAAATTTTAAAAAAAAAAAAAATTTTTTTAAAAATTTTTTTATAAAAATAAAAGGTTGGGGCAGCATTTTCCGAAAAAAAAAAAAAATATTTTGGGACACTACCACACATACCCTGCTTGGTTTACTAGTACGAATTGCTTTTCTAGATGAGTTTTGTTCTATATCCCACGCTGGAGTAAAATAAACTAGTGGATGCGTTAATAAGTACCTCGAATTTGAAATTTAAAAAAAAATGTAATATAACTGAAAATATGTAAATTATGCTTAGGTTAATTGGGTATATCCAAGAACATTTGTATAATTTAAAGCGTCGTTAGCGTCGATAATTTAAAGCGTCGTCAACTTCCGTTAATTAAACATAGCATTTGGAAAGCTGAATACATAACATAATTATAAGTCAACTGAAGATTTGCCCTTTCTATTCTATGGTAGCACAGGAAATACATCACTTTTTGTTCCGTGTCTACCATGTAATAGCGGTTCTTATCTACACTTCCTCGGATATTCATTGTTCTGATCAATATGTATCCTTCAGAATGCAAGCAAGTAACTATCGAAACCCATTGAGAAAGTATGGAATTCAAACAAAATTATTATTCTGATTGATTTCATAGTTTGCGGTTGAAATGCGACAACAACTTTAGCTGAATTTTTTTTTCTCGAACATGAATCTTGTACTTCAGTACAACTAAAAGCCTTCACTCATGAACAAATGCCTAATTAACTAAATAACCTAATTTCCTTTGCATAAACGAGAGAAAAATAATACCTAGAATTTTCGACACTTGATATGAATCCAAACAAAGCTGTGTCTCCAGTTTCGGTTGAATATTTATTTTCAATCGTACACCCCCGACCGGTGATATGGTCCAGGATATTTTTCCAATCAATCAGCTCTCCGAAGAAGTAGAATCACGACTGCATCACTTCATTCTGCATTCTGTTTATTTACACGATCGGCACTTGAACTGATTTTGATGAATCGCACAATTTGGCATATTGATATCTTCCTTCCAACCGCAAATGCGAACAAGTCTGCCTAACATCTTTCTTTCTTTGGGCTACCAATCTTCGCCGCTTCTTCTCCCAGACTTGAGCTGGTTTCGTCTATTTCTTTTCCTCGCGAATATTTTTTTGTTATTTTGTTTTTATTCGAATTCTGCACATTGCGTTGCGGCTTGCTATGCCCACGTTACTCGTATGGTTCTTTCAGCAGATCGTTAAATTAAGCGATAATCGGTGTGCTGGGTACTCAAGAGGTTCACTCCTCGACTATGTGCAGACAGCCACTCTCCGGGGATATCACGGCTTGAACAAAAGGGCTTAATCGGTAAACTTGTTTGCTTTTCTTCTCGACTTAAACAATCACAATTTCACTTAACCATTGATCGGTTTTTGCTACCTTTTCACTTGTTTGCTCACTCTTGAAATTCTAGTTGTGTTTCAAGCCTCAGCAGACTTTATTCTGTGGAATATGCACTAAGTTATCAATAATTTATTGTAGCACGCAAAAAATATTCACAAAAAAAAAACAAGAGATTTCAACACCAACACAAGAGGATCTCTAATTTATCCCAGATCAACAGCTACTCTCACTGCCGAAAGTGCGCCCAAACCGTTCGGAAGTCAGGAATGAACTGATTCGTTAATAGTAACGCTCTCCAGTGCAAGTGTTCTTTTTCCTTCCCGTTCCCCTGATGGGGGTTGGCACGGACTGAGCATTCTCCCGCCACACAGTAGGTGCCTGTACGGAGATCCACACACTGCGACCAGCGAGGCAGCTGAAGCATAGAATGGGTGGCGGGTGGTGATGATGGTGGAAAGTATTAAACGAGATTGCTGTGCTCAAAGGAAATGCCAGCAAGCCATGAGAAGGTTGTTATATAGAGAGATAGAGAGAAATGACTGAATAATACTCAGCTCATTGACTGGTTAAAAGTGCTTGTAGTCTAGCAGTCCAATGCATGCTGCCGATAATTTGCGCCACGAAGTGCATTGAGAGTCCCAGAGAGCGGAGAGAACGTCTTTCATTGGTTAACATTGGAGAGAAGTGATAATAACTCAATACTACCTTTTCTCTCTTTGATGATCAGGAGGTTGGAGCACATGCCGCTGGCAATGGAGTATGGCTGGTGAATGGTAAGGACTAGTGAACCGCTCATTGATGGAACTGCAGAATTTTAGTATTCAACCAAGTGAAATGTCGCATAGATCAAGCATACTGTAGGATGAAATCAAAAGCGATAATTATGTCTATCTCGTTGTCGATTTTTAGTATCGTTAATCGATATCTTTTTATAGTTTGTATTTTCGGGAATAGTTCTAGTTTTTTTAAACATGTACGTACAGTAACCGGCGAAAAAAAGATCAATGTTTACAAAATTCATAGATTTGCAAAAGAGCTGGGCGTTATGATACATCCTGTCAAAAGATACCCATGGAAGTTTGGTTTGGCTTACTGGTAATGTTTTTTTTTACTACACAAACGAAAATCATCAACCATTTCAGAAAAAAAAACTATTTTTTATAAAGTATGACGAAAAAAAAATCCATTTCAAAATTCAACAGAAAAATCGGTGAAAATCTAGTAATTAGTCATCAATACGTCCCCCTTTCGCCATGAAGATCGCGGGTAACTGGCATGCTTTTCACCAGGTAGCTGGGATCCAGTTCGTTCCTAACCTTCTCCAACGCCGCATGATACGCTAGTTTGTTGGTTACGTTTGTTTTTTCACTTTACTATTGAGAATCGCCCAAAGATTCTCGATTGGGTTCAAGTCAGGGCTCTGGGGTGGCCATTCTATGAGTTTGATGCGACAGGATCGAAAAAAGGCAAGCGTTTTCTTGGCCGTATGCTTAGGATCATTACCTTGCTGAAAGGTGTAGTTGCCTTCCGACCACATTTTCAGCAATGACTCCTACAGATTTTCGCACAGAATATCAATATAGCCATCTGCTGTCATGATCCAATTGATTAAGGCCAGATTACCCACTTCAAACCACGAAAAACAGCCCCAGACCAACATTTTACCTCCACCGTGGTTGGCTGGAGATGCCTATGCTGCCTATCATCACTTCTGCACCACACTCTTTGTCGCCGTTTCTTGTTTAACAGCTCAAACTTGGATTTGTCCGACCACACAACACGTTTCCAGAGCTCCAGGGGCTTAGTTATGTGGGTTCTGGCGAATTGGAGCCATTGTTCCTTGTTAGTTCGGCTGATTAACGGTCGCTTCCGGGCAAAATGTCTTTTCAACCCTCGCTCAGCGATGCGTAGACGGATAACGCGATACGAAATCGGTAGGCTAAGCTTCTCTTTCATTGCTCGGATAATGATGAACGGATTTTTCTTAATCGCTCGGATGATTTTGCGGTCCTCTCGGTGATCCGTTTTACCATTTTTTTTCCACGTCCCGGCCGATCAGCAACACTTCCAAGCTTCTGGTGCTTCAGAAAAAACTCTTGAACTGCACCACGGCTCACTCCATGTCTCTCGGCAACTGCGTGCTGGGTATGGGTTCCTATTGCAATCACGCACGATCAGCTTTCGGACCTGTAGCGTAATTTTTTTGCCACCCATGTTAATCGCTTTAAAATCACTTCCGGTGAACTCCTCACGTCTACTTTTTTTACTTGCGGCAGAGCATTGAGGTGGATGTAAACAATGAAACGTCAAAGCAGTTATTTACGGGGGATATACCAGAGGACTCTACACGGAAAATTATTTTTCCGTTGAATGATCTTTTTTTTTGTTAAATTTCAAGCAGAAGATAAATAAAGTATTCCGTCAGCGGTAAATTTGTATTAACGAGTTCAATATATATGTGTGAAACTTGTTATATCGGTCCAAAAGGAACTGAGCATGTGTAAAAAGAATGGTTATGATATGTGCAGCACTTATATAAAAGGGATTTTCTTACATACGGCTCTATTGATCATTTTTTTTTCGCCGGTCACTGTAAATCAATCAATGAAATAATCGATCTACAATGAGTTACGCGAGTTTTAATGTAAAAAGTAATGTTTTTTTTGCCTAATTTATCGTTCGTAACATCATTGAATAAAACTAGGTTAAACACTACTACATTCTGGAAAAAGTAGGTGGATAGAAAAGTGTGCCATTGATATTAATTTTTTTTTTCTAGAAGCTTTGAGGTTTTCGATAGACTATAAATTTCATCGTGCATTAAAAAATTTTGCACACCACTTATTTTGAAGATGTGTGTGTGTAGCATCATGCCTCTATTTTGATTTTATGATTAGCACTTCAGTTATCAAAATGTCGTCGAAGGAGGAGAAGAAACGCATCAAAATTTTGCACGTGCGTGGTGAAAATCCAAACTACTCTCAGTGGACTGGACAGCTGGACTGTCGACTTACAAGAAAGTGGTGACTCCAAATCGCGACGATAAACAAAACACGTCGGCCAAAGCACGATCGCGAAACACGACGATGCTGACGAAGTTTGATTGCGTGGTACAGGACGATGAAACTTACGTCAAGGCAGACTTTAAACACACACTTAGAAATTAGGAATTTTACACGAGACGTAATTCATGTTTGGAAAAAGTCGTTTGCTGAAACTGACACATACGCAATTCGACGAAAGATGTGTTTGATTGAATTTATTTTCTCATCTCTTTCAACTCGTCCTCTAAAGGACGCTTGCATGTGTCGGTCTCAGTGGACAGAAATTTACATGACATTTTGGTAGTGTGCAGGTTCCTGGACAGGAATTTGATACAGCAACCGGACGGGGAAAGGTGGCAGATATTTTCAAGCACATTAAACTGTCAAAGTTCGCGAAGAAATATCCGGTGTGGCAGGCCATTTGTACCTGTGGCTTGAAGAGCAACGTTTACACCGTCAACCAGGAAATTTATCTGAGCGAGTGCCTTTCCTGAAGCGACGCAATTGTTCCGTTCTATGTTGGCCGGATTTGGCATCTTGCCATTACGGAAAAAGGCCATGGAGTTGTATGCTGCCAACAACAATATTTCTCCTGTATTTTGTATTAACTGAACTTGAAAAAGAAAAAGAATTTTTTTTTGATCGGCTCACACACATTACTGTTTGGCCAAATTTTTGATCGGAACACCCTTTATTTCCTAAATTACATCTGATATTTTTGGACATATATACATTGTTCGATGTTCTTTGACTTATGTACTGTTTCTGATTTTCATCCGTTGACAATTTCGAATTATATGTTTTGATTAATACAATACCTTGCTCCACAATGCCATTTACTACTTCCAAACTTTGAATACGTCTTTTGACATTTTCATATTCTTTTTTTTTTCAATTCCAACAAGGATTGCGGATTCTCTAAAGCATGAAACAAGTTGTTAGTATCCTGACTGATTTGTATAAATGGGTGTTGAAACGTCAGGAGATTCGATTATGGAATTAGCAGGTACAATTTTTTGGGTACCTTAAAATCAAAATACTGTTAGAAAAATAGTTAGTTCCTAGTTTCTTGATTATCGAAATTTTCAGCCCTAGGCTGGTTCATCTCCCGTCGTAGTCACTCAAATACCTTTTGGGTATTTTCGTAATTTGTCCGTGGGTGAGATTCGAACTCGTGGCGTGAGAGGTATGGATGTTAACCGCTACGCCGGAGAACGGTTAGAAAAATAATATTCTCCATATAACAAATTAAACAAAGCATTTACGTGACGCACGTAATTCTTTTTGACGTAGGACTACGTCTGTGTTTCCAATACTGGGGAACACGTTCAAATTGCGAAAATTTGGAGCGCCACGAAAAATGTATAGGTTTTAAACTTTAATAACTAAGTCATTTAACGATTGATTTCAAAAATGTTTATATCAATCGATCGGAACAATTTCTACGCTTCGATTCCAATATGTAAAACTATTGATTTTTAACATTCAACTGTTGAAATTAACGCAAATATAAGGTGATGTCTTATAATGCCGATTTTTTCGAGTAAATTTACTATCACAGACTACAAATTTAAGTAAGGAACGTCTCATATGCAGCAGTGAACGAGGGGGGACACCTTCGGATTTGCCTTCGAACACCTTCGGATATATATATTTATATATATATATATATATATATATATATATATATATATATATATATATATATATATATATATATATATATATATATATATATATATATATATATATATATATATATATATATATATATATATATATATATATATATATATATATATATATATATATATATATATATATATATATATATATATATATATATATATATATATATATATATATATATATATATATATATATATATATATATATATATATATATATATATATATATATATATATATATATATAGTTTCATTGAAATCTCAGAGGGTGCTGCCAACTCCGAAAACGATTTGGCGCGAAATGCATATTATGTGATCTATTTGAGTAGGGTTACAGGATTTAATGTTAGCCTAGCCCTTTAATTCGACCCATGTACCAAATATGTCATTATTTCAGCGAATATCGACCAAATCATTTTGCTATCATGATGATCGATTTATTCCAAAGCAATTGAGATATTGTAAATCAATTTATAGTGATTCATTTCTGCGTAAATCTTGGATTTCTCATCTTTTTAGCCGCCATGACTTGAGCTGGACTGATTTTCTTCACGATCGTCAAATGTTCTAAGTTTTACAAAATTGAGCCGATAATGAAGCCTGGGTATACAAAAAATAGTCACACATTGTATACTAACTGTTCACATGGATACCTTAACATTGATTTATCAGTATAACATCTGACCCAATATTAGGGATGTAATTTTTATATGTTTCTAACTATGGCCTGTTGTATAAATGGCATGGTGAAAATTTGGGTATTGGTAAGATTTTCAATGGTAAGATTTTCGAATGTATGCGTAATGCGGTTGCATATTTTTCAAAAGGCATATATAAACATAAACTTAAGCAAAAAAATCAGTGTAGTGTGAATTACAATGTTTTCATCATCGAATGGCCCATAGATCATATGTATGTGAAAATCATTTAAGGGTTTCAAAGTAGTTTTACTATAATTTGTTTTGTGAAATTTTGCGTTAAGTACAGCGTATACACAACAATCAATATGCAATTAGCGATTTGAAATTGGTTCACTGTTGTAGAACCCCTTGGTCCGAAGTACACCTTGAAGCCAGCACCTAACTATATATATTTGCGCCTTTGTTTTGATTTGCTGTGTTATTTTGACAGAATATATGAGAGTGTGTTCGTGTGAGTTCATTATTAGGGGCGTATTATTAAGCTTGGGACCGATGTGCTAGTACTGACTGAGCCAAGAAAAAAATCGTATTTGTTCGGGACCTACTGGTCTTCGAGTTAGTCTATGGTATACAGCTGATACTGCCAAAAATCATAATAGAAAAAAATTACATCTCATACATCACTCATACATAGACCCAATTTGGTGCTTATAGATCGGCATAACTTCATATCCCACGACAGTGTCCGCCTTTATAAAATAAGTTCCGTAACTTTTTGTTATGCATATTATCAAACACCTCATTAAACTTATCTAAACAAGTGTACAACTACATGACTATCGTCTATAGCTCAAATAAATTATGAGTTGTAATAAAAAATGTCATCGATAACTACATACTAGGCTGAGTCAAGGGACACATACCCTATGTACCGGCGTCTATGTTTATTATATTCATCATATCTTTTGTTGCTGTCAATGTTTTACCACAGAGCACTTAATTATATATTAAGATCTAAGTCCAGTAGCATTAGAACAAAACATAAAAACCACTGATGGGAAGCTAGCTTGAAAGACGAGAACATGATATAAAATTTCCTCCGCCAGAATGGGATGGTTTACGTTTCGAGTTTAGAAAATGTGGGGAATTTCTTTATTGCATAAACAATTCGTCCCAAGTTCGCTAAGGGTTTGCGACCATGCAGGAATGAATTCGCAATTTTTCCTCCTCGGTGTTTGTCTTTTCCCACAAATTCTCTTTTCTGTTCTGTACAATTCATGATGCCTGGGCCTCTGCTATTCTTGGATGGCCATCACCGTACTCAGCAGGCAATGTACAATGTGGATACATTTTAAGCCAAAGAGTAGAGATTTCTTTTTTCACATCAGGGAGGTAATCAAATTTTATGGGTCTGGAGATTTGAGAATGTGGCGTGTAAAGGTTGAAATTGGACACCTGCGTTTAGATGAATGTAATTAAAAGTAAGAGCAAACTAATCAACCAGTTCAGTCGCTGAATGCATGTTCCGCCTACGATTTCAACAGATCTGAATTTTATCCCAAGGCACGTCATCAACTATAATTTCCTTAATTCATCACTTCAATTAAACAATACCATTCGCCCAGATAAGAGAACCTCACCTGACACTAAAGCGTATCTTCCCGGGGGATTTGCTCCTTCTTACCTCAGCACATGACAGTGAGGTATTGACATAAAACCAGTCTAAATGGAAACATTAAACTTTCATATAATTTATCCCGGATTAAAGAAGGATTATCTGACCCCTTTTTCATCTGCTCATCCTCTACATAAACGTGCCGCTGTGAGCTGTGATGGGTGCATTTTACGTTGTATGCACTCCCGTCCCCAAGATACGTGCCTGTCCGTTCAGAATGGTTATATGCTTATGATGTCTGGAAAATGTGCCATCAACAACACCACCATCATCGTCATCATCAGATTGAGCATATGGATTACAGTCAGTCTCAGATGCACGGACATCACTACATTATAGTGGCAATTGACATCTCACGTGGGAGGTATGAATTTTGCGCACACACAATGGTTCGCACTATTCATAACCAAATGTCCTGGCAGCAATTATATGTAAGAGTGAGATAGTGAGAAAGAGAGTCTTCAGTCAATCCATACCTTGTGATCAAAAAGTTCCGGTAATTTTCAATTTAAAAAGGCCGCCTTTATTTTTTCGGTAAAATCTTTTTAGTGTAAGATGGCAACACTAGTTCTGATATTCTGTCAAAGTGTGAGAGCAAATTATCCATTAGTTTTGTTTTGACAACTGCTTTTGTTAGTCGAAAAATAGACGCTCGGCGATTTTTACCATGGATAAAAAATTGGAACAACGCGTTTGTGTGAAATTTTGTGTTGCAAACGGATTTTCTGCAGCGGAAACGCTCAGAATGTTGCAAAAAGCCTTTGGTGAGGACTCTATGTCACAAAATCGTACATTTGTTTGGCACAAAGACTTTAAAGAAGGCCGTGAAAGCGTGAGTGACATGCCGCGTTCTGGACGACCATCGACCTCAACTACCGATGAAAACATCGCTTCCGTGAAGAATTTAGTTATGGAAAACCGCTCAATTAGCATTCGGGAGATAGCTGCACTCCTTGATATCTCATTTGGATCGACCGAACACATTTTGACGGAAATTCTGGGCATGAAACGCATTGAAGCACGACTTGTTCCAAAAGAGCTGAATTTTTTGCAAAAACAGCATCGAGTTGAGGTCGCTAAACAGATGATTGCGAACGCAGATAGCGATCCCACATTCATGGAACGCATCATAACTGGTGATGAAACGTGGGTATATGAATTTGATATGCTCACAAGTCAACAATCGTCCGAATGGCGCGCCGAAGATGAGCCGAAACCAAAAAAATCACGACAAAGTCGCTCCAAAATTAAAGTTTTACTGACCGTTTTCTTTGATTTTCGCGGTGTCGTCCATTCTGAATTCCTTCCAGAAGGTCGAACGGTTAACAAAGAGTATTATTTACAAGTTATGAGACGTTTGCGTGAGGCAATTCGAAAGAAGAGGCCAGAATTGTGGCGCAATAATTCGTGGATTTTACACCACGATAACGCTCCATCACACACCGCGCTCACTATTTGTGAATTTTTGGCCAAGAACTCCACCAATACCATCAAACAAGCACCATATTCACCAGACCTTGCCCCGTGCGACTTCTTTCTCTTCCCAAAACTGAAAATTCCGCTCAGAGGTAGGCGTTTTGAATCGATTGATGCGATAAAAAAGAATTCGCTGGAAGAACTGAAAGCCATACATTCATCGGCCTATAAAAAATGTATGGATGATTGGATAAAGCGCTGGCATATGTGTGTTGCCTCTAATGGCGAGTACTTTGAAGGCGATAATAAAGATATCAATTAAAAATTGAAATAAATGCGTTTTTTTTCAAATTACCGGAACTTTTTGATCACAAGGTACATGTAACCGAGTTTGAAACTGAACCTACTGTGAACTATCTTCGCATTATTGTTATTAGTATTTTTTGTTGCTACATGTTAATTAAAGCCTGTACTCGAAAAAAATGCACCAGACAAAAGTGTTCGCCAAAAATTTAATTTAAGTCTGATTTTCTTGAAACTTTCAGGGAATGAATTAATACATATGGATTATGTTTCGGCATCATTACTTTATTCAATTTCCTTTCCATCGCTCAAAGCCCGCTCCTTTCCCTTAAGACCCCTCAATACATTTTGTGCAATGGTGGAGCCGACCTTTTTGGTCACTTCCATCCATTCTTTCTTCAACTCCAGCTCGTTCTTAAACACCTTGGGCGATTTTCGAACTTTGGCCTTCATTATGGCCTAAAATCTTTCCTCCGGACGAATCTCTGGTGAACTTGGAGGGTTGGCGGTTTTTGGTACAAAAACAACGTTATTGTCTCTGTACCAATCCAACGTCGATCGCGCGTAATGGCATGATGCCAGGTCCGGCCATAATAATGTCTCGCCTCCGTGGGACCGCAGGAAGGGCAACAGACGCTTCTGGAGGCACTCGGTGCGGTAAATTTCGCTGTTGATGGTACCCGTTGTGATGTACGGTTTACTCAGTTTACCGCATTGGCATATGGCCTGCCAGAGCAAGTATTTTTTGGCGAATTTGTCCACTTTCTTCTTCCTTATATCTTCCGGAACATCAAACCGTGGTTTGGCAACGTAGAACTCCAGCCCCGGTATCTGTTTTGCGTCTGCCTTGATGTAGGTTATATCATCCATAACCACAAACATCGGTTTAGTTAATCACTCTCGATAAAGCTTCCTTGCGCGGGATTTGGCCGCCGTGTTTTGTTGATCACGCCGGTTCGGTGCCTTGCGGACCTTGAATACACGAAGCCTAGCTTCGTTCCTCCGTTTCATGGTTTGCTGAACGAACCAGCCGGAACACTTTGCCTTCAGAGCCGCGTCGCGAACCGAAAGGTTCGGATTACACTTGAAATAATCCAACACCTTCCGGGCCTTCACAGGGTCAGCTGTTTTCGATTTTCTTCCACTTTCAGCCCGCCGGTCAGTGGTCTGGGACTCCTTAAACGAACTTATCACCCGAGACACATTTGTATGGGTGATTCCCAGTTGTCTTCCGATCCATCTCATGGTCGCAGTCGGATTTTCCATGACGGCGCGCAAAATTCTCCCGCAATTTTTTTCTTCTTTCGATGACATCTCAATAACCACTTAACCGATTTTTATGAATTGTAAACAATGTAAACAATTCGCTCCAAATACCCAGATTTTCATCAATTTTTACCCACGGACAAAAAAGTTACACACGGATAAAAATGATGCATTTTTTTGAGTACTGGCCTTAGATCTATTCACCTTTTCTGTTTACCAAAAAAAAAGAAACTTAGTTTATTTCCTTATGGCCAATCATTAAAAAATCAAAAGCAAATCAAGTATCTTATGAATTTGAACCATAAGAACATATCATTGCCTTAGAAAGCATTTCTTTTTTATATGTATATTTTTGGAAAACTGTTCTATGCAAGTAGGCTGTGGCAATTTTTCTTTTCTTTTGCATATCTTCTGTGCGAAAGAAAAAAAGAATAAGACAGTGATTTTCATAGCAAAGGCTTTCTTTTCTTAACCCTCTTGCGAAACAATTTGAACACGTCGAGAAAGTCGAGTGAGGTTAGGTTTTGTAAGTTTCTTATTTATAAATGGATAGTTTCATTCTGGTTATCTTTTAAATTTTACGGAGTTCGTAAGGATCATCACATTGAAAATTAAATTGAGTTTATACTACGAAGTCTAACGTGTTTTTTTCTGCATCGAAATTATTTTGTACCATTTGTGAACATGGCTTCGAATTCAATTCCAAATGCGGTGTCGAAAGAACGAAGCATTTGTATACACAAACAATACTAGGAACTAATTCTGATGCTTATCGTTGCATGGATGTTAGGCAGCTCCTGTTATATCGACTTGAAATGAAGTTCGAAAAAAGGGAAAACGTGGAGGAACGGGATGATTTTTTTAAAAATACTTTCGATAAGAGAATTGATCCTGTCATACTGGAAAGAGCTTCTACTGAATGGTTGATCTCATAAGGCCACGGGGACGTAGGGTGATTAGAGTAGATGAACTCACAGATTTTGACTCGAAGCGTGTGATGCTTTTTCTGTTATGTGGAGATAAACAAATGATTTTAGTTCTCCTCAGCAGCATCACAAACATATGCGGATCCGATAGAAGAGGACCAGTGATTGGCTAGTCCGCGAAAAATTAATTTCGTACATCGAGAGAATACGGTGATGGCGTTTTGCGAAGTGACTGCTCTTTTTTACATCAATTACTTTGCTTAGGCAGCCTTAAAAGTATTAAGAAAATATATGAAAGTTGTTCAAAGTTGGAGTATCTTCAAATAGAAAAGTTTTTCGGAAAGAATTTTTATAGAGATTTTTCAAACTTAGTTGTTTCGCATCAAAAGGTGACGAAAAAACTAAAAAGCTAATTGTAGTTAATAGAGTATGTGTGAAGTAAATGTTAAGATGCTTTGTTTGGTTTTAAGAGTTATAATATAACTTTCGATTTGGCTATACGCATTCGATTTGAGTATAATGAACTTAGCGTGAAACGAAATAAAAGTCGTAGTAAGCTATTCAAAAATCTCCTCACTACGAGAGTGAACAAACCCAACGCAACGCATCGTTATGGGATGGCGATAGCTATAAATACCAGCTACCTGTGCTCAGGTCATTCTTATAACGAACTTTGGCAGCAACGGACCAGTAGCAACGGTAACAGTAAATCAGACGTAATCAAGGCTGAAAACTTCGGTCAGGTCACGACAATAATGTGCTGGTTAAGTAGGTTGACTGATAACGATCCGGACATAATTGGGGATTATATAACTCAATATGTGTCTAAATCACATACAAACACATGTACACAGACAAACACAGATTACACACACATACTGTCTTGATCAAAAAGATCCCGGAATTTATTTAGGAATTTAAAAATAAAGATTATACATCAAAATCGATATTGTTCCCTTCAGAGTACTGCCCATCGACTGCAACATACTTATGCCAGCGCTTGATCTAATGCTCGAAAAAAATATTCTGTTTGCGGTATGGTCAGAGATAAACTTCGATTTTTCGATTTTTTCGAGTCGGTTTTTTGCAACGTCAACGCGTTTAGCATAAAATTCATGTCTTTTGGCATCAACCTTGCAGCGACACGTCTGAGGCCCAAATCATCAATAAGAATGTCTTGAACGGATCCAAAAGCAATTTCCAACTCCTCTGTCATATTTCTAATGGTCAATTTGCGGTTATTGTCATCCATTCTTTGGTTTTGCCTGCCACTTCTCTCATCATCGTTCATGGACTCACGACCACCTCTGAAAAGTTTCTTGCCAATGATAAACGACTATTTTCTTCAAAGTATCGTTGAGGAAACACTTTTCTAACATTTGCAATATCGACACACGATTGAAACCGTTTTTAATGCAAAATTCAATACAAACTCGTGGTTACAAATTCAATTCCATTTTGAAAATTGAACAAAATCGAGTTTACACACAATCGCAGATGTACTCTTTACGGCGTACCTTTAACAAACGTCAAGCTATCGAGCTAAAAATGTCACAGAATTTAAATGACAGATGAGGAAACCTTAAAAAAAAAGAAAGCTCAAATCGGGTGACTGAGAGCGCCACACGGTGATGATAAAGGTATAAAAAGTATGTAAATTATTTAGTGATTGGTATACGCTGGCACCGGTGATGTAGTAGGAAGCTCGACTGCTACTTGGCACTCCAATGGGTATGGGTTCAATCCCAGCAGAGGTCGGTGAGATTTTTCTGAGGCAAAAAAATCTCTGGTCACGTCTTCCTTCGGAAGGGAAGTAAATCCGTTCGTCCCTCATGTGTAGATGAGTGCAATATGTAGGGTGGAGGTGCTTTCCTTCGATGGTGAAGTCCAAGGCTGCACGCCAGCTTGATACAGAAAGAAGAAGAAGATGGTTGACATATAAAGCTTTATTAAACATTGCATGGTTTTTGGTGAAATTGACGTTCCCTATGTCACCCCGTATTCTCATTATGCCCCTAATATCGCTACATGATCTTTTTCTGGCTGTATATTTCAGCCTTGAAGTGATTCGCACTATTTTTTTCCTCTGTTCGGGACATAAACCACTGCGACCAGCAATTTGATCTATTGTAGTATATCCCGTATCCTTTGTTTAGTGCATGTCGATTTACTTCATCACTGTTGAGAAATGATGAAGTATTCGGTGTTGTTACAGTTGTCATTTTTTGATTTGTTGGTAATGAATCGAGTTTTATTAAAACTTTCCGCTGTTTATACCCATTGAGGAGTGAGAGCACTCTTCAAAGGCGCGCCTCTTTATCAGTCAAAACCGGGTTCATTGCAAGAAAAACAAACAATGACTCCGATACTGACCATGCATCAGAACCCTAGTCATAACCAATTCAAACTATAGAACATCAAATAGAAAATGAGAATTCGCCTAAATGAAGACTAACCATGTTTTCCTTATTCCAAGCTCATCCTCGGTGGCTCAATTCGAGTATTGTCAGCTTTCACAAGCAAAAAAATTAATAAGGCCAAATATATGTTCCTTTGATGTATAATGTATGATATGTACTACCACCCATTGTAGCACGAAAACTAAGTGCTGTAATAACCACTAATTATCCTAATCATGCCATTGTATGAAGGGCCAAAAACGGGTTGGGTGGATCGATAGGCAACATCACTTATACGTCTTCACAGAGATATAAAGAATCTCCCTCCAGCAACAAGATTGAACAATTGGTCATAAGAGCGAGCTATCTAACAAGAAGATGCCCCAATGTGCGTGGAAAAGTGCTCGCCCTCTATTGACAAACTGTTAGCAATGGGAAGTTGGTATTCCCACTCTCCCCATCCAGAGTGCTTCAATCGGGTGCCCTGATGGTCCCTCTCATGCCCATGAAATATTTATATAATAGTGTATATATTTATGTAAATAAAAAATACTACATGCATTCGTATCTATTATATATGATCTTCATTTGGTTGATTCTGAAATGCAAGAAATGTTGTATAGTGTTAAAAAGCAGAGTTTTGTGGTTCGCTACGTTTTCGTTCGTTTTCAGCAATAGCAGCAATTCACCAAAATCTTGATTTGAGGCATCCTGAAAAAGTTTGTTAGATCTATTTTACAAAACTAACATTTATACATTTTAATTTACTGTTGTCATGATCACTATTTGCTGCTTGATGCTGATTTTATAGCAGCAACCCACTTTTATTTTTGCTGTCCTTATAGTTTTGCTCCTGAGTTAGGAAAGCAGGGAAGATTTAATTGAAAGGGAGTTTAAGACATATGGACATACAAAACAATAAGTAATGTTTAAATCATCTATGAAGTAAAATCAATAAAACAATATCATCAAACATAATGATATTGTGAGTTATGATAAAGTACTGACAAAGATTGAACTGTTAAATCAGACACTAGCCAAATGGCACACAGCGGCCAGCGCTGCATGAATCAGATCAGCTCAGATTTGTTAAAATGTCCATTTGCAAACCGGAAATGAAAAATACATCATTCAGCAATAAGTGCAAAAGCCTACCACAGATTCCATTACAGCTTCTTGTATTCAAGGCACTAGATACTTCTAAATCATAAGAGAACAAGAAAGGATCAACATGATAATTGGACATATTAGACATAATAATTAAAAGTATATATAACCTATTAAGTAAAAATTATAAAATAATTTTTTTGTTAATATATAAATCACAAAAACACAAGTAATGATAGAAATGGTAATGATGATGATAAAGAAAAATGGTCATGGTAATGAATAAATAATTTCATATAAAATAATATATATATATAGTAAAGGGATATTATAATATGAACTGAAAATTACAGTACATCCCAAATTTCGGAAACCTGAAACCAATTTATATGAAATAATATATCATATCATATCATAACCACAGAAAAAATTTGCCTCTATTTCACGTTATGTCCTTCCATGTTATTAGGATGGATCTAAGGCAAGGATGATCCCTAAGCGCGCTGCAACTACGAGCCTAATGTGAATAGTAAAATTCACAATATGACCTCCAGACACATCCTCTGTAGCAGGTGGAAAAACAACTTGATGTGATATTTCCACAATGGACAAATATATGTTCCTTTGTATGTATGATATGTACTACCACCCATTGTAGCACGGAAACTAAGTCCGACAGCAATGTTAGACTTGATCAAGCTTTTATAACCACTGATTATTCTAATCATGCCGTTGTATGAAGGGCCAAAAAGGGGTGGATCGATTTGCAACATCACACGTATCCACAGGGATATAAAGAATCTCCTTCCAACAACAAGACAAATATAGGAACAAATATATGTTCCTTTGACTAAAAAAAAAACAAATATGTTCCCTAATTTCAATTAATTCGGACTAGGGTTCGGTGGTAGATCTGATACCCCGTAACGCACCACGAAAAGGTGATCTATCAGCGTTACGGGTCAATTCGCACTATCGTTTAAAAGTCTTAAAGTCGGTACGTTTGAAATTTTATGTTTATATTTGAAAGTTTTTTTTATTACAGATGGATAGTAAAGGTTCACTTCTGAAAATAGCGCATTTACAAAATACAATCAACTTTACCAAATTTGTTTACAAAATATCTCGACAACAGGGGTACTTCAGAAGTTGTTGCTGCATACTTTTCTATTGAAAACAACATAAAGAATCATATTCTATGTCTAAAACGCGTCTAAAATGCGTCTTTTTATCAATACAAACTTTTTTGTTTGGTAGTTTGCAACACACGATACTTTTTCGCAATTTTCATTCCATTTGTGTTCATCAAACTTGGGCTCACCGTTTCCTTTTTCTTTGTGGTGTAGAATTTATTTCCAGGAATTTGCGAAAAATCGGTCTTGACATGCCTCACCGTACTGCACAATACAGCAAGTATGTTTGGTTAACACCGAATCATCTAGTTTTTTTTCGGCCTGACTTTTCGCTTTTTTTCTAGTCCTTTATTATCTCGACGAGGTTTCTTCTGAGCTTTGTATGACTGCAGACCACATCTCACTTTAATATCAGTTAACTTAGCCGAAGCTTCTTTCTTAGCAAAATCTCTGACCGACATAGTAGGCTTTCTTTCACTTTCAGCACCATCTTTCTCGACTTTTTTTATGTTTGTTCCTCTTTCCGGCTGCGTAGTCGGCTTCCTTTGGACTGTTGACAGAAAATTGTTGATTACATTTGAGACTATTTTCTGAGACAAACCGATCAAATTCGCAAACAGGTATCTGAGTGCGTTTTGAATTTTCTAGCAATTTGTCCACTTCCTGTTGTCGCGCCGCTATTTTGAAGACTGTAAGTTCAAGGTCAACAATATTTGCGCCGTTGCCAAGATGAATGTGTCCACTGACAGCAAAATCATACAGTGCTAGAAAAACTCGGAATAATGATTTGACAATGTTAGATAAAATAAATAGACACGCTTTAGGGTTAGCCGAGCAAGTGAAGGAGTGGCAAAGTGGTTTGAAAGTAGATTTATACGCTTATAATCAATCACCTTCAATAATTGTAGAAAAAGTTTAACAAAAAGCTTTGAAATCATCAACGAAAATACGTTATGCTATGTGTTCATTATGAGCAAAGTTCTGTACTAAACAATTTTGTTCGTTGTTCCAAAAAAAATATTATTTCTTTCGAACAACTTCTAGATTGATTTAATTATTGAAACAATCTAGAACAAAACGGTTGAGACTACAAATGTTTCCATTTAAAACGACCTATTTTTATGTTTTATTTTAGGAGATATTAAACGTTGTACGGAATCAAATTGCACCACTTTTAAACGGCTGTAACTTTTTACCCGTTGGGTATTTTATATTGAAATTCTGGGTGGAATTAGTTTAATGTGTATTTGTTTACGCTGTGCAAGTTTCACTAGCTGATGTGCAATCGTTGCGAAGATGGAGTCGGAAGAACAGCAGCGACGCAGAGACGTTTTGCGCACGTACCTCGAAAATCCGGATCTTTCTCATCGTGCCATCAGCAGGAAGCTGGGAATGGTAAATTCTACGGTGTCTCGTGTTTTAAATCGGTACCACGAACGTTTGACCATCAATCGAAAAGAAAAAAAATGGCAAGAATTAATCTCCGTATAGTGTTAAGGATCACAAGCGGGTAGTTCAAGCTTTCAAGAGAAATCCCAACAGTTCAGTTCGAGATGTGGCGAAGAAACTGAATCTAACCAAAACTTTCGTGCAAGATGCGAAAAAACGTGAAGGACTACACACGTACAAAGTCCAAAAGGCGCCTAATCACGATGAACGGCAGAATATGATAGGTAAAACACGTGCCCTACACCCAGATGTTGACGAAACCACATTGCCTCGTTATGGATGATGAGACGTATGTAAAAGCAGACTTCCGGCAGCTTCCGGGGCTCCAGTTTTTCACTGCTCGTCATAAATTCGATGTCATGGGGAACTTAAGAAAGCAGAAAGCATTCAAAGTTTGCCAAACAATATATGATTTGGCAAGCAATTTGCTCGTGTGAAAAGCGGAGCACCCCATTCATGACAACTGGAACGGTCAATGGGCAGGTGTAGCTATGCCTCCAATAGCGTCTACTTCCTTTTCTGAGGTCACACGATGGTCCTACGATTTTCTGGCCGGATTTAGCCTCGTGCCATTACTCGGAAGAGGTTTTGGAGTGGTACAAGTCTAAGGAGGTCAATTTCGTGCCGAAGCATCCTAACCCCCCGAACGCACCGCAACTACGGCCAATTGAAAAGTACTGGGCGATCATGAAGCAGGCACTTCGGAAGCATCCTAAGAAAGTGAAATCGGAGAGATATGAAGAAAAAATGGATTGCCACGCAAAAAAAAGTTGGTCCAAATGTTGCACAGGACCATATGAGTAGTGTAAAGAAGAAGGTTCGTGCATTTGGATATGGAATTTAAATTGAATAAAACAAACATGGGAAAATATTCATAACATGTTTTATTTTACTCCCTGAAAATTTGACGATGATTTGTAGAACGGGCCAAATATTTGTGTGTGTCGCAATTTGATTCCGTACACCCTTTAGTATTACTTTAAGAAAACTTTATATGTATAGTTAGTTAGATAGCAATTTTTAAACATCTTATAAATGGAGGATATTGGCCCAAGAAAAATGTACAAATGTTAATATGATCCAGTCAATTGAAGATTAATTTGATTTTTGTGATTTTTTTCAATACTACTTACCAGTAAAATGACTATTGCATCGTATGAGATTATTGTTGGTTATCTATTTTTTGTCACTTCATGTTCTAATAATTACATTCGTTAAGCTTCTCTTTTGTCTGATCCCAACTGTTCTTTGAATGTAATTTAATTCAGGCAGTCAGTAATTAAGTAGGTAAGCAAGAATAAACTCATCGGGAGATGACGCGGCGGTGATGGTACATACAGCGTATGAACAAACAAATTTACCATATTTAAACCATTTTTGTTTTCGAATGTTGGCCTGACTCTTTATGAATAATTTAGCCGACGGACGCTCATTGAACTGCCGCGGCAGGAAAAGGGTAAAAGCAAGTGATTTCCCGTTATGGTTATGGGACTATGCCAAGCTGGTAGGACGGGTTAGTCGGAGGGTGGCACATGGACGTGGCCCGTTATGCTAAGTAAACAATTGTCTTTCCTTTCGAAGCAGAAAAGGGATATTCAACTCACACATACGTGTGACGTATATGTGCATGCTCCTGTGCCAAGGATACACCGTTGTTAGGGAGCTAAGCATTTGGCCAACCGAGTTGGCATTTAGCATATAGCATAATAGAATGAGGAAACAGAACAGGGAAACCATAAAGCTAATAACTCGTAAAAATAAGTGCAGATTATGCCACATGAAATCGTTTCTCGGGATTGTCGATCTTTCGGTTTGATGGCCTATCCTTCTGTTTCAGTTAGTGTCCTCACATTTGCTCGCATCAATTGTGCGAAGTGGTGGTTGCAAAGGATGCGTATAGCTTGTGGCTTGTGGGGTGATGTCTGTTGATTTGATATGCTTGTGCAAACATAATAAAATATGTAAGTAGGATTTGTGACATCTCGGCGAGGAGGAGAATTTATTACGCAAGTGGTCGCTCAAAACGATATGGTGTTCAGCAGGGTTTTCCAACCTGCAGAATAATAAGTTTCTAAAGCAGCACTTACCAAATCCCAGATGAGTCCACATACTAGTGGCTTGTTTTTTTTACACACGTATCATTTTCAATCTAATATTTAAAGGTGCAACAAAGTAACAGAATACAAAAAATGCGATATATAGAACTAAAACTATCAACCTGTGTGGTAAATAACGCAAGAAATCTATGAGTGGATCTACGGTAACTAATAAAAATCAAACCCAATCCATACCAACACTGTACCTTATACGTGATAATGTTGCACCATTGAGCAATGTCGAAAATAAAAAAAAACTCAAAAATTGCTAGCATCCTAGTTTATATATGCGTTTATATGCTCGTCGGCCACGTCGTTTACCGGGAGAGAACTAATATATCGATCGGTTCTAGAATTTGATACGGGATCGTCGATAAACATCCTCTCGTCGGTGAATAGTATTACCGGATTTGTTTGCTTGCGGAAGTTCAGGATTTTCTTATATCGCTCAATTTGTAGCTCCCGGATGCGGTTGGTAATCATGTGAGTCTTTTTCCGTGCCATCGCAATCTTCCTTTAAGATTTTCCATGCCGTAAAGTCGCGGATCTTCATTCAACGCACTGGATTCGCCCGAATCTTCTTTTTGATGGCAGCGATAACCCTCGGAATCCGAGCTGACCTCGGACGACCTTCGCGGATAGTTGTCCTTTGTTTTCTTGGCCTAAGCCCCTTTTCACGGTCCACCGGGACACTCCCGCGGCGATTAAAATGTCTTTTTGCGATATTTGCGCGTGGGACACGAATCACGAATACTCTGCCACTTCGTCATGGTTCAACTGTCAAACTAAGGAATTCGGCTTCTTTTACTTGCAGCCTATTATGATTGGCATTATAGCTTACGTGCATTATGATTGGAATTATAGCTAACGTGCATGCAAAGAAAACCAAGGCATTGTATGCACAGGTGTAACGGAAACCTTATTTGTACGATGGTGCAAACATTATCACGCATACAATATTAAAAAATCACCAATCCCACAAGAACAACCCACCATTTGGCCTCGCATAATATTGTTATTGTTATTGATCAGCCCCACCCCTGGCAGGCAACTACCCACCGATCTGCACCTATGCTGAGTGAGAACCTACATAGCCTAAGCGTTCGTGCATACTAATCCGTATAGCATGCCACCACTTTCACTAACGGGCCCCGTTGTCCCATTAGCTTCCGTGCATTGGATAGGGATAGGAGGGGATTGATAGGGAAAATTTAGAGAAAAGGAGTTGTGACTGAAAAGAGAAAAGTATAACGAAAAACAAAACAAAACAAAAACAGGATATTAGATATTGCTTTCAAAATTTGGTATAAATAAATTATTTGTTGCCTGAAAAAAAAAACAAAATTAAGAACGAAGATATAAGTGAAATCCTTGTAAGACTCACAGTAAAATATAAACCACTCACAAAGTCAACCCGACAATATATAATAAATATATATATAATATATTATATATTATTATTATTATTATTATTATTATTATTATTATTATTATAATTATTACCCAACCCCACACCCCTCTTTTTTACAATTTTTATGTTATTGTTTATCTGACGTTCTGCTTTTTTTGTCATTGCCGTACTTATGGTTTTTCTCGACAGTAATGGCTGGCCCACAATTGATACGTTAGCGTTTCGTTGACGTAAATTTGACAGAAAAACTATGCGAAAACTGTCACATTCACGCAAACGCATCCGCAACGTATCTATTGTGCGCTAGCCATAAGGCTCACGTTTAGATTGTAGGCAAAGACAGTCACGATCAGAGTATCGTTGCACAGTTCTCTCTATCACACGTGATATTCGTTTCTGGTTAGCGTTTGTAAATTGATATGCTGATGACTCTCGTGTGAATGTCTTTGACTGTTAAGGTGAATTGCTTCTCCATGTATTTTTTCCTAACTTTTATCTCTCTCTCGCAAACTTACCTCGCTATTTCAAATCGATAAATCTCGATTGTTAGTGAATGAACATCGAGTCGAACTCAATCTCTCAGCTCACAGCAAGTAAGCATACAAATAATGAGTTATATCAATTCTAAATTTTGAGGTAATGGCTGCCGTCGAGAATGCTTCAGCGTAAGCCCTTAAGCAGCGTCAATATACACTCTGAGATTTTTCTAATCATCGAGAGTTTAAAATCATTTTAATCATTCCCGCGAATACATGTAGCATAGTATACTATACTATCGTCCCTTATGGTTTAAACTACTAGTAAAAGACTGGACTCGGAAAAAATGAGACACACAAAAATGATCACCAAAAATTCATTTTAAATCGGATACTTCTCAACTTCTCAGGAATTAAATAACTATGTATTCGCTATGTTTTGGCATAATTTATTTATTGAATTTCCTCCCCCAAGCTGAATGCTTGTACATTTCTCTTAACACTGCTCATGAAATCTTGGACGAGGCTTTGTCCATCTTCCTTACACAATTTCTCCCAGTTTGTCTTCCAAACTTAATCGGTTTTGAATGTTTTTCCGCTTTTCTTCAACTTCTTCTTCATAATCGCCCAAAACTTTTCGATCGGACGAAGTTCTGGTGTATTTGGCGGGTTCGTCTCCTTCGGGACCACATTAGCGCCCTTCGCTTCGTACTAATCCATTACAGGCTTGGCGTAATGGCACGAAGCGAGATGCAGGCCAGAACAGCGTGGGACCACGGTGAGAGCGGAGGAAGGGCAGCAAGCGCTTCTGCAAGCATTCCTCTCGATAAATCTGCCCGTTTATGGTGCCGGTTGTAACGAACGGCTTGCTGTACCGTCCGCACTCGCAGATCGCCTGCCACAACAGGTACTTCTTCGCGAATTTGTCCATCTTTCTCTTCCGGAACTTTTCCGGAACCTCCATGCGGGACGTACCGACAAAAAACTCGAGGCCGGGGATTTGTTTGGTGTCCGCCTTGATATATGTCTCGTCGTCCATGACGAGACAGCCTGGCTTGACCAGCCACTCACGGTACAGCTTCCGCGCACGCAATTTGGCCACCGTGTTTTGCTTGTCAGTCCGGTTTGGCGCCTTCCTGAACTTAAAAACACGTAGCCCAGCCCGCTTCATGGTCTGCTGGACGAACCACTTCGACGAATCGACCTTTTTGGCCACGTCTCGGGTGGAAAGGTTCGGGTTAGTCTTAAAGTACTGCCTTATCTTCCGCGCCTTCTCTCGGTATTCCGTTTTCGGTTTTCGGCCGCTTCCAGCGCGCCGCTCGGTGGTCTTCGTCTCCTGGAACATCTTCACAACGCGGGATACGGTGGAATGGTGGATTCCAAGCCTTTTGCCAATCCATCTTTGCGACTGACCAGGATTATCGATCACCGCGCCCAAGATTTGCTGGCGTAGCTCTTCTTGTTTCGAATGCACCTTGAAAACTACTTGACAGATCGCGATAAATTTTGCACACATAAACATAACACTCTAAACTAGTATTACCCAAATTTTCATTAATTTTTACCCACGCGATAAAAAGTTACACTCAAAACAAAGTGTCGCATTTTTTCCGAGTCCAATCTTTATTATTGTCTCTCCTTAAGCGCGAGCCTGTTGTCATTTCATCGACTCTCGTAAAAAAATGCTAGTTGTGTTCAGCGAGATAGTTTTGCAGTAATTTGCTATCACTTTTGCCGGTTTCAAATCAAAGATTCAAAATCCACCACACAACAGCTTTTGATGACAACGCCAATTAATCGATTACAGGTAATCGGTTCGCTCTTTCTACGTTCTACGTACGATCTTTATTAGCACGGAAAAAGAGAGCTTCGATTAGTTTACATCGGTTAATAAGATTAGATGCTCTTTTCAATGTTACTCAGATGATCTTTACAACGTAACGTTGCCTAAGTTCCAAATTTCCAACCGAGAGTATAATCCACATTAGTGGACTAGCATTCCACCAGTGAATGCTATTATTTGGCCAATCAATTTTTGTCATCACCGAGAAATTTTGGTGTTATTACACAGTTTAGTAGTTTGCAAAATAAAACCAAATTCGGGACGGGAAACCATTTTGTTCTTGGTTTTGAATCTACATTAAACTACGCTCATACGCACTACGCACGTCCTGTACTTCAAGTTTAAACTAAGCGAGCATGGTACCCGGTATATAACGAAGCTATGTGTCAACCAGGCGAATATTAATTTAAACTTTAAACTAGTTAGTTTGGACTTTTTTCTGAGTGTATGGCTCGTCATAAATGTAGTACATACTCTTCTTATAAATTTAATAGTCAATACTTCTAACTTAACCTCCTGCAAACCAACATAATTTAAAATAAATAAATTAAAAATTATCATGATTTGTTTTTTGTTAGAGCATACTTCTGGCATCTTTATTCACGTTTGGGAAAAATGTTAAGCTAAGCCACAAACACGCGTGTAAAATTTATCAGTTGGTTCACGACTGATTTATTGTGGATGAATTAAATTTTTCAAGTTAACATATTTCTATGCATTGGGGTTATTCATAAACCATGTAGACTTTTCTACATAAAAAATTTCAAAAAAATATATGGAGATAAGTCTATGGGGGTGGGTCTGATATTTTCAAAAATGAGTCTATGTGGTTTATGAACAGGACAGTTCGATTGCTGCACATGTCAATCAAACGTTATAATGTTTCGATCACAAAAATCATTTGAGTTTCATATCGGCTTGTTAGTGACTAAATGTAGCATTTTAAGTTACTTTTAACCTGCATTATTTCAGAGTGTCTTCTGTCAAAATAGAAATATATCATTATTCTTACACGCTCGCTTCACTTTACTTAGCGACTGAGTAAAATTGTTTTGCACTTTTTGACGTAGGACTTACGTCTCTCTTTTCTATTTCTGTATAGGGGCGCGGTTCTAAAATTTCTGAAGTCGAAAGCGTTACGCGAGTTTGGAGATTTTGAACGATAATATCTCCTCTGGTCTACAGAAATGTAACGATAAGTATTTCATTAGAAAGGTAGAACATCAAATCTGAATACCTGTTGCTAACTTAATTCATTACATTTGTTTAAACTAATTAAAAAAAAAAAAAAAAAAAAAAATTAAAAACCCCACAAGGTTATGGGAAAAAAAAAACATTTTTTCCCCCCCCCCCTCTTTTTTCCCCACCCCCCCCGCTCCCCCGATTAAAAAAAAAATAGTGCCGCCCGCCCAACCATCATTCTCGATTCGGATTCTGATCGGAACAGTCGATGTTCCCAGCATCAGCAGCAGAACGACCACTACTGGCACAACTACACCACCATTAACATCGCAGTTCGAGTGCAACCCCGGTCGTGTTAAGTCGCATCGGCGCAATCGGTGCTCGCGGTTATTAATTAAAAAAGGGTGTCCTATTACGCTCCCGGCCTACTGGCGAAAACGATTACTAGGCAAACGGACAAAGTGAACAACCTTAGTGAATAGCATACGCGAGTGCAAATTAAACCCAAATCAGCTGGCGACAACCGTGCCAGATGAATAACCTTAATTTCCCCCGTTTGGGGGAAACCTCTGGCGGAGGGTCCAGAGGAAAAATTATGGTGATAGAAAGATTAGAGGAGGGAAAAAATCTTCATGGCGTGTCCCCAGTGTTAGTTGAGAAGACCATCCAAAGCTATTGTGTTACAGTCATTGCTGCAAAGAAGACCAAGGATGGGAAAATCTTCGTGACAGAACGAGAGCCAAGCCAAAAACTTGGCTAAAATAAGCAAATTAACTGAAGGAATAACGATCAATGTGTACGAGCACAAATCATTGAACTCGTGCAAAGTCGTCGTTTTTTGCCGTGACGTGAAAAATGACACAGACGCCGCTATTTTAACAATCGTAAAGGAACAAGGAATAACGGAAGTAAAACAAATTATGAAGGGCCCGGAGGACAACAAAACCCCTACCGGCATATTCATATTGACTGTGAAGGGAATCAGTCCTCCCAAGGAAGTAAAACTAGGATATCTGTTACTGGAGACCCGCCCATGGTATCCGAACCCGCTAAGGTGCTTCAAGTGCCTCAAGTTCGGACACACTAGCAAGGATTGCAATAGTGAGAAGAAATGTAGCAAGTGTGGTGAAGCATTCCACGATGAATGCAACAACGAAGCCAAATGTGTGAATTGTGAAAATGAGCATGGCGCTTTTGCCAAAGAGTGTCCAGTGCTTGCTAAGGAAAAACAAATCACAAAGCTCAAAATCGACAGGAACATTACCTTCTGGGAAGCTAGGAACATTGTTGAGGAAGGACTCAAAACCAAGTACTCAAACACCGTCAAAGCATCGATCGACGAAGAAGTGAAAAGGCTTACCGAAGAAAACAGTGCTTACAGTGCAAAAATCGATGAGTTAAACGAAGAAAAAAAGACCTACGCTGAGACCCTGAAAAATGAACTGGAACAACAATTCGACGCAAAACTGAACCAATACAAAGAGGAGCTGAATAACTCCATTCAAGAAAAAGTCAAGAAAATGGTTAGCACTGCAGAAAAGATGCGAACACCTCACAACTGCGTACAAAGAAGAAAAACACCGAAGAAAGTAGGCTGAAAAAGAAGCTGGAAAACTTAAGGAGAACTGCAACAAACTGGAGCAAATGCTGAAGCTCTACGGTTATAAGGGAGCCCCTAAATATACGAGGAGCCAAGAAAACACCACACAATTACCCCCCCCCCCCCCCCCCGGAAGAAGAAAGGAGTCATCGAAATGACACCGTGTGATCTAATAGAGTATACCATATCAGATTCAGAGGAAGCCGACGATACAGTCCATCCTGATGAAAGCATGGAACAATAATTCTAATTGTACGCCTTCAAGAAATAATATGCCAAGACGACACCCAATCCCTGATCACGGTTTACCCTCACAATCAACAACAACAACGACTGAAATACTACAGTGGAACTGCAATGGAATAAGAAGCCAATACGAGGATTTGCAACTACTAATCAAGAAATATGAACCAAAAATTATCACGTTGCAGGAAACAAGAACTCGATCCCCACAAAATTTTCACCTTAATGGATACGAAACTCTCTCCTCCCACCGACCATCAGGACAAGGTGGGACAGCAATAGCAGTCAAAACAGGGATCAAACTCAAAAATGTTCAGATAAACTCAAATCTCGAAGCTGTAGCGGTTGAAGTTAACATACCACGAAAAATGACAGTCTGTAGCATCTACCTGTCCCCAAATCAACAAATTAATATAAACGAGCTAGAAAATCTCATAAACTCCTTACCACAACCATTCATATTATCAGGTGACTTCAATGCGCACCACCACCGCTGGGGCTCAACAAAAGAAGACCAAAGAGGAAAAATGATCGAATCAATAATTAACGACCAAAACCTAATCATCTTAAACGACGGATCTGCCACCTTCATACACTCAGCAAACATGGACACTACTACACCATCCTGCATCGACCTAACTTTGTGCTCCGCCGAACTAGCAGATACGGAGGAACAGAGCACCCGACACACAAACGAGGCGTCAGCAGAACCACCAAATAAATACAAGCGGACACCCCGACCAATCATCAGTACACCCCAATCAACCGTCAGTGCACCTACCCGCCCCGAGCTCAACATGGGAAACCACGATTCCAAGGACACAAGCCAAAGCGGAGACCACGATGTGACGATAATCCAAACCCAAGAAGTCCACACCAACCTACTGGCAGACCACGACACCAAGCTGATGATACTCATCATCATGGTAGGAGCACAACTCATCATAACAGCTTCGATGCTAATCAAAAATCAGCTGCAGAAGCAGGCGACCAAGGCAGCCAGGGCCGCAATCAGCCCTGTATGAAGGACGGACCAATATTCACAGGATTACTATACTATACTATTCATTAATTAACTAAACTCTGTAATTTTATACCCAAGACCTGAATGACCAATCGGTTAAAAGGTCTCTAATAAACAAACAAACAAAACAAACAAACCATTACCATCGCCGCAGTCGCAGCAAAACCGGTGGTTCACCCAGAGCGACAGAGCATGAGAACAAACGACGCTCATCAGCATCAGTCGTTTTGTGAGGCGTCTATATTAGGTCTGCTAGTGAACGATGCTCGGCAGCAACAGCAGTAAAACCAACACCACAACAAGTGACACAGACAGCGTCGGTGCGGTTTATCCACAGCAGTAACAGTATCTTATTCCACCCTGACAATGGCGTCTCGTCGAAAACCATGGTATCTTCAAACGACCAACCATCATCTCAGTCCATGCGTTCGACTCGTTCGGACGTGTCTCGGCAGGTTCGATGGCGAAATCATCTCGCGGAACCTGATGCACGGACTTTAAAAACGGTCCTTTTCAGGACCACCAACTTTCGTAGAAAGAGTTATGCAGAATTATCTGTTAAAATGAAGCATAATCGATAAACGGGCCTTTATAGGGCCACTATCCACGTTTCACAAGAGTTAACGTTCAATTTCCTTCCCGTGATTTAGAAATGAATTCGATTATTTTACCTAAATACATACTTTTAGCAGTAGACAACTGCAGGGATTTACAAGCCAATTTAAATTTTATTTATTTATTTAAATCGCAAATATGAGCACACCTGCGCGCACGCCTTGTAGTGTGATCACAAATTGATTTACGACTTTGCCCCGCGGACCCAGTATGTCAAAAGGACGGTTTTAGGTTTAATGATGAGACCCGGAAGGAATTTATGTTTTCTTTGCGGTGCACTTGGGCAGTTGAACTGCCTGGATGTTTGGCAGAATACCACCCTGGGCGATGGTAACACCGGACAACAGTTTGTTCCATTTTCTCCATTGAGGATGGCCAACTGCAGATGACGGGAATGATTCTGGTTTTCTGTTTGTGACGGGCGGCGTTTATTCAAGCACTTCAAAAGCCACATATTCCATCACAGTCGCCAAAGTATATCGGCGCATCGGCACTGACATGCTCGGCGTAGTTGCTGTTTCTTGGCAGACGTTTGATTTTGCACACACTAATAGCATAGGGTGTTATGGTACTTTAGATTGAATAAAATATAGTAGAAATTTATTAATTCGATGACATCCATTTTTAACGTAGACAACGTCTTATGGCAGAGGTATGGTGTCAATTGAAAATCTAAAAATAAGCGACCGTCATGAAATATCGTTACAAATTAATCGCTTATGACTTTAAAATACTCGAAAGATTTTCAAGATATTTACATCAATTGGTTGGAAATTATTCCGCGTATTCATTCAACTTTCAAAAAATTTCCGTTAACATTTTTACACAATTGGAACATATAAGGTGATGTCTTATAATTTTGTTTTGCAGGCTAAATATGCGCATTTAATAAATTTCCTATCACAGATTTCAAATGTGAGCAAGGGAGGTCTCACATGCAGCAGTAAACGATATAAAACGGGTACACCTTCGCAAAATTTCTCATTCGTACTGCTGTACTGCAGCTGTGCGGAGCGGCAATGCGCCAATGTTGGATTTGGCAACTGGCGGTGGCAAGTACCCAGGAGGATGCTGGTGACCAGTCATTGCTCAGGTAGCTGCTGGCTCAGCAGGCTGTTGTTAGCGAGCCGGTGACTAGGCAACCGTTGCTAAGCATCTATTAGGCAATGCAGATGCCCTAGCTAGTGATATATTTGTAGCCAGCCGGAGAGCGCAACAACGAGGAGCAAAATAAGCAAGGTGCTGTGATTGTATGTGTGATCATGTTGGTAGCCATCTTTGGTAAGGCTCAACGAGCAACGGATTAAATAACCCAGCCTCTTCAAAGGTCGAGAAGGTTTTAATGCAAATGTGGACCATTCAAATCCGTCCTTTTCAGGAGGACCAATTCAATTTGAGAGAGTTTGTTTGATTGGAATTATTCTAACATTACGTTCCAAGTTCTCACCAATTGGCAGCCAGCGGTAGCTTAAACAATTTTAGTTTTCCCTTCGTTGCATATCTTAAGCATCTCAAGCATGCCAAATAGAAATTTAAAAAATGGCTACCGTCACAACACCGGACGCTCATAACTCGATCGTTTGATGTCAACCGTATGCGCAAATTTTGGAAGCGCGTCAAGATCGAATATACGGGAAATTCTCCTAAACGACCATGTACCGATGCCGAGATAGCTCGTGTTTATCGGGTGAGACTGAAAGCAGTCAAAAGTGATGCGTTGCCAACTCCTGGTTGGGACGCTGGAGAAGGGCCTTCAACTTGAGGCCGTATCATCATTTAAACCCAAAGGCACTTTTCAGGGCCACCAAGAGCTTTCTAAAGAGTTTACAATAGAATTCTCTAACATACTTACTATCTAATGCTGGTCTAACGATCTATTAGGATCACACCCACGCTATTTTGATCAGACTACGCCTTATGGCAAGGGTAGGGGTCAAATGAAAATTTGAAAATAACTGAAACAGTTTGAACGATAATAGCTTTATCATTTAGATAGATTTTCGAAAGTTTTGCTTCAATCAATTGGAGTTTTTCGTGACTGTCAACAATCAAAAATATCATTATTTATTGACTTTAAACACGCAAACAGACCCCGAACAATCTATAACGATAAGGATAATGGTCACCAGCTGGTCGATCATATCAACACAATCACTACAGCCAGCACAACCGTTGCCTTTCATTATATTGACATTCAAACCAAACGTTCCTTTCCAGGGCAGCCAAATAATTTTTAAGAAGCGAATCATAGAATCTTCTAACATAAAGATTGTACGGAATCAAATTGCACCACTTTTAAATGGCCGTAACTTTTTACCCGTTGGGTATTTTCTATTGAAATTCTAGGTGGAATTAGTTCAATGTGTATTTATTTACGCTGTGTAAGTTTCTCTAGCAGATGTGCAATCGTTGCGAAGATGGAGTCGGAGGAACAGCAGCGACGCAAAGAAATTTTGCGCACGTACCTCGAAAATCCGGATCTTTCTCATCGTGCCATCAGCAGGAAGCTGGGAATGGTACATTCTACGGTGTTTCGTGTTTAAATCGGTACCACGAACTTTTGACCATCAATCGGAGAGAAAAAAGTGGCAAAAATTGGTCTCCGTCTCCGTATAACTCACCTTTTTTTCCCACGGATTTGTTACTCAAGTTTCATAAGAGGTGGATCTACTCATATTAAAGTAGATCCATTGTCACATTAATTTGGGCATAAACAACAAGGAAAATAATTGTTTATCTTATTGGGTACGCACAACATGAAATATTATCAAAATAATATGATTTATGTTTTAAAAAGGCATATTGATTACATTGTTTATTAAGAACATTGTAATCAGTGCACATCACGGAAAGCTACCTTTTAAAGTGGATCGAAAACCGAATCGAAAAAATCTCAAATGGAATTGTATGCAGGATATTTCAAGTCATTTGCCATAATGGACGTCTGGAAACAATTTTCCACTTTAGCCATGTCACCTTAGAAACATTTGTTATCATGAACGATAAATTAAAATATCAAAAAAATCGATATGTTTAATGATATGTTTTCAGTTTCTGCAGTGGTACACAGTCCTCAATTGTTCAGAATGGCCTACGACACCCCGACAATAGTTGCATTAGATGTGTTAAAAATGATGTATTGCAAATAAATATGAACAGCTTGCTAACAAGCAAAAACCTCTAATTAATAGATCACATTTTTTAAATTAAGTTTCTAAAATGATCATTCTTGAAGCATACTCTAATAATCACCAATCTAAAGGGCTTTGGCTGAATTACAAAACAATATTGATGTACGGCTAATAAGCTCTGTATTCGCCGTATATCAGCATTGCAATAATGACGAAATATACGACTTGTGATTACTTGGGTAGTGCATACTATTTGATGTTGATGAACATTGTTACCGTAACAAGCCAGAACGGCGTTACCTTAAACGAAAGCATAAGTTTTGACCGTCATTTTTTCCAATTCGCAGTGCACTCAAGCAATCTAAACATATCAATTGGAAGAGCAAACAAGACAGTGTAATAAGGTTCCATGAGAGAGTTGACAATTAGTAGATGTCAAGTTTTTTTTGCTCAAAATTATTATAAAGCATGTATTATTCTTTGCCATGATACCATAAATTTATCGAAAATCACGATTTGGTTAACTTTACTGCACCTAAATGGATGTTGCTTGGAGAATTGTACAATTACCATTACTCATATAGCCCTTTCCATGACCAAGTGAGGTGTAATTATTCAAAAGCTTTTGCCAGATTTACGCTCGGCTGTCGGCTGCTGCCTGAGGAACTGGTAAAATCATTTGCGGTCGATGAAGATCGAATTGCCCATTTGCCCGTTTGAGGTTTCACTTCGCAAGACATACGAGCGCTTTCTTTTCGCATACTGCTTATTAGACACGTTCAGAATACGATATATCTTAAGGGCAGACACTTTACAGTATCCCGCGGCTGGCTGTTGCTTTGCAATGATCGTTCGCTTGACCACAATAAATCTTCGATAGTTTATACGGTTGTTGAAAGTTGCGGTTACCCATTCGAACGACGGAGAGACGTACATATTACTATATGACTAGCATTAGACAAAGCCTACGGTAAGTTCAAAATCAACCAATATCCAGGCATCACAAATATTTTAGTTTGATTCATGTTCAGCATGACTAGGACAAGGGGCGATACAGCTTAAATTTATTTGAAAAAAAAGTCGGCATTTATTGCTATTATTATTATTATTATTATTATTATTATTATTATTATTTTAACCCTCGGCTAAATAATAATAATGCCGTGGCTATCAATCCGAAAATCAGATTTGCTCTTATATAGATAATTTTGAATTGATAAGTTTGTGTTATTGGCATAGAAGCTCTTAACTAATAACTGTGGAACTGCTTCTAGAATACTAATATCATCGAAAATATTTGAATATTTTTAGAAACTAATACACCTGAAAGATACCGATTTTTATGTTGAACATTGTTTGTTGTATGGTATATATTAGTATTTAAGTAGTTTTCAAGCAAATGAGAATATCAAAAAATATGTTGATGCAGTCAACATATTTATCAGCAAAGGTATCCATCTCCAACAAGCTTTCGTTACTTGTTGCTTTTACGGCTGGCTTGTAGGGCCTGCACTAACACACTGTCCTACCGAATAATTCGGTCATCGTGCACAGCACTTTTCAGAGTCACACGATAGCACGAGGGCGATGGTCAGTCGCTCCTACTATAGAAAACAGACGCCGTATTGAGCCACTCCGGGCATGGAGAATAGACGCCCCCACCCGGCCCTTTCCTGTTAACATTGGTTACCCGATCTTTCCTATGATTACTTATACCCCAGTCGGCACCATGAGGAGGTAGATATAGGTGCTACTGGACAAGATGCTAAGGATAAGGACTACAGTGTGGTCCATTTTACACGTGCTGTTACGTGAAGTACCAATTGTTCATTTATAAACCGAGACAGGCTACATATACCAAAACGACCAGGACTTCAGTAAAGCATTAAGGAGCAAGACGAAGAAGGAACTTGGACATATCGTACCGTACCGTTTATGATTGTTTCTAAATTGTTGGGAACATCTATTTTGGAAAGTTAAGCGTTTTCTTCTCTAACGGTTGGAACATGAGCACTAACTGTTGTCCTAGCATTTAAATGCTTTTATTGAGTGGCATCTCTCACATTCTGGAAAGAGAAGAACTGAACACCTTCCCCTTTTGGGAATCTGAGAATACCGATATTACCGCTCAATGAAATTCGTTTGAAAACGCCGCGAGTAATTTAAAGTTATGTGATGTGTGTAACTAAAAAATCTAGTTAGTACTAATGGAAAGCTCTTCCCAATGTGTGCCACTAAAATTCTAGCAGCTTCTTCAGACTTTATGTGTTCAAATGAATGTAGAACACTCACAGAACTGAACTGGTGTTGACTTCCAGAGCCAGGAGGTGTAACGCATCCGAACAAAAACATTCAAGAGGGCAACGAATTCCGGCTACATCACGGTACTGCTCTTCATCACACGAACACCGATGCACTTTTTTTTTCTCTATATTAATAATATAAACCTAGAACGCGAAATTATTATAATCAAAATGTATAGGAGAAATTACAGCGCAATCGATCTTCAATAAGCAATTCGATCTTCAATAAACATACTTGTCGTGCAACTAGAAAAAAAATCAGCAATACATTGATTTGATTTGTACTGCTCCATTTCGGCTGCAAAACATTGAGAGCACCTTTTGTTTAACAGTTAGCGCTTTACAATATCACTTTTCGAATAACATTAGCGATGATCGACATTAGTTTATGAATCATATAAGTGATTTCGTAATTTTATATTGGCGTTTTAAAAATTGTAGCTTAAGAATTATCGGATCTAGCCCTCTTTTACACTGATAGGCGTATCTGATTCACTTTGAAGAAAAATGGAGAACGCAGTGATTTCGAAATTTCCTTATGTATCCGAAAATTAGTGGTTCATGATGTGCACAACGGTGAATCGCACCGGGCTTTCGTCAGGAAGTACAGGGTGAGTTGGAATTCCTGTCAGTGAAGTATATGATGATGATGATGATGATGATGATAATGATGTGAACTACCATCTAATGTAGCAAGGCAACTGCCTATAGCACTGTACTGTTTTAATTAAACGGTTTGATTAACGTTGCATTGTGGTAAATGTTTCATCATGTCCCTGTATGAAGGGCCAAAAACGTATTGTGGGCCCGTAAGCAGATACACTTAGGGCATCTTCAACGGCGATCCAAATCGTGGATTGGATTTATTTTTTTAGACCAAACGTAAAAACATCGCTGCACCGGTGTTGTAAATTTTGTTTTATACTGGATCTATTTTGCATTATTTTAAAACTGGTATATGTTTTGATCTATTCTTGCAGCAATTTGGAACAAGAAAAATACCGTTCCAAAATACTACACGTTACTTGATAATACCAATTATTGAGTAAAATTTCAGCTTTTACAAAACAATAACTCTATTTTTTTAATTTTTTTTTGGGTATTTTTGTGCCCCGAAAAAAACCTGTTTTTTTTGCCGGGGCTGCTGGCGGCGGACAAAAAGGTGTGTTGCTCTCCTCGGATGCTAATAATTACCTCATGTTGCTCCCGGTGCAAGTGAATTGCCTTTTCGTTTCATTTCTAAATAACGAATGCTTGTCTTAGTATTTTACAGCCACTGCATTTTCCGGAAAACGCTTACTAGATCGAAATGCGGAGGTTCCGAGATTTCGAAGAGTATTTCAATAGCTCAGAAATGAAAAGTAATGAAGTCTTCAAAGTAAACAATCGGTTTATTGATAGATTGGTCATGATAAGCACTTGCAAACGTACGGAGACGCAGAAAGTGCTTCTCGTTGTAGGTTTGCGTATTGCTAAAGTAGTCCTGGAACAGCTCCTGATAACCGGAACGGAAATCACGGTCGACGTTGGGGCGTCATCCAGGATGTGACCCTCTCCGTTTCGACTATTGTTTATCCGCTGCCAAACTACAAATCAGCATTATCTAATATCGTTTTAATGAAATGCATGCATTCACACACTCACCTTCAGCCAAACGAAAGAACAAGTATTCCTTGTCGTCAGCAGCTAACGACGCACTACTGGTGTTGGGGGTGTTCGGGACATCATAGTTGAAACAATCGATGTAGTATGCTTTTTCGTCACAATTAAACACGAAACGATACATGTTGGCCACTGTCCTCACCAACACCTTCCACTTCGATATGTGTTCCATCCTGGACATCACAGCATCTGGCAAAACTATCTTGTGCCATAATACACTTGCACGCAGTTCTTCCTCTACCTCAACTGATTGGTGTGTTTGTTCGGGCCAACACTCTTCCGTTTGGTACAGAAAGTGCGGTCCACGGAACCATCGACTATCTTGTTCTGATCTGCGCAGCCTTCCCCCACTTAGTGACATCATCTGCTGCATTGCTTCTCGTGGGAACCCAGTGCCAATCATCTGGGTTGGTAACACTCAGTATCTCCCCAATTCTGTGAGCAACGAAGGGTTTATATTTTCTCGCGTCAGATTTTACCCATGATACGACGGCATTCGAATCAGTCCACAGGAATAGTTTTTTCACAGTAAATGAATGATTCTCGCAGATCGTCTTAATTAATCTCATTCCTAACACTGCAGCCTCCAATTCTTTCCTGGGTATAGAAAGGTATTGAAGCGGTACTACCTTCGCTTTCGCTTCCACGAAGGTACAATGGATGCGCTCTCCTTCGGTGAACCGTAAATATGCCACACAGCCGTAAGACTCATCTCCAGCATCAACAAACACGTGTAATTGTACAGTTTCATATGCATTGTGCCCCATCTCTCCGAGATAGCACCGAGGAACACACACGTTGTTTATCAAAGGGAAAAACTGTGTCCATCTCAGCCATCGTTGGTAATGTGTTTCTCCTAGTTTTTCATCCCAACCGATGCCACTGCGCCACAAATCCTGCATTAAAACACGTCCATGAATCAGCAACGGCGCCAGGAACTGCTTTGGGTCGAACATGCTCATGACGCATCTAAGGGCAATCCGTTTCGTGGGCCAGGCTCCTTCTTGAACATATGGTCTCAAGTCGTCCCTCATATCGGTGGAAAACACAAAGCAATCATCTTCTGTTTGCCATAACACTCCAAGCACTTTCGCAGTTTTAGAAGCAGTTACTTCTAACGATTTTACCACCATGGTTTCAGTTTCACCAAGTCCTTCTAGCACCTTCGATGAATTGCTCACCCAGTTTCGAATCTCAAATCCTCCGTCAGCATGCACCTTTCTCACTTCCCTTGCTCGTATTAATGCTTCCTCCTCTGTATCAGTACTGTCAAAATATTCATCGACGTAGTGTTTTCGAATCACGGCGTCCGCCGCTTCAGGATACTGATCAATATGTTCTTGCGCGTTCAGATTTTTAACAAACTGTGCTAAGTAAGGGGAACAGCAAGCCCCGTTCGCAGTTCGCATCCATACGAAAAAGAAAGCGCATGGCCTGGCGATCGTTTGGCCGTACCTTGATCTGATGAAACATTTCTCGGATGTCACCTCCAAATGCCACCTTTCGTTCTCGAAAACTATTGAGCACAGTACTTAACGAGACAACCAGATCAGGTCCCGTCAGCAGTGTATCATTCAACGAAACACCGTTAGATTTCGCGGCAGCATCCCACACCATCCTGAACTTTCCAGGTTTCTTTGGGTTGATAACGAAGTTCAAAGGTAAGTACCAAGTTTGTTCTGCTGGTGTCTCCAGTAACTCATTGTCCGTGGCCTTGTGAGCATAGCCTTTGGCTAGGTATTCTTCAATCTGTTTTTGCAGTATGTCACGAACTCCTGGATTTCTGTCCATGCGTACTTCCAGATTCCTTAATCTTTTCAGTGCCATCCGGTAACTATCAGGAAATCTGGGCTCATCTTCTTTCCATGGAAGGCATGTCTCAAATCGCTCTCCCACACGCTTCGTTGCCAGCTCTACGATCTGCCGTGCACGGTGGTCTTCCTTCGATTCTAGCCGTATTGGTGAGACTCCCACTGCATCGAGCTGGAAACTGTCTCGCATCATTTGATTTAACTCTCTATCTGACTGATTACAATCTTCGCAAACACAGTGATGATGACCGAGGAAGTGCACGTTTGTTACAATGTTCGGCCGTGGCCCGTAAACCGTCCAGCCTAGCGGACATCTTACAGCAATCGGCTCTCCTTTCTTTCCTACTCTGGATTCTAGTGGAGCAATGAGGTGTATATTGTCAATCCCAATCAATACCTTCGGCGCGTCCAAGCCGTAACTGGAGATCTCAATATCCTTCAAGTGCTGAAACTCTTCAATCAACTGCCTTGAATCTAGCTGTTGCGCTGGCAGATCTAGCTTACTCACAGTCCTTCCTGCTCGTAGATCGAACTGCTTTGATTGGTTTCTTCCAGAAATCAGCACGTCTACTTTTTTTGAATGAGCTTCGGTCCGACTGACTCCATTCGTCCAACACATTTTCAGCGGTTCACACGGTCCATCCACTCGTAATAACTCTGCTACCTCACTATCGATGAGTGAAATTGATGATCCCTCGTCCACTAGTGCTAAAGCGTCTACGCCTTTACCGTCGTGGTATAGTGTCACTGGAACTATACGAAACATCACTGTTCTGTTCGGTAGACGATGGCTGTTGCAACGGGCCTCCGTCCTAGATGTTCCTTCACTAACCGCAGGATGTAGCAACGGGTGATGCTGTTCGTTACAATCTTCATCATCACAACGAATCTTCGACCTACATTGTGAATTTCCATGATTGTACAGGCAAAGTGGACACAGTTCTCTACGTTTCACGATTCTCCATCGGTCTTCCAGACTCTTATTCCGGAACTCTAGGCACTCTCGACCGATGTGTCCAGGTTTCTGACAGATAGAGCAGCTAATTTCTTTTTTCGGCAAAAACTGGATCTGAGAAGTCAGTGGCTTTCTGTCGGGAACATTCTTCGGTGTCTCGTCTGGAAACTTGCGGCACTGTAGATCAGATTTACAGCAACATGACCTGTAGTCCTCCTCTGTTGAGTAGACGAACCCTTTAGCTTTCGGTTTTTCCCGCTTCTTCGACGATATTCCGTCTAACCTTTCGAACGTTGCCTCTAACGCCTTATCTACCAATTCCTCCATAAACCTTCCAAAAGTTTTCAGGTCAACCACCTGGGACTGACGCTTATACTCCACCCACTGCATAGCGTAGCTCGATGGAAGCTTCTGTATTAAACTCTGCATGAGTATAGGATTTTTCAGATGATCGATGAGTTTCGACACCTCCAAATGTTGTGTGAATTCCTCAACTGCCCTGCCGAACTCAATTATGGACTCCAAATTCTCCGAATCTGGACCTTCGAGCTTCAGGATCCGGTGTGCCAGCATTGTCGACAGAATCTCTGGATTGCCAAACCTTCGGCGTAGCTTCTCAATAATTGTTGGCACGTTATCTGGCAGAAGCAAACGGTTCCGGACAAGATCTAGGGCCTTTCCCTTCAAGGCTTCCTGAAGCCTCACGAGATTCTCTGTATTGGTGAATCCACATGACAAGTTCGCCTGCTCATATGCACTGATGAGCGACGGCCAGTCTTCTGGGCGGCCTGAAAATGCTGGTAAATTCTTCGGAAACACCTGTCGCGAAGCAATCTGGAGTTGTGATGGTACTCTCATCGTACTGGAATTCCTCTTCTGATCATGGGCTCTTTTTTTCTCGCTTTTCCTAGACGGAACTGAAGACAGTTTGGGGGAAAGCTCCTTTTCTCCAGATACGGCTCTCTCATTCTCGTTGTTAGCAAACTTTGACATATCTGGGTGATCGTTGTCGCACTGTGACATCCAGTTGTTTACTCGTTCTCTATAGTCATCGTCATATTCTTGCTCGTCTTCTTGTTCTTCGTCAACTACTCCTACGGACTCCTCTTCAACAATTTTCAAAAGTTCTAGCAGTTTCGCCATCTCCTGTTTCTGACGTTCGATTTGTTTTTGCTTCACCTCCAAGATCTTTAGTTGATTTTGCTCGGCAAGGGTTTCCAGACGGCTTTTCTCCGTAAGCTCTTCAATTCTTTTCGACGCCCAGTCACGTTTTGAACTTGTCGACTTAATGCTTCCGCTTTTCTGTGAACTTACAGCGCTTCTGTGACTGGCTACTTTACTACTGTTTTTGGCGGAAGGATTTGAAAATGCCTTGGCAGTATTTCCCCCCACTTTCGATTGGGATGTCCCTATCACTATCTGAGAATCCTCTACAACTGGCATTAAAAATTATTTGGTCAAATCAATCAATGGCAAAATGTTTATGAAAAATCTGCGATCTCTGAAAAAAAAACTTCTGATCTCTGATGTAGAATGATCGACAGGATGACAGGTGTTGGTGGGTTTAACAACAAGAAATACAACACCGGTGCGGGGAACGCAAAGTTGGTCTATTTTAGCTAGTTCTGTTTAAGTTTCGTTGATGCAAATCAGGCATAAAGTTGATCTAAAAATAGACCGCCGCTGAACATGCCCTTACGCGCAACCCAGAGCTACAGAGGTCTAAAGAGAATCTCCTTCCAGAAACAAGTTCGCAGAAACAACAGCAAAACCGAGCCCCCGCCTAGTAAAAAGTCCCACTAGATGAGGAGCAGAGCCCGCCCTTTATTCACGAAATGTTAACAACAGGAAGTTGGCAGTCCCAATCTTTCTATACAAATCGCTTCAATCGGGTGCTCTGATGGTCCCTCCCTTTATCCCAGCATATGGTGTTATATAAATATATGCAAAATTTAGAGAAACTAATATGTTTTTCTTACCTTGATTTTGAAATCATCTTACCTTGAAGCTTGTGTTAGAAAATTTGGCTGGTAAAATTGGTTAGGGTTATATACCATTCCCCACTAACTGCTTCAATATCCCTTTGCTGTAGGGTCGTCTCGATGTTTCTGCTTTTGAAGAGCTGACTTCAGTAGCGCATATCGAGACTCACAATGTGTCATATGGCACCGCTCGCAGCCATGGGATAGGGAAGGGAATTGGAGAAAGGAGAGAGAATTGGAGAAAGGAGAGCATTAAAAATTGGTAATATGACATACGCATGTGAGCTTTTCATGGTGATATTCTCACAACGGCCTTTCAGAATGGTTCGACGGATGCATATGAGAGATCATTTCCGATGAGTTTCCACTAGTTTACTCCATTCCATAACGTTTAGTCATAGAAGACAAGAAACGTTTTACTACGTGCTACATTTGAGAATACCAGGGCAATGATCCCCCATCGCATCTTCAAGTGATCGTTACAAGCTGTCGATTTGGTTTAGGCACTTTTGAATGTTGATGTGGCAGCCTATTCACACATGAAATCTGCCGCGACCATCTCGGCAGAACGCGCCCATACCCCTTTCTGAACCGAAGGGCAGGGATTTCTGTCAGTGAAGTATATGGTCATAAAAATGAGAAGCTTTTATGGATTTTAATTTTCAACTTATTTCCTGATTGGTATATCTTTAACATTTTTCTTAATTTAGTTTAGTTCAAATCTTTCTCCCTTTGCCTTAATTGCTAGCCGCATGCGTTGTTGGAAAGCGTCACAGCTGGCACGCTCGACATCTTGAGGCATCATTCCATATTTTCAAGAAACGTGTCTTGAAAGTTTGTACGGTTAATTCTTTGGTATTTCCCAGTTTGCCCAGCATGTAGTCCCATGCGCAGAAGAGAGGATTCAAATCAGGTGAAAAGGCAGGCCATTCTTTCGAAATAAAATCCGGAAAATTGTCCTCACACCAACCCTGTATAGCTTTCACCAGGTGGGACAGTGAAGAGTCTTGTTGGAAGCAGTATGGGGCATTCTTATAATGTTTCCTGACGAAGGGAAGCAAATGGTAAATCTTTATTTCTTTGAAGTTCATCGTTTACAAAACACAGGAAAATTATTTAATTAGGCTTCCGATTATTCAAATGTGAACTGTCGGGCTTTACGTTTCACGTCTTCCATCAAATTTTGTACCGCTTTTAAATCCACCTTATTTGATGCTGAACGTCAATTTGCCTTGAACTGTTTTTCACTTCCAACTGGTTTTTGAGTTTTCTTGAGGTTTCTCTTTACGATTCTCCAATATTTTTTAATTGGGCGCAGTTCCGGCGAGTCTGGAGGGTTTTTCTCCTTGGGTACGATTTGCACACTATTGGCGGTATACCATTCCTGAGCCATTTTTCCGTAATGGCAAGAAGCGAGGTCTGGCCAAAACAGCACGGAACAACTATGTTTCTTCAAGAAATGCAATAAGCGTTTTTGCAAGCATCCTTTTACATAAATATCTTTGTTGACAGTGCCAGTTATCACGAAACTTTCGCTTTTTATCCCACAGGTGCAAATCGCCTGCCAAACCAAGTATTTTTTCGAGAACTTTGACATTTTTTCTGCTTAAACTTATCTTGAACCTTTCCTTTTCCGGTAGCAGTATAAAACTCTTGACTTGGGAGCTGCTTGAAATCAGCCTTGACGTATGTTTCATCGTCCATTACGACGCAATCAAACTTGGTAAAACAAACTCGTGTACAACTTATGCGCTCTTCCTTTGGCTGTTGTGTTTTGCTTATCATCTCGATTTGGTGTCACCGCAACCTTATATGTTGACAGTCCGGCTCGTTTCTTCGCTCTTTGCACTGTTGTGTGGGACTTTCCCAATTAGTTTCCGATAGCTGTGATGGAAAGGTTGGGATTACGTTTCAAAATGCTGGCCACTATTCTTCCAGTCACTGCGGCTTCCTGGTTTTGGTTTCCTCCTGATCCCGGCTTCCTGGCAGTCGTCAGACGTTCTCCGAACACTTTTACAACATTTGTCACGGTTGATTTGACTATATTAAGTTATTTTTCGAAGTCAGCGTGGGAATAATTTGGATATTCTTTGATTGTTGTTTTTTGTATTTTCTTATGCGCGGAGTAACGATCTATGATGAAATTTGACGTAGACGTAGATAATCTCCAATCAACATGGCTACCCTGAATCTGGGGTAGCTTAGTAAAAGACTATGCACCCGATCGTATACTACCGTTCAAATGCCCTCCGCTCGTTTTCAACTTGTATCTTTCAATTTTCATAGCCTGCCGTTACGATAAACGGAACTATCAATACACTTTCTCTTCAATTCTCTTCGTTCTAGCAATAAATCACTGTCCACTCCTAGAGCCTCTCATGTTGATGGGAGATAATCTGCTTCTGACAAATTTCATCAATTTGGATTTGCTTATGTGCGTGCAAAATTTTGAGCTGCTCTTCTTGCTTCGACGCCCTTATGACAACTCAATAGAAGAAGAAGAGCTAGATCCACAGCACCTAAAGAACCTGGTGTAGAGCATGCCGAAAAGCCTGCAGCAGGTTTTGAATAGCAAAGAAGAACACATTAATTATTGAATCCTATTCAATATTAATTATCCTATATTAATTTTTTTCTGGAACCAAAATGAAATGGGCACTTATTTTTTTTTTTGACACTTTTTTTCAATACGAATTCCATCTGACATATTTTAATTAAATATTCTTGTATATTTCGTTGCTCTATTACATACTACATATATTGCATATCATTACATATTATTTACATTATATATAATAAATACTGGGTTGGGAGGGAGCATCAGGGTATCATTCAAGCTGAAGCTGGACGATGGTTTGATTGACTGCCTGATTCTAGGAGGGAATGAACAGCATCATTTTCCTTATCCTACCGATTCGATTGTGATGCTGGGAATTCTACTCCAACAGTTTCAGTGAGGGTGACGCGCCCTTCTTAACAAGCCATCCTTTAGAAAGCTTAATAAGTATTGCGATTTGGGTTATTCGATTTGTTGGATCGTATCGTTGGAAGGAGATTCTTAATTTCCCGTGGATTTCACGTAAGTGTCTCTGCTTACGGGTCCACCCCTCCGTTTTTGGCCCTTCATACAGCGATATTGTGAATTCAGATCGGTGACTCAATTTGATCTTGCTATTAAGTGGAGCTGCATCCAAGCCAAGCGCTAGACATACTTTTTTTTCAATACTAATTGATTCTTTTTTTTTTTTAAATGAGAGTTTTTAGTATTCCATAAATAAAACTTTAAAAGAATATAAAATATAGGAAATAGAAAAAGACTACATTGTGTTTACTTTAATTTGAACCAGCTGGGTACTTTATTTTGCATATCAGTGTAGCTCATTCGGTACAAGCGAAGCAACAACAGAAGTTATGTTAAAGTTGATTGTGTTCGATTCCCTGTTCTGGTCTAGGATTATCAGTCAGGAAAATTTGTCGGCTCCCTCTCTAATGACTTCCATTCCAAATTTTGAGTGTACCGAGACAACACGAACAAGTAAACTGTACAAGTAACAAGCCAGAGTATATTTTTGTGAAGCTTCACAAAGTAATACCCAAGGACAATGTTTTATGGAGATGCGTGAAGACTGAAACCAATTGTTCCAATCGTATAACGTTTGCATTTAAAAAAATGGACAAAAATTGCCGACTTTTCATGGGTTTACCTTCAAACGCACTGACGAAACTACCCATGCAGCATCAATCATAGTAGCCCATGAGTCAGCAGACAAAATTTGACAGCTCTATCAGTCCAACTCTAACCGTGATGGCAAAAACAGCGAAGCAACTCCGTTCAGAAGTGTGCGCGTTCAGAGAACGGCACCCCGCCGCGTCGAAAACGGACATCGTGCGGCATTTTGTGGACGCCGGATACGCCCGTTCCGGCATCTACAACATCTTGGCACCACAATCAGAGCATCGAAAGAAAGCCCGGTTCCAGTCGGCCGACGACCCTGAGTGACAAGAAGCTCCAAAGGATGCTGAAGAGGAAGACCGAGGGAAAAGTGGCTACATCGCTGCGTGCGCTTGGCCGGGAGGTCGGTTCAACCGGCCAAACAGTGAAAAAGTACCTGGCGAACATGAACATACATGTCAGGAAGCGGAAGTCGCGTCCACTGGTTTCGGAGCTACAGGCAATGACGCAGCGGCAGCGGCTGAATAAGATGGTCAACTCGATTTTCCCGGCAAATCGCGAAGTGGCGGAGGTGATGGACGGCGAGACCTATCTCACCCTGGATGGCAACGGCTGGCGGGGCACTTCGTATTTTACGTCCCCCACGAAGGAAGTGAGCTCCGAGGTGAAGTTCATTTCACACACCAAGTTCCCCAAGAAGGTGCTGCTGTGGCTGATCAGCGAATCAGCGAGAAGGGGATGTCAAAGCCGCTCTTCTTTCGCTCCGGACTGGCCGTGAACGGGGAAATTTATAGTACGAAATGCCCGCCGGAAGTTGCGTGGTTCATCAAGAAATACCATAAGGACGAAGATGCGGTGTTCTGGCCGGAGCTGCGTCCCATCGAGAATTTCTGGGCCAACCTGAAGCGTAAGATCTACTCCAACAATTTTGTCGCGAAAACTGAGGAGGAATTGATAAATAAATCGTAGAAAGAACTCAAAAACATGCCTACACGCATGTTTTCGTCCGCCATGGCGAATGTTCCGGTTAACTGCCGGAAGACCGCTCGCAAGGGCGTAGAATTTTTTTTGCAAGTAAGCTTAAATAATTACCTTCCATGGGAAATTTATCAAGAGCAAATAGTTTTTTAATGCAAACGTTAGTCAAAAGCAGTCAAATACGATGCATTCACGGAGAAAAGCGTGTGGAGTATTGGTATGAAACTTCATGTTTTCGATTTTTTTTAAACTATCGCTTTTAATAAAATATATTACAACATAAAATACTTTTGAAATGCAGCCCCTAGAATGAATTCCTAGGGAATTTACAGCAATATAAACTAGTTATGCATTACTTACCACATTGTTTTTCAGACAGATGACGTGCATGTTATGGATATATAGACCGTCCCAGAAAGAAAGGGCACACCAACAGTACGTTTAAAAACACGTGTACTTTTATTTATGTCAACTTTTATTTTTACATATGGTTTCTCAACATTGTTTATCAACAGTTCATGGAAGATATTATATTTGATGACTTTTTTCATGTATAAGCAAGTTCTCGAACTTTTGCTCTAACGTTATTCAGAAGGTTCTGCACAGATTGATTGCCAACGATTTTAGACGCTCTTGTCCAATCTCTTTTGAACTTTTTCACTGTATCAGCTGCCTGAACGAAGATCCTCTTGACAAAACCCAAAATCGTTCGATGGGACCTTTCGGGCAAGGTCGGGCTAGAATATTACAGGATTGTCACGTTGACGAATCAGCGACAGTAGATATTTTTTCAAGCATTGATTGACGTTCATATCTGCATTCATTGCTCCATTTAAGAAGTTCGGCTTCGTAGATTTACCGCAAAAGCAAATTGCCTGCCAGACCAGCGCCTTTTTGCCATTTTTTTTTTCAGTAGAAACTGAGGTGTCCGCCTTGTCAACATCATCATCTTCACGAATCGTGTAATATTGCGATCCCTGCAATGCCGCAAAAACTGTGTCATAAAGTTTCCACGCCCGTGGTTTCACGCTGGCTGCTTGTGTAGGACTTCTTTCTGGCTGCTTCTGCTTCATGTAAAGCTCGATTCAAAGTAAATCTGGACGCACGGTTTAATACACCACCGCGTCCCTGGTGGTTGGAACAAAAAACGTTTGAAAGGCATTTATTAATGTTTCATTGACGGAGAAATTGGTGAAAAGTTTTTCTCGATTGACCGACGCATCTCGAAATAACGGATCATGGAACTTGAGAAAAGAAAATTAATTGTGCACAAACATCATTCGTGGTCTGTCTCAAAAATAGCAAAAGTGTTAAAATTCCAAAGTCAACGATGTGTCTTGTAATCAAACCTTACAAGGATACTTTGAGTGTGGATAGAGCACAGCGCATCTATCATAAAATTTAGTGGCCAAAAAGCGAGCACGATTACTATACGAACGAGTTTTGACGAAATTTGATGGCTGTATTTTAATGGATGACGAAACATACATCAAAATGGATTTTAAACAAATCCCCGGACGAAAACCTACCTGGCAACTGGTCGTGGAGATGTCTCTTTCAGGTATAAATTTGTTTATGCTGATCAGTTTGCTCGGAAACTAATGATTTGGCAAGGAATCTGCAGTTGTGGCCTTAAGACCAAGGTTTTCATCACATCTCACACAATGACGTCGAAGGTTTACATTAAAGAGTGTCTGAAAAAGCGGATTTTACCCTTTATTCGGCAACACAAGACCAACGTTATGTTTTGGCCGGATCTAGCCAGCTGCCACTACTCTCAGGAGGTACTAGAATGGTATGCTTCAAACAATGTTAATTTCGCCGCCAAAGAATTCAAGTAATTCAAGTGCGACAGTTCGTTCGAAACGGTGAAATGTAATAACTTGTTATATATCGTTTGAAAGATGAATGAATTCCCCCTTTGGTTGACGTTTTGATCAACCATGTATGTTTTTTAATTCTTGAGTTATGATCACTTGAATGCGTCCAAATTTACTTTGAATCGGGCTTTACGTCTTCAGCTTCAATCGCTCTTTGGCTCGATGAACGTTGGACTTCGAGGAGTCCAGCTTTTTGGCCAAATCAGAAACTGAGGCCCCTTTTGCCTTAGCTCGTCTGATTCTGTTGTTTAATTTGGGGTTTGACGCTCCTTTTTTTCGTCCACTTCGTGGCAGTTTCGCAAAGGGATACTCCTCCTCGAACCCACGTTTTCCAGTTTCGCCAACTTTCTTAGTGATAATCCTAGAATAGTGCTCCACTTGTGCACGATGGCACGGCGTTTATCGAATGAAATCTTTCCCATCTCTCGAAATGCACGTGAAACGTTGCTGTTAGTTGTGTTCGGTTTTACGTTTAGGTGTAAACAATGAGATGGAGCTGACAGAATACCCGAATAAAAGTGTATGTTCAAATGTCAGCGTTAGAAAAGTGTATACGTATGTTCTGGGACGGTTTATATTGCGAACAATAACTAGCTAAACTCATTTAGAAGTATTCAGATTACCTCTAAATAAGGCGGACTTGCCTGGATCAATAAAAGTCACTCAAAGCTCAAGTTGCCAAACATTGTAGACGAAATATTTTAGTTGGGCGTGCACCCCCATTTATATTTATGCTCTTCGCCTGTCTTTATAAAACATATAGTTTCTGCCAAAAGCCTTTAGAAAGAGCTTGCGAAGCGAACGAGTTATGTACAAAAATCACTTTTACTCTATCCTGAACGTTCTTTCCTTCGGGGTTTCTGCTCCATCATGAAACAATACATTTCGATTGGACGTAGCGCATGTCAGTTTGATAAATTCATGTTCGCGGGGTCTACATACACGGAATTAACCTCATACCATTATAGCTTGCTTTAAGAAAAAGTACAGGATCAAAACCCATACCAGAAACATTAAAAACGATGCACAACTCTTCGTGGTTGCACTTTTTTTCGAATTACATTTCGAGTCGATATAGCAGATCTATCAATCATATTAGGTGTATTCTTAGAAAATGTCTTTTTTTTTTTTGCAAATTTGATGCTTTATTGTGAAAAAATGGTTATACATTTATTGTTCAAAGTATTGGCCATCGCTAGCTATAACTTTTTCCCATCTTTGTGGTAGTTGACGGATACCCTCTCGGAAAAATTATGCTGGTTTGGCGGCTATCCACGAATCGATCCATTTTTTGACTTCGTCATAATTACGGAAGTGCTGGTCAGCCAGGCCATGTTGCATCGATCGGAAGAGATGGTAATCGGATGGCGCAATGTCCGGACTATATGGCGGGTGGGGTAGGACATCCCACTTGAGCGTTTCCAAGTATGTTTTCAACGGCTGTGCAACATGTGGCCGAGCATTGTCATGTTGCAAAATGACTTTGTTGTGTTTTTTAGCGTATTGCGGCCGATTTTCACGCAATGCACGGCTCAAACGCATCAGTTGTCGCCGGTAGACTTCGCCCGTGATGGTTTCTTTTGGTTGCAACAGCTCATAGTAGACCACACCCAGCTGGTCCCACCAAATACACAGCATGATTTTCTGGCCATGAATATTGGGATTGGCCGTCGATGTTGTGGCATGACCGGGGTATCCATACGTTGTCTTACGTTTTGGATTGTCGTAATGGATCCACTTTTCGTCACCAGTCACAATTCGATCCAAAAAACCCTTCCGTATGTGCCGTTTAAGCAGCTCTTCGCATGTGAAAAAACGGCGCTCAACGTCTCTCGGCCGCAATTCGTATGGCACCCAATGACCGACCTTTCGAATCATTCCCAATGCTTTCAAACGCTTACTAATGGCTGGTTGGTTAACTCTCAATGCTGCTGCAAGTTCTTTTTGCGTTTGTGAGGGGTCTTGGTCGAGCAAAGTTTCCAATTCGACGTCTTCAAACTTTTTGACCGGGCCGGGGCGTTCCTTGTCTTCAGTGACAAAATCACCACTTTTAAAGCGTGCAAACCAACGTTGACACATTCGAACGTCGATTTTGTAGTCCGGGTATGTTTCGGAGAGCAATTCACATGCTTGAGATGCATTTTTCTTCGAATTAAACAGGGAAATTAAAACTTCCCGCAATCCTGCTTTGATGGCTCGAATTTCGACATTTTTCGGCTTCACAAAAACTTGTTTACTTTCACTAATGATGCGTAACTTACACTGAAATAACTAGAGAATAGAATGAAGTTTCGGATGTGATAGCTGTCAATGTCAAAATTCATGTCAGAACAATAGATATGAAGTTGTCTGCAAATACGACATTTTCTAGGAATACCCCTAATACATACAACCACCAAAGAGACGTTTCATTTTTATTTGTAAAAAACATATTCGTAGTATTATTTTCGTACAATGCACGAATGTAGTTTCTGTGTCAACAAATGCTTCGTACTTTTGACAGTGCATGGAATACGAGTAAGTAGTACAAAGCAGTTTCGTTTCAGAAAACAATGAATAGATTCGTATGTCCTACCTTCGATTTCGTAATATAAACTAGATTTCATTTTTAGTGTAGTGTTCGTGTTTCATTGCAATGTGTTTTTACACGGAACAGTTGTTTGCTGTTAGTGAAAAGTTTCAGTTAGCAGTAGTACGGTATACTAGTTTGACGTCGATCCTAGCATACCCAGTGATGTGCCTGATTGGCCGGACCCTATATAAACATCATTGTCCAGTCAATATTCCCATGAAGAACAGCGGTTTCGCAAATTTTGTCCTTGTATGCATGTAACTTGGCTTGATCTTAAATGAAACGGTAACTTTCTTGACAACATAATGTTGGGATTTCGGGTTCAAATACCCTTCACCATTCCAGTCATTTTCCTACATGTTCCTTTCGGATTTCTTTCTGCTCCACCCTTGTGATGAAATGTCAACCGATCCTTGGAAATTTTTAGTATTCTTGAGCCGGTTGAAAAGCAGGTTGGCAGCCCTCCCCCCTACGATGAGTTTAGATTTTCTCATCTGGGTGTACATAATTTCATCATTTGTCTTCACTAGACTCATTAACATAATAACGTAATTGACAGGATGTTGACAGTGCACTTCAAAAAGCAACTGTTACTAATATGGTTAATCTCTGGGCAGTGGAAATAACGTACAGTTACATGAGTTGCAATGAATTTGTGTTTACCCTTAAGCTTAATATAACTCTTTTAGTAATGAGCTTCAACTAGTAACATGTTGGGATTAAAGTATAAAACATAGAACATGGGCCATACTTATGTAGTCCTATGTCGTCCTGGATTCTTAATTATCGTCCAACTAAGGGAATTAACCAGACTGAATAAAGTTTCACTTGTTTTCGATTGAAAAGTTTGCTATTTTGAACTAATTACTGTCATGTTATGTTCAATCTGTCTAATTAGTCGCTGGCATCGCTTGGGTGCGACTATGGGCCTCTTACTCCGCTCTACGAAATAAAAATTAAAAACAAGTAGGTAAAACTCCGTTTTAATCCAGCTAATATAAGCATCCTGTTTTTTTCCTTCCCATTTTCCCATCTTGTTAACAATGGCTTGTTGAAACAGAGAAGCAACGTTTGCTGCCATGAAGCCTGAAAGATAGGATATAACCCGAAGCACTTTGGAGTGTGCAGTGCTAGTCGCACTCCCTCTCACGAATCAGGAAATGGGAAAATGGGAGCAGAAGCACAGATTTCAAGCACTATTACCGTTTCTATTACGGATGTGGTTTATAAGGCAGAGAATGCAGAGATGAAAAAATCCTCTTCATAAGCATAATAATTGCCCATTCCCATACATTTCAGCTTCTGTAACTTCCCCGAAGTCATGTAGGTAGTAAGAACCCAACATTCTACGTCCCCGTCATGTGCTCAATGTGGATCGCACAAAACGTGATTGTGTGGAAGTTAGCTATTTGTTGGAGAGCAGAACCACCACCGACCGTATGACGAACAAAAAAGAAGAAGAAGAAACAAACGATGGCCTGAGCCCTTGTCGTCGTCGTCAACCCTTCTGTTGTCCAACCCTTGATAGCCCTAGGTTACCGCCCTCAACGAAGCATGGCGCAGACCTCTTAAAACGTCATCAAGAGCCATAATGAGGAAAGACGATATGCCACACATAACTGGAAGAGATTTTTCGCATAATAGATTTTATGAGCATTGTTTCACCACTCAATTACGCTTCGCTGGGCATGAGGGGATGAAAAAGACGGTTTCAGAATCGGGATGGGATAAAAGGACAAACAATGGCAATTCAATACGACCTGTTTTCGAAGCTCGTAAAGAGAACCAGCCAAAGGGTACCAGCCAGCGGAGCATAGCATGCAAAAAGGGTAAAGCAACAAACAAAAAACAACCTCATCGAGCGAGGCTTATTGGTTGATTAGGTTGTTATCCTTAATGTAGATATGTCCGGGAGCGGGACCCTTTCGAGTTGATCATCGATATCTCTCGCATGGATGGTATAGAATGACGAAATTTATGAATTAGAATCAACAGTGACGGGGCTTGTCGATAGGGATGTAAATTAATCAACCACTTTGTCGAAGGTGAACACGTGATGTAATCTTCTCCTGTAGTGACACCATCGCGCAAGGATGGCGGTTTTGTCAACGAGAATTTCATTCATATAAGACTCTTGCATTGGTGGTAGGAGGAGTCGCCTCAATGGGAGTGGTCTATATCAGATCTGAATGAGCTGATTGAAAAATCATTTCAACAAATGACAAATCATAACAAATTAACGTGACGTTCCTGGTGAACTGTCGTTGGAGGTTTCTATGCTTCTTGCTCATTAATATAGTGTAAATATCGACTAGAACAATCATTGATTATTTCCGATCCCTTGTTTCTCAGCTACGGTTTGCTTAGATTTCTAACACTGAGAATGTGTTTTTGTAATGCTTTTGTATCATTGAAACATATGCATACACGATCTGAAAAATATCGTGCAGTTTTCGTTTTAACCCTTAATCACATAATAATTGCTCGATACAATAAAATACTTTACTATTGTGGATTACGTGAATTTATAGATTCCAAGTTATTCCGGTTTATGTTTTTGGTAGCTGCCATAATTATGCATGTTAGAAATGTACAACTAAGACAATAGTAGGGCTCAATATTTATCAAATGGGGATCTGTTATCTTATCTGTGCACCGACGTGAAAAATAAATCACGCAAATAATTAGCGCACAGGTTTCTAAATGGGTGAAATCTCCGAAATATATAAAATTTTCTTGTAATCTCGGCATGAAAGTTCGTTTTACGATTTTGAATATTTTGTTCAGCAAGATGTGTTCTCTAAAATACAGTGAATTAAAATTCAAATTTTAATAATTGACATTATTGATTTAAAAAAAAACTAAATTTACTATAATTTTTTCAGACAATTACTGAGATGTGAGGTACACCCAATCGGAGACGTGGGACCCACCATTTCCCATTAAGTTCGCAGGTGCATTACCAAATATACAAACGGTACTTTACGGGGCACAATGTATTTCACTAATGGTCATGTTTTTAGTCAAATCGTTGAGTACTACCGTAGCTGATTAGAAAATTTCTGAGAAATAGGGCACGACCGATGAGCGGAAATTTGCGAGAAAAAAAAACACGGTAAACGGTTAATTGGACAACCCATACCAGGATATATGATGTAGAGCACGAGTGGTGTTTCTTTCACATTGATTGTTACTAAGAAGGTTATAGCAGTACAGACGCACACGATCAACGAGATACGCTGCCATTCTACGCATAATTGCCCCATATTACCTTTAGTCGTTTTACATTTTTCTTAATCAAACAGTTTATTTTCACGTACAGGGTGAGGAAACATGATCCGTGTTTTTACTCTTAGTAGGGTAACGGGATGTAATGTTAGTCTAGCTCCTTTATTCGGTCTATGTACCAAATAAGTCATTAATTCTTCCATAATCAACAAAATCATGTTGCTATCAGGATGACCGTTTTGACCCGATGCAATTAAGACATTATTAATCAAGTTATAGTTGTTCACTTACGCGTAACTTTCGATTTCTTTAACTTATTAGACATCATGAATTCACTGATCAAGCTGAACAGATTATCTACACGATCTCCGAATGATCTAAAGTTGACTAAATTGAAGCTATGAACCAAGTGATGCAGCCCAGATGTACAGACAATAGTCACACGTTATAAATTTACTGTTCACAAAAGTAAAATAACAATGATTTAACAAGAAAACCGTTGACCCATTGTTAGAGACATATTTTTTTCTATGTTCTCAACTATGGCCTGTTGTATTAAAAGCGTATTAAAAATGTTGCTATTGATAAAATGGTCAAAAAAATGTCCGTATTCAGTTGTATGTTTTTCAAATGGCTCATCTAAACACAAATTAGAGGAACAAAATCTGTGTAGAGTCAATGATAATGTTCTTATTATCGAATGACCGATAAATCATATGTGGGTACCACTTAAGTGTTCTAAAGCAGTTTTATTTTAGTTAGTTTTGTGAAATTTGTGTTAGGTAGAGCGAATACAGTTGTTAAGGCGTTGCCGTTGGTAGAGAATCAGAAGAAAAAAAAAACTTACGAAGACTACATTTAATAACAAATCTATCGAATGGAACAAAGTTGCATCTATGAATAGACCGACATTACATCCATATCCCTCGGAAGTTCCTGACTTTATAAAATGAGTTGTTTAACTTTTCGTGATACACACTACTAAATGGCTAATTAAACTTATTTAAGCAAGTGTACAACTAGTTAAATATCGCTTCCAGCTCAAATACTTTATGAGTAACAAAAAATAATGTAATCGATCGATGCATGTTAGGCTAGGTCAAGGGACGTATACCCTATATAGTTCGGATTTGAAAGATGCGGAAATAAGCACACCTATGGCGTATTTTACCTTGGTTCATTACAAACAAAAGCACAATGTTTCATTTGAATTCGTTCACGCGTAGTGTCATAATGAAGCCAAATCCATTACGAAGTACGGTGATGGAGCTGTATAACCAAACCTCTTGTGTTTATCGCTGTTCGGTGTTCGAGATGCTAAAAAACGATACAATGAGCTTGGAAAAACGAAGGATCGTTTAGGAAGAGACAGAAAAAGAACTGCGAGGACCCCTCAGAACCGAAGTATGCTTTGTCAAAGGGTTTATCGAAATTCTAGACAGTCAATCCGAAACATGGCAAAATCATTGAAAATCGACCCCAAAACAGTTCGAACTATTCTTCATGAGGACTTAGGATTACGTTCTTAAAAATTTTCAAAGAACCACTACCTAAATGACAGGATGAAAAACAATCGGTTACGGAAAGCAAAGATTTTGTTGAAGGAGTTCGGTAATGGACGTCACCGTACAATTTAATTCACAGATGAGAAAATTTTCACTGTGGAAAGTTACCACCACCACCAAAACGATCGCCAGCTTTTGCCGAAGGGTTTCTCTAATATAGCCAGATCACACCATCCAGCTTTGGTGATGGTTTGAGCGAGAATTACTGCTTCCGGTAAAACCCACTTAATATTCATTGAGAAAGGCGTCAAAATCAACCAATCAGTCTACCAGAAGCTTCTACTAGACACTGTAGAACTATGGGCACGTACACATTTTGGTAAGAACAAATGGACGTTTCAACAAGATTGGGCACCTTCACATGGAGTAAAAAGGACGCTGGAACTCTGTACCAGGCTTTTCCTGAGATATTTCACCAAAGATTGATAGCCTTCCAACTCTTCTGACCTGAATACAAAGGATTACTTCATCTGATCCATTCTTGAGTCCAGTACTAAGCCACACACATCGTTGGATCATTTAAAAGCCAGTCTAACCAAAGTCTGCACACTTGGAAATTTTTAATTTAACACGAGACGTTATTAATCTTTGTGAAGAGTCAGGGAAGGTAAACAAAGATTTATTGTAAAATTATGTCTTTTGAAACTGAAACAAACGCAAGTCGACAAAAGGTGCGTTTGATTGAATTTATTTTCTCATCTCTTTCAACTCATTCTTATGTGCTAAAGGACGCTTGCATGTGTCGGTCTCAGGGCACCGAAATTAAAAAAAAAATTCATTCATAATTTGCAAAACCAAATGAAAACCACTCATTTAAATGTTGCAAAATTAAGCGTGGAGTACATGATATAATGGAAAATGAGTTAAAACTACGTCGGAAATCGTTGAAATTCGTTCGTCGCTATCTTGTTTGGCCAATTCTAGCATCCAGAACAGCCTTCAAGTGTCGAGGCATCGATTCCATCAGCTTCCTGTTCACTGTTGATGGGATTTAATTCCAAATCTCTCGAATCGCTCTTTTATGTTTCTTTTTTTTTTGTTTACTTGGTGGTATTCAGCGGTGCTTTGCTGTGGAGGCCCTTAGAGTTGCTTAGGAACATTGTAAACAACCACTCTAGTACTACGTACGAAGTGTGTTTCGGATCATTGTCTTGCTGGAAGTAATAATCGCCAGGCAGCTCCACTGAAGGTTGCAGATTACTTTTCAGAATATTCAAATAACCCATTTTGTCTATCGTGGTGTCGACTCTCCTAGCGGCCATTGAACCCCACAGCATGACACTGCCTTTCCGTGTTTGACAGTGGGGCTCAAATGCTTGGCTTCCAGCGACAAATTCGGCTCTCTTCACACCATCTGCCTTCCTCTTTCTTAGCGTTTCAAGCTTATTGCTTTCACAATTAGCTTATAGACCAATGCACAGAAAAAGCTAACCTCACTTTTCACCATGGGAGTATAAAAGATAGAAACAGCCATCGTGTTCTCTGTCCTTTTTTCTCACCCACGTATTTCTGAACACAAGGGCACCAGTATCTGTCAAATCTGAGGTGTGACGTCACTGTGATTTGGACCATTGTTTGCTCTCAACTTAGTGTTCTAAATGCACTTCCACAGTTATTAATGGCAGCAGGGTAAATGCACCCTTCTTTTTGGGGAAGTGCTCCTTAAACTTTGGAAAAATGCTCCTTAGATGCGTTTGCCCGGTATAATGCAATCGGAGGTATTTACTCCCAGGTATTTACCTTCTGATTAGCGCTTGCCGGTTGTTTTGACGGGTCTTAAGTTTCTTCAAGATTGTATAGCGGAGCTTCGCTCCGCAATCTTCGAGGTAGTTTTGACGGGTTTAAATTTCATTTTGATGAGTCTTAATTTCATGTTGAAGAGTCTCAATTTCGTTTTGACGACTCTTAAATTCAGAAACTTAAAACCCGTCAAAACTATACAATCTTGAAGAAACTGAAGACCCGTCAAAACACCCGGCAAGCGCTAACCAGAAGGTTAATACCTCCGATTGCATTATACCGGGCAAACGCATCTAAGGAGCATTTTTCCAAAGTTTAAGGAGCATTTCCCCAAAAAGAAGGGTGCATTTACCCTTTGCCGTTATTAATTAAGAGCTTTCGATGCCAGGTACCGTGAAGGTACCATATTCTGCGCACTTAAGACATTTTCGACGCAAACATAGCATAACAAAAATCGAATAAGCTTTTTTTAATCTTGTTTTTTGGCAGATGTGTAGTTCAAGTGAGTAAGTATGAATGAAAAATACAAACGTTTACAAAATATAAAATGAACACACGAAGAAAAGCGTTTTTGGGATACGTTATATTGTTCGTAATTCTGCGCATCATTTTTTGAAATGTTCCTAATTCTGCGCATAAAAAAAAACTTCGTGTTACCTAGCTATTTTATTTCATTTGGAATAATGTATGAATTTTATTCGTGAAACTCATCATCTTTTCAGTTTCACTCCTGCCAACTTAGCATCTGCTTAGTTTTAACCACTTCCGTCCACTTCCACTTCCGGCTCTCTCACCTAAAGGATTATTGGACTTGCGAGTGATACCAAGATAATGTGCCACGGATTTTTTTTAAACATTGGGTATCTACCGGCAAGCCGACCTTTGCTGAATCAATTATCCACTGCACAATACGTTTCTCCTCTTCCTTGGTTAGAATGGTTGGTTTTCCTTGACGACGAAAAACTAAACCGCGAGCCAGCGCAGCGCTCATTATGCTTTCCAACACACTTTGGAACATTTTGTGTTTTGGATGCCTTTCGAATAGAATAACCTCGTTTCACCACAGAAATAGCCGATTCAGCTTGCTGAGGAGTTAAGAGCATATTTTACCTTCTGGGACTCATTTTGTTAACCTATGCGCAGAATAAAGAACACACGGTCAAAATTAGTTCCATATTCTGCGCAAAGAAAATTTCAACTTTTTATGCAGAAATCTCTTGAGATGTATGGAAATCCGCCCACATTATTTGGAAAATACTCACATCTAGCACTTGGCACAGAAAAAAATTAAAAATTAATTCTTTTTGTACACAAATAATCAATTTTTCACTAACGACTGTTCCAGAAACTATAAGCACACCTTATTTTAACGGTCACTTTGAATATAATGAAATATTTCAACATGTTTTGGCTGCGTCCTTTTGTTTGCACATTTCTGAATGACATAGCATCAAAAAAGTGCTCAGTTTTGTGTTACCTATCAAAATGCGCGGTCTTACTCCGGAACAACGAAAAAGTATCGTGCACAAATGGTGCACTGTGAGCGGACTCTCCTTGAGAAAATTGGCCAAGGAAGAGGGTGTAAGTGTCGGAGCGGTACGATCTGCGATTCGAAAATATAGAGAACAGTGTACGTTTGAAGATGCGCCGAAGAGTGGTCGGAAATCTGGTCCTGTTAGTCCGGATATCGATAAAAAGATCAGGGATGCCTACAAGCAAAAACCAGCGACTTCCGTGCGGGATGTTGCGAAAAAACTAGGGACCTCGTCGAGTAACGTCATGCGTGCCAAAGAAAGACTTAGGCTAAAAACATACTGGAAGCAGAAAGCACCCAAAAGGAACCCAAAACAGGCCGCATCCGTGAAACCACGGGCCCGCAAACTCTACGATTCGTTATTGTGTAGAAATTCTGAGTGTATAATAATGGACGATGAAACGTATGTGAAACTAGATTACAAAACGCTTCTCGGACCACTCTATACTGTAAGCGAAGACAAAGACATCCCCGAAACGGAGAAGGCAATTTTAACCGAAAAATTCGGTACGAAGGTTATGGTTTGGCAGGCAATATGCGAGTGTGGTAAAACATCTAGTCCGTACATCACAACGGAGACGATGAACACTCAGAAATACGTTAAGGAATGTCTCCAGAAGCGATTATTGCCGACGATCCGGCAGCACGAAGGTCAAGTATTGTTTTGGCCTGATTTGGCGTCATGTCATTACGCAAAGGACACTTTAGAATGGTACAAAAGTCAAAATGTATGTGCCGAAAGACATGAATCCGCCGAACTGCCCGGAGGCACGGCCAATCGAGACTTTTTGGGCTTTAAGCAAAGCAAAGCTTCGAAAATTCATAAAACCAGCGGACGACACCCAAACATTTAAAAAAGATTGGCCAAAAGTGGTCAAAATGGTGGGAAGTACCACTGTGCAGAAGCTAATGGGTCATGTTCGAGGAAAAGTTAGGAGTCTTGGCTATGATTAAATATTTTGATTAAACTAGAGTAAAATATCATATAAAACACATATACAAATATGATTTGCCAAATAAAATTATTAAAACTAAAAAAACATGACTTTTTTGTTATTTTGAAAGTGTGCTTATACTTTCTGGAACAGTCTATATTGGCTATTGTTGACGTTTTCAGTGCTGGTGGTTAAGCATTTATTTATTTTTTCCACAAATGCTGTAATTTTCTGAATGAGTTTGTGGTCATTACGAAGTTAATAAAGTTATAGTTGGTTTCCGCCTATAGTCAAGACATTTATAATTGTACATAATTTTGAAACATGATTCCAATGAATAAGTGCGCAGAATTTGGAGCTGCGCACAATAAGGTACCGTCACGGTACCATTTTTGCATTAGTATGATTGTGTGGCAAGTACAATCGTACCCTATGCCCAGGGAGTCGAACCCAGCCACCTCCAGCATGGTGTTGCTTTGTAGCCGCGCCTTTACCGACTGAGCTAAGGGAGGATCCACCATCTGCCTTCCATCGAATCCAAATAGGTTAATTTTCGACTCGTCGCGTCGGTGAAAATCACATTGTTCCAGAACTGCACACTTTTGTTAACATGCCCCTTCGCAAATTCCAGTTGCTTTTTGATATTAGCTTTTGAGAGGAGATGCTTCTTCTGAGCATCTCGTCCCCTCAGGTTGTGTCTGTATGCCACACGCCAGATGGTATGGTTACTGACGGAGCTTCAAATACGCTATCTACGTACATTTGTGTTGTACGCGTGTATTTGTGATGGTTTTAATCTGTTCATAATAGCATGCTGTTTTACTGTCATCTTTCGTTTGTTTACTTGTTTGCACGGTTCTTCGTTTCTTCGTTTCCAAAATGTCGCGCATTGAAAAAGACGTGAAAATGAAGGTTTTGGACACATGGCGACGTGAAAAGGATGTAGCTATGCGTCAATTAGCGGAGCGCAAGTGTAAAATCCACCATAACCAAGTTTGGGGAACACTGTTCTTTGGATGAAATGTCAGGAAGAGGCAGAAAACCCGGATCTTCCAACCCTATGCTAGATCCGAATAAAGCGGGAACCAGCGTCGGAATGATTCAACGTATCAAGAAACGGAACAACATGAAGACCTAAAAGCAGCAGAAAATTGCCAAACAAAGTGCAGAACAGAAGCAACGCGCAGCAACAAGGGCCCGGAAATTGTATTCGCGAGTTTTGCAGCGACCGGATGCATGTTTTTTTTATGGACGGCGAGACCTATGTCAAAGAGGACTCAAAAACCTTTCCAGGTCCACAATATTACACTGTCGTCGTAAAGGAGGATGTAAGCGATGCAGACGAGTCGGTTCAAGTGGAAAAGTTTGGTCGAAAAGTGCTGATATGGTAAGCTATATGTTCCTGCGGTATGAAGTCTACCATTTTTAACGCGGAATGCGCGAATCTATCGATCTGAGTGTCTGCAGAAGAGGTTGCTGCGTTTATATCAGAAGCTTAGTACCCCTCCACTGTTTATGGTCGGATTTAGTTTTGGGGCACTACGTCAAAACAACTCAAAATTGGCTCACGGAAAGGGTATGGATTTCGTTGAGAAAGATATCAATACACCAAATTGCCCTCAGCTTCGGCCCATCGAACGCTATTGGGAGATTGTGAAGAGCGTCTTCAAAAAGACTGGTAAAGCTGAGAATATGCAGGAGTTCAAAAAAAAAAAATGGGCTTAGGCGTTCAAAATATGTGATGAAATAATTGTCCGGAACTTGATGAAAAGTGTTCGATCAAAAATTTGCAAATTCATGAAAGAATAATATTGAATTCATCCGGAATAATATCAAAGAACCATCCATTTGTTTGAATGAAACATTATTTTTTATATGATTTGAAAGAAATATGTGGATAACTTATTTTCGATACAGTCCTTATTGTGAAACTCTTTGATCAATTTCGGAATACTTAGGTTCTTTGTGTATAGTTCGCACCATTCTTGAGTCAGTTGAGTCTGTACAGTTTTGTTTTTAAATTTACTCGAATTTCCACTAGTTTAACATTTTTTGCACTGTGGAATGTGTTTTTCCAACGCCAGATGCTATTTTCCGCAACGATTTCCCACGAAGTCATATACTAATCACTAGAGTACACTTAGGTCCATTTCCTGGTGGTTGCCATTTTAATACAAACACAACAAACTTCCAGCAGAGAATGATTAAAATCACTGTCAAAGCAGCAGTTGTTGACATATGCGCTGTAACTAAAATCCAAGTTAACTGCAGATACTGTTTTTATAAAACGCATCGGTTTGGAAAAACTGAAGGTGTGCGCACAATTTTGTAACATCAAAAGTTGTTCATTTCTGGAATTTCACATGAATAAATTTTTTTTTTCTTCTTTGCTTTACGTCGGCCTATTTCCTCACATGGTGACAATCACCGATGCCAGGAAGACGACTCCACCACCTGGACCCTACCTAACGACTCATGAATATGAGCCGGGAACAACGGCTTTACTTCCCTTCCGACGTGGCCAGATTTTTTCGCCTCAGAAAAACCACCGACGTTGACTGGGATTGAACCCAGACCCACTGGGGTGCCAAGTAGCAGTCACGCTTACCACTACACCACCGACGCCGGCAAATTTTTTAATTTTTTTTTTTAAATTGAAGAGCATATTTCGTAAGCTGAGCAATTATAGATTTAAATTACATCAGAAAATGTTTTTTTTAACGATCATATATTCCAAAAATAATCGGAAATTTCTTCTCGTCATGTGTGTACGCTCAATTTTAAGATTGACTGTATGTTTAAACTTTATTGGCATTTTTCTCAGTTGTCTATTTTGGAATATGGGCCAAGAATTGAACGTTTATGAATCAGCTGGGTAGTACGCAACGACTTGATTGCATAAAAGGCTATTGACCCCAGTCTACATCAACGAATTTAAACTGAACTTCTCAGGGCTAAAATCTACCAATAAACTGTGATTGTGTGTGGGCCTTGTTTGGATATTGATTAGGAAAATTTCTCTTCGCTCCTTCAGGTTCTTAATCTATTTGGAGAAGTAGTTGACCTTAACTCGCCACCTAATATAATTCATGTGAGTAATCAGTATGATATGCTTACAGATGATGAGACTGATTCATCATGAGCATGAGCATGATTGACCGCCCACGGATGCTACTCCGTTATTGCCAGATCAGCTGTATTTACACAAAGAACCAATAGATGATGTTTGGGACTAACAAACACCCGCAATGTCTGGTGACCCATTATGAAGCAATACCGTTTTGGTTAACGATACGCTGAAAGTATGTAACTAGCACTATCCGCCAAAAGCATGGGACCGCTCCTCGAAGCAACAGAACATCGAACGCCAGTTGAACCGCACCCCGAATAGTCCAGCATGACCTAATCACCGTAAACTCGTAAATAATGGTGATAGCTTTTTCTGCCTGTGTAGGTAATAGTTGGGCATGAGCAGCGGCATGTCCTCTTTTCTGTGGATATCCTGCAAATAGAGATAAGACATGTGCCGCCCCTCCGATTGGTGGCCCATCATAGCATTAGAAACTGATATTGTTTTGATTAACGCTCATTAATTTGGTACCAACCGGGGGAGACTTGGTCCTATACCCAATGCTTTCCTTATTTCCAATCCAATCCGTTCAACTACCCGTGATATTTTGTGATATAGTGGGCGGAATATTACAATTTGAGATAATTCTAAGCTGTCGGTTTACCAAAAATTGACCAATTCTCAGGTAATCGGTGGGTGACTGCCCACCAGCTACTTCATAGCAAGATGCTAGGAAGCGGACCGGAAGTGTAAATGAGCAAACTCCCCCTGAGACTGATTCATCATCAACTCAAAACTCAAAAAAGTTTTTCATTTTAGAAAGGAATCCTATTGTCCGATTTTAATGCTCTTTGCAAGAAACATATAACCTCAAGTGTTACACGCTATAAATTTCCCGTCGGCAGAAACCTTGGACGTGTGTGCAAACATTTTTAGCCCTGGAAATTGAAGGTGACAGCTCTATTGAAAATCCAACGACCCATTTCAAGAATGCCTGTTCATACACGTACATTCTAAGGTCATCTTCATATACAATAAGACCCGCATGAAAATCTTCACACATCAAATGGATATGTGAAGAGTTTTCACACATCCAGAATCAAAAATGGAAATTCTTGATCCTGGCGTGTATATAGTTAAGGTATATTTTTGATAATATAAAACGACCTCACCAATGTTCCTTATCTGATTCTGGAAAGCTCGTCCGGATGCGGGAGCGGGTCACAAAAAACACAAAAAATGGGAAAAAACAATCCATCTCAAGAAACACGACCATAACACACTATGAGAGGGATTCCATTCACAACATCCTACCATAGGCGTAGCCAGGATTTCGAATAGGGGGGGACAAGCTTAGTTTTTTTTAAGAGACAGAGAGAGAGAGAGAGAGAGAGAGAGAGAGAGAGAGAGAGAGAGAGAGAGAGAGAGAGAGAGAGAGAGAGAGAGAGAGAGAGAGAGAGAGAGAGAGAGAGAGAGAGAGAGAGAGAGAGAGAGAGAGAGAGAGAGAGAGAGAGAGAGAGAGAGAGAGAGAGAGAGAGAGAGAGAAAGAGAGAGAGAGAGAGAGAGAGAGAGAGAGAGAGAGAACCATGCAGGACAGGGGGGGAGAGAGAGAAGAAAACCCACCCCACCAATTTGAGAAAATTCCCCTTAACCCTTTGGCCTCTTTGTCCAGTGAACAAGCGAACGGTGCGGTTCGTTGTGTACGCTCTCCGTTGCTTTGGAAGTTTGTCACGCGTTGTTTCCAAGTGCAGATTTTTTTTTTCTCTCGATAGTGTCCTCATCGCAGTTGATATCGAGTTTAGCTTTTTCTGAAGAAGAAAACGTGTCTTAATCAGTGCAACGACGCTATTAATTGCAATTAGCAATCGAATAGCCATATTGCTCCGCATCTATTCACGGCACGCACACCAGCAGTCCATCGTGTGTAGCGTGCAATCGTTCATCTGCCAACCACCACCGACCAGCGTCTTCATCATCGTCATCATTTTCATCATCGCTGAGCTCCACATCTAGCCCGTACAAGCGGCCACACATCGTCGCTCGGCAGCAGTAGCACATTCGTTGACCGGCTGCAGCAGATCAGTGATACATATAAGATAAGTTTTTGTTTCTCCTGAATACATTATAATTTAATTTTGAGTGAGTGCGTGTGTGTGTGAGAGAGTGTTTTTAGCTTTAGTTTGTTTTTCTGTGTTCGATTATTTTTAATTGCGTGAGGGTTTGAGCGTCATAAACTCCCACGTGAGAGCCATGGATGATTTGTCGGAAGACGAATCATCTATGGCGCGAAATGATGGGGTAGCTCATAAGGTTACCCGATCACGTGCTTATCCAGATGGTTCAGCTGGTCCATGGGTTGTCTTCTTTCAGCCCAAAACGAAACCTCTTAACGTATATCAGATCTCCAACGATCTGACGAAGCGATTCTCGGCCGTGACCGAGATAATAAAAGTGAGACCGAATAAACTTCGGGTCGTTGTGTCCAACCTTAAGCAAGCTAACGAGATTGCTGTCTCTCAGCTTTTTACACTCGAGTATCGGGTGTATATCCCAGCTCGAGGTATTGAAATTGAAGGTGTGGTCACCGAAACGAGTGTGAACCCTGAGATCCTGCTGAAACAGGGGGTTGGTCGATTTAAGAACCACCTGCTTTCTCCAGTGAAGATACTGGATGTGATAAGACTTGGCACAGTATCGATCACTAAGGGTGAAAAGAAGTTTACACCGTCAGACTCGTTTCGTGTGACCTTCTCTGGCTCAGCCCTCCCTCAATACGTCGAGTTGGGAAAACTTCGACTACCTGTACGGTTGTTCGTACCTCGGGTCATGACCTGCCAAAAATGCCAGCAGATGGGACATACGACCTCCCATTGCGGCAATAAGGCACGCTGCTCCAACTGCGGGGAGAAACACGAGGATGGCGCCTGTGCAGACAGCACACCAAAATGCGCTTTCTGTAAGGGAACTCCTCCTCATGCTCTCTCGTCGTGCCCGGCGTACAAACAACGCGGGGAACAATTGGAACGCTCGCTAAAACAGCGTTCCAGGCAATCTTTCGCCGAAATGGTGAAAAAAGCCACACCATCACCCGATGCCAATACAAATCCCTTTGCTCCTCTGTCAGATGACGAGTCTGACTTTGATTTGGCTGAAGAGGGAACATCGTGCAGTTTTCCGGAAGGTGCCCCACGGAAGCGAAGACGCGTCCGCCCACGGAAAGTTGCTGAAAAGAAGCCCGAGACCAGCATGCCTACTTCAAAAAATGGTGGGAAAAAGGAAAATCCAATTCCTCCTGGTTTTCGTAGTACTAACTACACCCAGGACTTTCCATCTCTCCCGGGGACATCCAAAAGCCCTGATGCCCCGCTTTTAAGAACAGAAGCCCCCTCCTCAAGCGGGCTGTTCTCATTTGATAACATTGTCGAAGGTATCTTCAAGTACCTTGAAATTTCTGACCCTCTCAAAAGCATTGTATTGGCAATGCTTCCCACAGTGAAGACTTTCTTGAAGCAATTGACAATTAAGTGGCCCCTCCTTGCAGCTATCATTTCCTTCGATGGATAATTTTCCAAATGAGGTCGGGGATTTGATCACTGTTCTGCAGTGGAATTGTCGAAGTTTTGTTCCTAAATTGGAATCTTTCAAATTTTTGGCTCACAATACCGGTTGTGATGCATTTGCTATTTGTGAAACATGGCTCTCTCCCGAAATCGATCTTCCGTTTCATGATTTCAACATTATTCGTCTTGATCGTGAGGATTCACGTGGAGGAGGAGTACTTTTGGGGATCAAAAAGTGCTACTCCTTCTATAGAGTGAATTTTCCTCCTATTCCAGGTATTGAAGTTGTCGCATGTCAGGCTGTTATTAAAAATAAAAGCCTTTGCATTGCTTCCGTTTATATTCCTCCTAGAGCCTCAATAAACCAAAAACAACTTTCAGATATTTGTTCGGTTCTTCCTGCTCCGCGGTTGATCATGGGAGATTTTAACTCTCACGGTACAGGCTGGGGAGAACTGTACGACGACAACCGGTCTTCCTTGTTATATGACCTCTGTGACAACTTCAATATGACAGTTCTTAACAATGGAGAAGTAACACGTTTGGCTGGTCCATCCTCAATTGGCAGTAGATTAGACCTCACACTTTGTTCGAATTCATTATCGTTGGATTGCACATGGGATGTGATTCAAGATCCCCACGGTAGTGATCACTTGCCCATAAAAATTTCGATTGCCACCGGGTTCAAGCCGTCGGAATCCATCAACGTCGCGTATGATCTTACCCGTTACATCGATTGGACAAAGTTCAGGACAGCAGTAGAGGAAGCCGTAACGACGGTAGAAGAGCTTCCACCGCTGGAGGAATATAACTTCCTCTCCAACCTGATCTTAGACAGCGCGCTTCAAGCTCAAACTCGACCAGTTCCAGGAACGTCATTTCGTAGGAAACCTCCTTCTCCATGGTGGGATCAACAGTGCACCGAGGTTTACCGTAAAAAGTCCGACGCGTTTAAAGTTTTCCGTAGACGTGGAATACCTGAGCACTTCGAAGTATACACGGCTCTCGAACGCGAACTTAAGAGTCTCATCAAGGCCAAGAAACGCGGTTACTGGCGAAGATTCGTGGACGGGCTATCGCGCGAGACGTCGATGAGTACTCTTTGGAACACGGCGCGAAGATTGCGTAACCGAACTACGAACAACGAGAGCGAAGAGTACTCGGACCAATGGATCCTCAAGTTTGCGCGAAAAGTTTGTCCAGATTCTGTGCCGGCACGGATGATTCCTCGCGAACCCACGAATTCGATAGATGAGAACAGCCAACCTTTTTCAATGGTAGAGTTCTCTCTCGCACTCCTTTCGTGTGGCAATACGGCTCCAGGGGCTGATAGGATCAAGTTCAACTTGCTTAAGAACCTCCCAGACGTCGCTAAGAGGCGCATGTTGTACTTGTTTAATCAGTTTCTGGAACTCAACATTGTACCGGATGATTGGAGACGGGTGAGAGTTATAGCCATTCAAAAACCTGGTAAACCCGCGTCTGACCACAACTCCTATCGACCCATCGCGATGTTATCTTGTATTCGAAAGTTGTTGGAGAAAATGATCCTCTTCCGTCTGGACAAATGGGTTGAGACGAATAACCTGCTTTCAGATACTCAATATGGTTTCCGTAGGGGTAAGGGAACGAACGACTGTCTCGCGTTGCTTTCCACAGATATTCAGTTAGCTTTTGCTAAAAAAGAGCAAATGGCTTCTGTTTTCTTGGATATCAAGGGGGCTTTTGATTCAGTATCTGTTGAAGTTCTATCAGATAAACTCCACGCTTGTGGCTTTTCACCATTAATGAATAATTTTTTGTATAATTTGCTGTCAGAGAAACATATGAGCTTCTCTCATGGAACCTCTACAGCTTCCCGATTTAGCTACATGGGTCTCCCCCAGGGATCATGTTTAAGCCCTCTTTTGTATAATGTTTATGTCAAAGACATTGACAGTTGTCTAAATGACAACTGTACGTTGAGACAACTTGCGGATGACGGCGTAGTGTCTGTCACGGGACCCAATGGGGTCGATCTGCAAGGACCTTTACAGGATACCTTAGACAATTTGTCTACTTGGGCTCTAGAGCTAGGTATCGAATTCTCTACGGAGAAAACAGAGTTGGTAGTTTTTTCAAGGAAGCATAACCCAGCACAACCGAAGCTTCAAATTTGGGGTAAGCCGATAACTCATTCAATGTCCTTTAAATATCTTGGGGTCTGGTTCGATTCAAAGTGCACCTGGAGATCCCACATTGAGTATCTGAAGCGAAAGTGCCAGCAAAGGATCAACTTTCTTCGAACAATTACCGGGACCTGGTGGGGAGCGCATCCGCAAGATCTTCTAACGTTGTACCGGACAACGATTTTGTCGGTTATCGAATACGGTAGTTTTTGTTTTCAGTCAGCGGCTCGGTCGCACATCATAAAACTGGAACGTATTCAATATCGGTGTCTTCGTATCGCGTTAGGTTGCATGCACTCGACTCACACCATGAGTCTTGAAGTGCTGGCCGGCATGTTGCCACTCTCGGATCGGTTTACAGAGTTATCTCTCCGGCTCCTCACCAGGTGTGAAGTAATGAACCCCCAGGTAATCGAAAATTTTGAGAAGCTTCTCGAGTTGAATCCTCAAACTCGCTTCATGACTTTGTACCATTTGTACATAACACAGGATGTCAGCCCTTCGCCGAACATTTCCAATCGTGTTTGCTTCTCCGATTTCGATAATTCGGTTCATTTTGATTTATCCATGAAGCAGGAGCTTCATGGAATCCCAGAGCATCATCGTCCTATGATTGCTCCGGTGATATTTGCTGCAAAGTTTGGCCAAGTTGATTCCACTAAATCGTTCTTCACTGACGGATCATTGATAGATGAGTCAGCAGGCTTTGGTATATTTAATGAAATTTATAGCGCCAATCGTAAACTTCAAGCTCCTTGTTCCGTATATGTCGCCGAATTAGCGGCAATACACTTTACGCTAGAAATTGTTGCCTCACTTACACCGGATCAGTATTTCATTTTCACGGATAGTCTCAGTTCTATAGAGGCTATTCGCTCCTTGAGGCCGGTAAAGCACTCCTCGTATTTTCTCATGAAAATACAGGAGCTTCTAAGTGCTTTATCTTCGCGTTATTTTATCATCACCTTTGTATGGGTCCCATCTCATTGTTCAATTCTGGGCAATGAGAGAGCGGACTCGCTGGCAAAGGTGGGCGCTATAGAAGGCGATATTTATGATCGACAAATCGCCTTTAATGAATTTTTTACTATTTTTCGTCAACAGTCACTCGTCAGCTGGCAGTATAAATGGAGTAAAGGAGATTTGGGGCGATGGCAACATTCTATCATCCCAAAGGTGTCGAAGAAATCTTGGTTTGGAGGGATGGATGTGGGTCGAGACTTCATTCGTGTGATGTCTCGCCTCATGTCCAATCATTATTCTTTGAACGCTCATTTATACCGTGTTGGGCTGAGCGACAGCAATCTCTGTGAATGTGGACAAGGTTACCAGGACGCAGATCACATTATTTGGTCATGTGCTGAGCATCGTGGAGTCAGATCTGAGCTTTATGATTCCCTTCGGGCTCGAGGTAGACAACCCAATGTACCGGTTCGAGATATTTTGGCTATACGTGATCTGGAGTTTATGAAACTCATTTATGTGTTTTTGACTAACATTAGCCTTAGATTGTAGTTAGTTTAACCTGTATGTTTGCTTTAAGTTTTTTTTTCTCTGTGTTTGTGTGTGTGTGTGTTTTTTTTTTCTCATTCTCAAAAATGTTAAAGTCAAAAGAAAACCTAAAGTTGTATAGTTATAAGTTTTTATCCAATTCCGAATTTAAAATAAACGTGCTTTGTAAACCACACTTCAAATTCCCGCCTATCTTCCCATCCATACAATTGTTATTCCTATTAACCTCGAGACGGCCGCGAGTAATCGGTTCTATCCCCTTAACATTAGTTTTAAGATAATTGATGTATATAAATATGAAAACTTGGCTCTGTAAAGTTGATTCGATTGAGCCTGTACAAATAAATGATTTAATAAAAAAAAAATATCTGCTACTCCTCAATATGTTTAAAATAGTTCTGATACACTGGTGCATCTGCGTTTTGAAATTTGAACCGATTTATCTGATATGATCCAAGTGAAACACGATCTGTCGAAACGGTATAGTGTCGATGGTATAGTGTCGTCGTATCAAGTGGAGTGTATCTGAGTAGTATAAAACAAAAACGGTGTATTATTGAATGTTATTAAAATTGTTGTTCAAATTCGAGAAAAACCATCATATTGCCTAATTTTCTTTTCGTGGTTATTGCAGCGGCATTTATGAAGTTTTGTTCGTTTGTTTCTTTTAATTACATTTATGGTACTACTAGATAACAATAAATCAAAGAACTGCTAATAATTTACAAAAATCCTTGCGCAATTCACACAATGTGCACTCACCAGCAGAGCACTTTTCCGAAATCAAATTTAGAATGAGAAGTAATGAACATCGACTTTAATAGTAGCTTTCTTCTGGGTTCATGCGAGTGTTCTCGACTTGTTGTGGTGTGTATTTGATTGATAAATTTCCTACCAATGAACCTATTCAACTTAGTATTGTTTTAAAACCGAGTGCTAACCGGGTGCTTATGTATGTATTCTATCCGGTGATCCGTTTTGTTACAAACATTCTTCTATTTATGAACACGCGCCGAACCATCGCACATAAATTCAGCGCGTTTTTTCCCATAGAAACGGATAAAATCTTTGAACGGGGAGTAGCTCTCGAATCTTCCGGTCCGCCTCTAAGCATCTTGCTCTGAGGTACCAGGTGGGTCTCCACTGGTGGACTGCCTGTCGATCTGCCAAATTTGGAAGACGTCTACATTGAGTTATCTCAAATTATAATAATCCGTCCACTATATCACAATATTGGATTAGTTGAGCAGATTGGAGATAATGAAATCATTGGGTATAGGAACCAGTCTCCCCCGGTTGGTGCTAAACGAATGAGCCTGGACGTCAATAGAATCATAAAGTTGCCAGAAGGCACGAAATGCATCTACGCACTCTTATTTTTACCAAATCCCTCAATCGAAAATTTAAATGGATTAGCATAGATTGTTCTTAAGAAGCCTCTACTTGATTGATACAGTTGTAAAAATTTAAAGTTTATGAAAAAGAGTATGCTTCGAGCATCGGCTGTGAAAGGTTGTGTCGATGCTTAATTAGGCACTATTTTGCTATCGGGCATGGCGCGTTTCGTATTGTTTCGGTTATCTATAATTTAGCGTTGCGAGTGATCGAGTGAGCATAGAAAAAAAAACTACAAAAATGCTTCATGGTGAGATGTGGTGGTTCGCCGGGCTGGTGGACCGGTGGTGAGGATCACAATTAATTTTCATCCATAATATTGGTTTGCCATACTCGCCATAGAGAAAGTAAGAAGAAGAAGAAAGTAATACCATCCTTACTATTGGTTTAAATCGGTTCAAATCGGATTTCCAGCATTATAGAGAATCTTTTTGTTTTTCCAATGAAAAACCACCACCACACTTTGTGAGTGGCCCCAATAGCATCCTCACTGTTGGTTTAAATAGGTTCAAATCAGAAATCGGTACTAATATTTAAATATTTCACTAAACGCCGCGTGAATTCTGCTTATCGTTTACAAAAAAGAATCCTGCTGCCACCCAATCCTGTTATCCAACATCCAAGTGAAAGTGCAGAGGCGGTCTCGGCTTCCAATAAATATTTGACATGCATTCGGGTGAAGCAGGCGCCAGTATTGCCTTAGTTTGGGATGACCAGTTTTTACACATTGAGGCTGTATGCTAGTCTCAACCATCATCCGTTGGTTCTCTGTGTTATAACAGCTGATCTGGCAGCAACTGAGTAGTAACCTTGGGCGGTCAATCATGCTCATTATCTTGCTTATGCTCATAGAAAGGGATAAAATCTTTGAATAGGATAAGACCACTGCAACTTCTCGCACTGATTAGCATGCTGTCTTGCTTTCTCACACGCTTATCAAATTACTGGTCTAAAAATCGGATACGATTCGTCTCGTTTCACCTGGATTATATCGAAGCATGTGCTCCATTAATATCTCTTGGATACAGAAACAATATTTCAAAATACTGAATCAAACTGTAAGATATGATTAACATATATTCTCAATAATACGAAACTACAGTACCGTAAAACGGGATATTATTGATCAGCGGGGTAACATTGATCGGTTTGGCCCATATCATGAATAGTTCAAATATACATTTTCCGTTGAAACACTTTCTAACTATGAATTATGTTTCTCAATCTGGTGTTATTTGACTCCCGAAATCTATAACATTGGTTAAAATATTACGGTTTTTGATTGTAAAGAACTGAAAATTGAACTGAGCAAAGCTTTTTCCACTTTCAGCTAGCGGGAAAAAACCAATCAATGCTTGAATCATAGTTAGCATTACTAGAGATATTTTTTTAGATACGCTAGGTTAGCTAGGTTGGGTTTACTATTTAAAAAAAAAATCTCATGGATGTCCGCTTTTTGCGCTTTTTTGCTACAACTTATTACAAAATCGAGGCGAATCCGCGCTTTTTCATTGAGGTAAAGCGACAATCTCACAAACATTAAAAATAAATAATAAAAAATTGAAGCAAACATTACAAATCTAAAAATAAAATCAAAAGTTAGGGGGGGCGGTGATAGATTTCAATGGATATCTCTTTTTCGATAAAAATCCATATGGGATAGTTATGCGTTTATGTGCAGTGTGGTTCTCGAAACTATGGCCGCGCTTCTGGAGCGATAGGTAAACGCAAATACAAAAGCTGCAATCAAGTCCTGGTTTTGTATCCCACAGGTTAACGCACATATCCATACCCCGGACCAGTTTATAAGCAAATATATCGAGAAAGTCGAGAGAAATTCAACAAACCGTCTCCAAACGAATAACAAAATAAAGAAAGACAAACACACATTGGAACGACATCTTCAAGGCTGACCTTCTATTAATGGACTGTTCGGATCGTCTAGAAACACCTAGATTTATCCATTTATCTGTAAAAATAAAATAATTTCTTGTATTTCTGATTATATTAAATCAATAGATCTATCCTAACTGTTTACAAAAACAAGAATAAAAAATGTGAAAAAATTAAAGTACCGTTTGGACATGCCATCCATTTTTTTAATGATGCTTTACGCGATGTAATTTTAATACTACTCACTATGAGAATGAAAGATCGAGATAATAAGTTGGGTTGCATTTCTGTTTCTATGCTTTTATTTGACTTTTTAATGTTTTGAATATTTAACCACTATATTGCTTCGAAAATTCGCTGCACTTTACATGAGAAAATAAACTTATTGATGCGTTGACATGGAAGAATGATGCACAGAATGGCATGAAATTCTATTTTACAAAACACAATCAACAAAATGTACGGATCAGGGAGGTTCTAGACAAATGTTTTCAAGTACGCGCTTTGAAGAAAGGATCGAAAATTTAAAAGGGCAGGAGGAATAACTCGGATACACTAACTGCGGCTATTATATGCTTTTTTTTCCTATTGCCTATTTCTGTTCATGGATTTTGCACCTACTATTATTGGTGTAAATTATGTTCATCCGAACAACACATTAGGTCCTATGGTTTATTAGGTTATCGAATAACTTTTACGTTAATACCGTTTCTTCAGAAGTTTAAAAATATAGCCGAAAAGGATTTTCTATGGTCGTGTAAGACAGCATGACAAAGGAAGCATGACAATGTTACATTGAACCTAATGCATTGTTCTTTCATTCTTACACCGTCTACAGTAGTTTGGTTGTCTTAATCTATTGCAGACAATTCTGAAAACTTAAACCCAATTTCAAAGAGTACGTGAATGGTTTTCTGATGTACTCGATTCTCTTTCTATTGTTACATTCCCTTATCTCAACAGTTATAAATTTTGATTATTTACAATAAACAATGCTAATCGAACGTATAAAATCATGTAGACAGATATTAAATAACTCAAATTGACTTAACTTTTTTTGTTATCGGTCATAGCTCTTGTGATATAACAACTTTATTTTTTGAATCATTCAATTGAATGGATTCTTACTAATCATTTGTTAAGCCGATGCCAATAAACAAAAATCGAAAAATAATCTTCCAATAGTTATACACAGGAGTAAGAAAAATAAATTTTATCTGACAAAACCTTTTCAGTGATTTGTTCCAATCAGCTTTTATCATTTTTATTTTCAGCTTTTTTTGTTGCTGGATTTCTCGGGTCAGCTTCAATAAGTTACAAATATATAGTAAATTAAATGGAACTAACCCCAGCTTAGTTAGTCTGTTATGACTCACCGTTGCCGCTGTCATCGCCGTCGGCGAACGATTCGACCGATCCTTGATCATCATCCTCAGTATCCAGATCGTAATCATCGTCGTAGAAGTCTGTCATGTCGAGCTGTAAAGAAGAAATTAAAATTACGAGGATTAAGAAATGTTTGGCTCATGTATCTTGTATGTGCTTCTTAAATCAATTGAGCAATTGAGTATACACTAGTCATTCGATAGATTTGCGACACAGCAGATTTAGATATGACAAACCATCGGTGGTTCAACAGATTACCACGAATTAGTGACATATGATGCATGAAATCAAAATAGGTAAATATTATTATTTTTACACTTTTTATGCTGCTCAAAGATTCCATCACATCATTGAGTCCCATGAAACATCCTTCAGGAGTTGTGCACTAAAGTGACTAAAGTAGTTTTTCCGTTCCAGTCACATGTTTTTGTACAGAATCGTGCATCGTAAACACTCCTTATTCTTTGTATGTTGCATTTCCCATGGGAGTCATTCCTCTCCGCATACAATAACCTTCACAAGAGCAGTCGCGGTAAACATTTTTCATCGTTAGCATTATTCCATTCCATCACCGACATGACACGACGGACACAGAGACCCTCGCGGCGTGTGCCATATGCCTCATTCATTGTTGCATTATTTGTATTTTTTTCATCGCTTCAACGCAGCGCATGAAAGCAAATTGATGAAATGAAAGAACTATTGACGATTACTCACATGTGTAACATAAATGCATCAAAGGAAGCATAGCGGCTACAGTAGAAGTTTTGGTAGGGGAAGTGAGGGTAAGACGGTTTCCCTAAGGATTGTTTTTGTTTCATAACATACATCATTATGCTGGTAATTTTCAGAATCTGTCATGCTTAAGAAGATATGGTAGAGTTTTTTTTTTATTAAAAGTATTTTTAGTAAAATTCCAAATAACGTACCTGAAGCTGTAAAATGTTAATATCAGGTGCAGTATTAGAATAGAATTAAAGGCAAACTTATAGAATTGATTGAATCTACACCGATAATCAATGCTGCCGATAATCTCAAGTCAGTTCAATGTATAAAAAGTAGTTGTTGCGAAAATGAACATTGAATTTTTCCAACTCGATTTCATGCATAGTTTAAAAACTATTAATATTAATTCTTTCTTTGGACATCATATTGAACGACAGACGACCTTATGTAATTAAAATTATAATTTTGACGCAGACTACGGTAAGGGTTTTGCGGCAAGGGTACACACTTAGAAAATTTTACAGTATTCGGTAATTTTTTACCGAACTTTCAACATCTGAACGTTCGGTAATCCGATTTAACGGATTTCGGTAAAATTTGACAAGTTCCGGTAATTTTTTTATCGGAATACTGTAAAATTTCACCGAAATCCGGTAAATCAGATTACCAAACGTTCAGCTGTTGAAAGTTCGGTAAAAAATTACCGAATACTGTAAAATTTTCTAAGTGTGTAGGGTGTCAAAATAAAATTTGAAAATAGCTACCGTCACGAAATATTGAAACAAATGTTCAAAATGCTAATAACTGGGTGGTGCAGCCTGGGTAACGCCAAATGAACTACAATCGAGCGTCTGATTCCAGGTTAGGGACGGCTCAAAGCAGCGTCTGTTCTCCATGTTAAAAGCGGCTGAGCTACCGTCTTGTTAGTGCGCCCATGACTCTAAATACAAAAGCCGAAAAGTGGTGCTCGAGACTATTAAACAAAGAAGAGATTCGAACCGTAACAATCGGCATGGACCTAGGCTACGGATAAGGACTAACGATTGGAAACTCGGGACGTGGAACTGCCGATCTTGCAATTTTCTTGGAAGTACTCGCGTGGCCGATCAACCCAAGAATGTGTAGGCCATCAGTAACGTACATAGCCCTCACCTCAGAAATACTGATGATGACAAAGAAGATTTCTACACGCAGCTGGAGCGTGAATGCGATCTTTGGGGATTTCAACGCTCAGGTTGGCCAGGATGAGGAACATAAACCGGTGACTAATCGGCTTCACCGCCTGCAAGAACATGGCCGTACGTAGAACCTTCTTCCAGCACTGCCTCCCTCGGTACACCTTGAGGTCACCAAAGCAAACGCCAGCCGCCAGGAGTAGGAGGAGTGTGAAGAACTAGAACGGTGCGGTGCAGCGCTCACATGAAACGCGAAAGTTCAACAAGAAACTCAACACATCCCGCAAAGGCTTCGTGCCGCGAGGTGAAATGTTTCGGGATAGGGATGGGAGTATTCTGACAAACGATTGTGAGGTGACCGAAAGGTGGAAGCTGCACTTCGATGAAAATCAGAATGGAGTAAAGGAAGAGGATCAAGACAACGAAGGAACGTCGGCGATGCAGTAAGTGACAATCAATCAATTGATGTTTTGTTTCTTTGAGTAAAACTCTTCACGCCGTGTTCAAAGTGGCATATTATGTAACTTCAATGCACCTCGGATTTTTCTTCACCAAAAATTAGGTTACATTCTTAAGTTAATTTGAAATTTTAATTTGTTTTTGACCATTTTTGCATTAATATTTTCCACGATGCACCATATAATGAAGCATTTAATGCTGAAAATGATTAGTTTTTATCTTAACGTGCATCCATCTGTCATAATAAAAGAATTCCCAACATATTGCAAGAGTGTTTTCAAAGCTGAACATCTGTTACTAATTAAGTGAAACACGTGCTTTAAGTGAGTTTGAAGAATACGCATGAGCACAACCGTATGAAAATATGTATCCTTTGTTTCCATAAAGTGAAATCAGCCAAACTTATGAACAATCCCTTGAAGAAAATTATTAAAGAGTGAATTTTCCCGGATTATGACGAACAAAATTAAATATATCCAAAGGTGTTGTGTGGGGGCGGCTACCGTGCGGTGTACAGGCGTGAAAAAGGCGAAAAGGTTCCCAAGATTTTGGTTCACGAGTATCTCAACCGCAGAACAACGAGAGAAGCGACCAAGCACTTGGACTGTGATGTTTGTCGCGTAGCGCAACAAACGCTTCAAAAAGTTGCTAGGAAAGCTCCGAAAAACGGGCGCTTGTTTACCCAAACTTGCCATGATCGTTTGACCAAAGTTGGAACTGGAAGAGCACCGAAATGCAACGCAAGCACAAAGCGACAGAAACTTTCGATGCTAGCTGGAAATTCCCAAGATCATTTGGTTTCGAAGGCCATTAGAGAGAAGTCAACTAATGATAGGTTATACCTTGAATCAAACTAGAAAGTTTTCAACATTCCTTTGTAATCTGAACGATATTTTTTCCACAGACCTTAAAACTGGCTCGTAACATGCGTCTCAGGACTCGTAAGGCAATACAACCTGGACTAAAATCGGCACTTCAAAACCGGCTGAGTGAGCTTGAAGATTTTTTTTTGTGCAGCTAGTCTTGATGTATCTTACACCACAGGAACATCTTGCCTTGTTGAAATACGTCCTATTGCTATGTGTGATAGCGTTGTAGGTCTTGTGGGGTATGTTAAGGCGAGGAGAAAAGTGAAAGAATTAAAATAGTTTTGTCTATTGAAGATAAACAAAGGCAGCAAAGCAAACAAGGTTTCAAGGACTCAGGAGTTCGTCAAGCACTAATGCTTAGTCCAGGGATACAGGAAAATTACGAAAACATATCCAAATTATTACGTTTGACTTCGATTAAATGTTGTCGCAGGTAAGTGCTTGTAACTATTTTTCAAGGCCGGTCAGATTTCTTTGTGATTAAGAGCTATTATTAATCTTTTCAGGTGATCTAAAAGCAATAAACATAATTGCTGGAACCCATCCATGTGCATATTGCATGGTGAATAAGAAAGATCTAACCACTTCTGCAGGTGAGTCGACAACACTTGGTTCGATTAAGCAGCTAGCCCATAAGTGGATGGCATCTGGTGGCGAAGGTTAAAGATGCTTTTTTTAAACTGCGTCAACATGCCTCTTTTCTCTGGTGACGATGATACAAAAGTTTTGAATGTATGCCCACCACCATCGATACATTTGTTTTTTGGTTTAATGAACTGCGCCTACGACAGGACAGCATTGCCTAGAAGAAGTGTTGCCAAATCATCTCATTCTACATGAAGCTGGGCTCAAGGAGTACTCCCTCATGAGTCAATATCTTTATTCGGTGGTTGAAAAATGCTTTGGGATGGAGCTCATTGACGGATATCGCCATTCCATTGATGATTTTTGCGAAAGCTGGTCAGCTTTAGAACTCTCAAAGACTCTTAAGTTTCATATTATGAAATTTCATGTGGCTGAGTTTTGCTTTGCAGCAAATGAAGAACTGGAACGGTATTCGGAACAGACCATTGAAGCAATTCACCATGATTTTTCTAAAACATGGATGAATCATAAGGTTCCTGAGACGCATAAAAATTATCGCTTATAATAGCAGCCACATTTGAAACCACAATGAAAATCCATTGTCATGAACATTATTCAACTTAACATAACTTGTAAAATTTATCCACAGAATGCAGCCTTTGTAAACTAAAATATATGCATATGAACCAACTTTGTTCACTTAAATTTATAGGTATGATCCATCAATTATGCCGGAGTTTTTCCAATTTCGGGAACTATTTTTTAAATTTTGATAAACGAGAAATCGATCCTTAATTGCGCTACTACTCAGATGTATTGACATATCCGTTCCTTAAATATTTCTGAAAAAGAAGGATCGCGTTGGTCTAAGAAGATTTCGCCCTTTTTCAGAAAGCTTACTTACTTTTGCGATTTCACGTTTTTTAAGGACCGCAACTGCGACACATGTTTACCAAGAAATTTGGCAAAGAGCTCTCGTGCATGTAAAGAACTATAGGTTGAACTGTTATTTCAGATTTTTTTATAAAATTATGCCGAGCAGAAGCTTGCCGTCCAACTCGGTATCGCTCGTCGGATCTAACTACAAAAAACATCCTCCGTTTGCACTATACCGGGCAAATGTTTGAATCAGCCGTTTGCTAGGAGACGCTATGCTAACACTTTGGATATCGAAAACGCTTCCTGCCGCCTAAGATCTTTAATCCTCAATACGGCTCCGCAAAGCCATATTATTCCAACGCGATTCATCTTTGGCAGCAAACTTTAACCCGGATACCTAAAGGAACGGTCCTCAGACTGAAGTAAATTTAAAAATTTTTGATTGCCTATCTTCCTTTTGTTTCCTTATGTCCAAATAAGATCCTTATGAGGCTTCAAAACATTGAACTCACTTAATTTGAAACTGACTGAACACAACCAACTTGAAATTTGTAAGCAAATTAGTATGGTAAACAATGGATTTGTAATTGTATCGCTCTTAAAGATCGCTTGATCAATCTGCGTCCAAAGCATTCAGCTTTACGAATAGATCATTTCTTAGCAAAAACATATTTTCAAATAAATGTAAAGCATAAAGGCTGCGTTTTTTTTAACGGTGAGCGACCCGGAGATATATTCCGGCTGCTGAAATCGAATGGGGTCTACGGAACTTTGTCCACTAGATCATCAAGCGATACCAGGAGACTTCCACGGCCAATGATCGTTCGAGATCCGGTTGGCCTCGTTCGGTGAGGACGCCACGCCATCATGGTCTTGAGGGAGTGAATTCGGCGCAAAAAGAACCGCTCAATCCAGAAAACGACTGCTGATCTCAACGTTTTCATAGGGACCACTCACACCATAATCAGCAAGGACCTTGTTTCTAAGCCTTACAAAAAACGTAAGGTCTATGGCGTTTCGGAGTCTACCAGCAAAAATCGGTTGGATCGAGCCAAGCTAATCCTCTCTCGGCACGCTGGTCAGGAATTCGATTTTCGGACGAGAAACAGTTCGCGCTGCAGCAGCCGCACATGTGCAAAGTGACCGGGTGTGGGCGCCAACAAGAGACAGCATTCCTGAATCCATTACAAACATACCTCGGTTCCAAAGTGCAGCGTCGGTGGTGGTTTTGGGGGCAGCATGCAAACGTGGTAAGTGTTTATCGAAAAATCAACGCGGCGTTGACGTCAAATATATCTCCCACACCAAGTTTCCGAAGCCGGTCCTTTTGTAGCTGACGATCAGCAAAAAGAGAATGTTCTTACCTTGGGAGCTTGCGTTGAACGGGCAAATATACAATACAAAGTGCCTGCCGGAAGTTGTCACCTTCATCAAGAAGTATCACATGAAGGAGTATGTGGTATTTTGGCCGGACCTGGTCTCGGTCATTATGCCAAGAGATCACTTGAATCGGTACCGAAAACTACCAACCCTCTGTCGTGACCTGACCGGAGTTTTCAGCCTTGATTATGTTATTTCACTGTCGCTGCTGCTACTGGTCCGTTGCTGCCAAAGTTCGTTACAAGAATGAACTGAATCAGTCTTTCATCATAAATTTGTCTTTATTTCGTAATTCTTTGTTGTTTGGATCATGTTAATTCTGTAAGTGATGCAGCTTCGCTTTTCAGCTTTAGTTATGGCTATTTATACAAATGAAATTTTTAAGTTATCTAGGCCTATCTAGCCTTTGAATGGTTTACCACTTAGGTGGGATTGTTTGTTTTGGGGATTTTTTAAACTAAACTAAACTAAACTAAGCTACCTAACTATCTATCTACCTAAGACTACTATTTACATTTTGCACTTAACTTACTATTTACAACTAACCTACTATATACAGGGTGCTTATTAAAGCATGTTCCGATACGTTACAATTCTCTATAAATTTGTTCCTAATATCAATAATTTTTGAGTCAATTTTGGGAACGGTCGCGTCTAGATGAAGGTCAGTCGTTCTTGTTTCAAATGGGCGATCTAGGATCATTCTGAGCGTTCGGTTTTGCGCGACTTGCAGCTTGTTCCTGTGAGTCTGTGCGCATGATTCCCACACCGGAGCAGCGTAGAATATCGCAGGCTCTATGATCTGTTTGTAGACGGCCAGTTTGTTCAGCGAATATAGCGACCTAACTAAGGCGGAGCACTTGACCAACGTTCTCTCCACATGCGACCTGAAGAGAAGTTTCTCGTCAAACAACAGCCCTAAGTAAGTTACCTCGGTGGACCACTCAACCCTTGTGCCGTCCATGACTACTGTGCATGATGGAGGTGGTTTTAGTTTGGGGGACTGCCTATGGAGGAACATGATTGTTTGGGTTTTGGAGGCGTTTATTTTGATTTTCCACTTGGTGGCATAGTCAGCAAAGGTGTTAAGGCATCGTTGGATATTGTTTGTGATTTCGCGAGGCATCCTTCCTTCGACCGTTATTGCGGTGTCATCTGCGATCAAGGATCAAGCTGAAAATCCCGTCAAACCCGGGAGCCTTCATGTTTTTAGTACCTTTCAGTGCTGAGCAAATCTGTTCTGCAGTTATTCTGTCCTCCAGATGCACGAAACAAGGGGAGGCATTGAAATTGTGGACGCATTGCGCAACCCGATCTTCGAGCGGACTTTGGATCCTCGAGCCTAACAGATGCGATGTAACAACGTGGTTACCGATCGCATTTGCTTTCTCGAGAGGTGTTATGAGTAGCGAATCGACAACCTTGAGAGGAGGAACAGGTTTGGGATGCGTCTTCAGGACTTTGGCTACCTTCCAGAATGGCCTAGACCGGTCATCCAAGTTTTGGATAGTCTTCTCGAAACTATCGTTCCGATTTTTTACCATTCTGGAAGCGATCTCCCTATTCGGCCATTTCACGTTTCCTATTCAGATCCCCCGTCCTCTGAAACTGGCGGCTACGAACATTTCTTAACCGAATTAATATTTGGGTGTGGGAATCAATGGCAGTAAACTTACCCCTCACAGGAACAAGTCGCACGCACGCCTCATCAGCCACGGTAATAGCTCGTTGGAGTCCACTCAGTGTACCATCGATGTCTTCAACGGTGTCTAGCAGCGGATTTTCATCGATGTTTCGGTCCACCAGTTGGCCGAACCGAAACCAGTCCACATGATGATAGTCCTTTCTCAGGCACCTTGGACTAGGGACCACGTTGATACCGATTTCAGTCACCACCTGTTGATGATCAGAGCTGAGGTTGTTGAGCGCCTCCGGCTTCGTTAGCGAGATGTCCGACAGGAAAAAGTCCAGGGTAGAGGGATTTCCGGGAAGTGGATCGTGTACAGTCCATGCTGGGCGTGGTTGAACAGCAGTCTTCCGTTTTGGTTTTGCCGATATTTCCTCCAATCTTCATGACGGGCATTCAAATTGCCTCCGATGACGAAGCGGGAATTTGACCGCGTGATGGTGGTGAGATCGTTGATAAATTTAGTTGCCATCCCGTTGCTGGCGCACTGCTTAGGACAGTAGACAGTGATGAGTCGGATGCGTCCGGATATCGATTCCAGCTCCACACTAAGGGCCTCGATGATGGAAGTGCGGATGTGGGGTAGAATGTTGCACTTTAATCCTTTCTTCACGATAATCGCTACACCCCCCCCCCCCCCCCCCCCCCCCCCCTGGAGTGCGATCAAGCCGAAAGATGTTGTGGTCAGGTAACCAGAAGCTGTCACCTGGCTTTAGATGGGTCTCGGTTAGAAGGCCCACGTCGATGTTGTGCTTGCGGACGAAGTCGGCAAGCTCGATGTTTTTTGCTCGGATAGAGCAAGCGTTCCAGGTGACGACGGTTAGTGGTTTAGACGCCATACTGGATGATGAATTTACCGAGCACTTGGATCTGCTCGGGCTTGCTGCGGCACTGGCGAAGCGCACCGGTCATATTGACGAAAATCACCATCAGTTCGTCAGCACAGAACAGCTCTGGATTGTTGTTGGTTGCTGGTTGACTCCAAAATCCAGCGGGGGGGGGGGGGGTGAAGATCGCTGTCCACCAGAAGGGCTGGGATTTGCTTGAGGGGTAGTACCTTGCTCCCACGGATTTGGTTGACGACTACCACGAAGTTGCGGAAAGTCTTCCGCTGTGAAGGTCGGGACCCTTTCCGTCTTCCGTCCCGGTTGGTTGGCGGTGGAGGCTTGCTTTCGGAGTTACTTGAAGGCTTCGCGTTTCGGGCATCGACGATCCGATCCCTGGTGGGCACCACCACAGTTGGCGCACTTGTACGCCACGGCTCCTTCGATGGGACAGTTGGATGTGGTGTGATTTTGGGCGCAGTTGTTGCAACGAGCATTGATGTTGCAGTTTCGGGTGCCGTGACCAAAGTCCAGGCACTGCTGGCACTGCGTTACATCACGGTGTCCACCACGGTACGGCTCCCAGGTGACGATGATGGAACAGAGGGAGCGGATCGCTTTCAGCGCGTTGAGCGTCACCGTTCCCTTTTGGAAATGCACCAGGTACAGGCAATCCGGGTGATACCTCACGTTTTCATTCCGCCGATTCATCCGATATACGGCGATTGGAGCCAGTTTGTACCGGTTCTGGATTTCCGATGCGATTTTTACCGGATCGAGGTTTGACAGGCCTCTGATGACGGCCTTGTAAGGCTTCTCCCCGGGGATGTCATGCGTGAAGAATTCCGAACTGGAATCCTTCAGAAGCTTCACCTATGACCCTTTTTCGACCGAAGCATCACCTTTGTCCCTATACGGGACAGCTTGTAATCGGCTGCAATGCCGGCCGCTTGAAAATTGGCCATCAGGTCACCGAGAGCAATACTTTTCACCACCACCAGTGGTAGCTTCACTGTTGCTATAGGAACAGCAGCATTTAAATTTTCGACGGAGCCGCCGAAATCGCCGACGTCGCTGGTGTTCATAGCTGTGCCGCCACCACGGGGGCCCACGCTTCGAGGGGTACAGCCACTGGAACCATCGAATTGGTTCTTCTTCTTCTTCTTTTTCATCTTGTTGCCCTGGGCCAAGGCAACGGTATCGGTGCCTTCGAGGAGCGAAAAAGGGTTGCTGCTGTCAGCCGGTCGCTTGCCGCTGGGTTTCGGTCCACCACTTGGGCCAGGTTTGCCCATAACAACACGCGGAAACGCGAGAAATCGCGGAAGTATTAATGAAGAAACAAACTGAAATGAAACCGAAAACTTTTCGGAGAGCGAGCGAAAAACACGCCCGAACGTGTCGCTTGAACAATACTGAATGAATCTGAACTGAATCAGCACAGTTAGCTGGTATTTATAGCTAACGGCCTCGTATGTCAATGCGTTGCGTTGGTTTTGTTTATTCTTACGAAGTGAGGAGGTTTTCGCAAAGCTTACTACAAGTTTTATTTCGTTTCACGCTAAGTTGATTATACTCAAATCGAATGATTATACCCAAATCGAGGGTACAGTACAGTAACCGGCGAAAAAAACTCAATTGACTTGCTTTTGACATTCCTTTTTAGCATACGAATCTCAGCGCAAAGTTGCCGAAACGTATGGCGTAAGCCGTGGTGCAGATCAAAGAATTGTTTTGAAACACCGAAAGCTTGGAAATGTCGCAGATTGAACTGGACAGGTACGAGGAGGCGACCATAAAGCACGGCGGTGGAAACATCATGGTCTGGGGCTGTACTTATGGTTTTGAGTGGGGAATCTGGCAAAGGTATTTTGACGGAATATGGGTATGTAGATATTCTGAACGAGGATATGGAAGAATCTTTGCTGAAAATCATTACATTTTCTAGCAAGACAACCATTCAAAGCATACGGCTAATAAAACGCAAGCATTCTTCCGTGCCTAACTCTTGGAATGGCCTCTCCAGAGCATTGATTTAAACCCAATTGAAAATTTCTGGGCAAGTCTCGACAATAGAGTCGAAAAAACCCACGTAACCAACAAGCAAATATATTTTGCGGAACTGGAGCAGGCCTCGAATAAGTTGGATCCACAGCACCTCAGAAACCTGGTCGAAAGCATCCCGAGACGATTGCAGTCCATCATTGAAGCGAAGGGTGGTCATATTGACGATTGAAGAGTTGCTTCCAACTAATTTTGATTGAGTTTTTTTTTATTCTAGCATGAAGTGGATCCTTTTTTATGGCATACCTACTTTGCCAAACTGAATTGATTTTGTAATTTTTTTATGCAATCAATAAAAGTTATCGTTATTTTTGAACTGAAATTGTTTTCTTTGCAAGACATACGGGTATTCGAAGAGGAATTAGAAAAGCATTTAAAACGAAGAAAATTAGCCGAGAGACAACACACAAGGTACACCCAGCATCATGTGTGTAGTGTCAGAAGATACGTCTTTGGAAAACAATCAACGACCGGAGACGGATGAAATTGGCATGGATGAGATGGCCCCGATTAGAACCGACGAAAGGAATGTAGAATCAACAAGGACAACAAAATACAAAAGAAAAAAACCAAGCAAGCAAACAAATTATGGAAAAGAAAGAGATGCGGGAAAAGTTCCAAGAAAGAAAACTGTTGCAATCGCAAACTAATGTATATAAATGTAACACGGTAAAAGGTAGTGCTAAAAGTATTGAAAGTTTATTTTTTTCGGCTCCGTTTAGCCACATTTTTAAGACATTTGAGGGGCTTATTACGGTTCTCACTTTCCCCGTGACACCCGTAATAAGGACAGTGACTCCCATTTGATTTACACGTGAGTTTTTTCACCGTGATTCGTTTTCACACGTGAAGTGACACTCGTAATATGGCCCTGAGCCTAAAAAAAACACCCCCCTCCCCCACCCACCCGTTTTTTTTTTTTCCCGCCTTTAAAACATATTTTAAAAAAGCTTCCTACCCGCCAAACAACCCACCCTTCCCTGAGGCTCTTGACTGCTAGGTTTCGTTTTGGATTTGATGCAATATTCTTCTAAAGTGGTAGGTACAACGATACCTTCTTTTTCCGCCTCAACTTTTGCGGCTTGTGCTTGTTTTCTAAAATTATAAAACGAGCATTAGCAACTAATTGTTTAGATGAGCTGTTAAATACCTTACCTAATGATGTTTGGATACTCATTGTCCTTGCCCTGTGAATCTCGCCATCTTCGGTACATGACAGAGGCGTCTACATTCGCTGGAGAGTAGGTGTTTGGCTCGTTAAGCAATGAGATCACGGACAGCAGGATAGTTCTGACGTTCTGAGTAGGATTCCACCTTTCACAAGGCAGTTCACCGCTTTGCGGATCGTCAACGGGTGGATGAAGAATCGAGATGCAGAGGTCACCATTCTAAAGATATGGGAAAGTTATCAGAGTCCGGAAAATAATCAAGTAGCTTTCGCTAGAGTCGTTCTTACCTCATACACATTAGGATGCCATACTTTTGTTAGAAAACGTATTGACGGTGGAGAATAAGGATAGTCGGGGGGAAATTTCATATGAGCCTGAAAATAATCAGATGGAAACATATTTATGATTATTATTTAGTTGAAACTTTTGATATTGTTGGAAATGAAGAAATAAAATTGAAACATCGGAACAGTATCTTGGTTTACACGGTATATTAATATATTGAACTGTTATATTAAGATATGTATACGGCGAGTGTCGACTCTCCGCGACCGGAATCTCGTTACATTGAATTTGACAGTGTTGTGCTCCAATCAGATTTACTTACCGAAGCATCTTGTACGGTGAAAATATAATCAAAAATTGTGAGGGATAACTAGAGGTCGATGTATATGTTTATTTTATCTTTGTTTTTTCCTTCAACACTATCACATCAGTTAGCAGTGAGAAAAGGTTACTTGGAAATAATAACGGGAAGCTGAGCAAGAGGGTTTCACTGACATACAAATCGATGCCTGTGTGCCTCTTAAGATTGTACTCGAAAAATTTACAACGCATTCTTTTTTTATTGCTTGGGTAAAAATTGATGAAATTTTGGGTAAAACAATTTTTTTTTTTATTGCTTGGGTAAAAATTGATGAAATTTTGGGTAAAACTAGTTTAGAGTGTAAATTTTGTCACAATCTGTCAAGTGGTTATTGAGATGGCTTCCAAGCAAGAAATGCTTCGACATTTTTTTCCAGAACAGTTTCGATAAAAAATTATGGGCGCCGTCGAGGAAAATCTAGGCCAGTCCCACAGGTGAATCGCGAAACAGTTGGGAATCGACAATTCCGTGACGGTGTCCCGTGTGGTAAAATCGTTCAAGGAGACCCAGACGACCCAGCGGCGAGCTGGCAGCGGAAGAAAAGCGAAATCGACCAACCCCGCAATCCGAACTATTCGATTCAGATCGTGGCCAAGATGGTCAATTCTTCCGTCTGGTTCGCCCAGCAGATAATGAAGCGGGCCGGACTTCATGTCTTCCAGGGAAGGATTGCGCCTAACCGAACCGATAAACAGAATACGGTGGCCAAATCCCGCGCCAGGAAGCTGCGAGTGGTTGGTGCAGTAACTTTGACAGGGACATAAAAAATACTTTCCAAAAAAAGAGCAGTGCTATTTCAGCCATTCCGGTCCCCACGACAGTTGAACCTTATCGTAGAATGACAGATTTGCTATAGAGGGCTCATGGCTATGAGGCAGTGCTACCTATTGTGTGGCACAGCTGCATGGACTTTGAGGTAACACAAATAAATCTCAATCATTGCCAAACTGCCCAGCAACTGCTGTTATAGTCAACAACGGAACCAATGTGCGACGTTACAATAATTGCAGCTGGGTAGCGGATTTTTAGAGGACAACGGGTCACTTCGCCAGATTTTTCTTTGAAAATGTAATCTTTCCCCATGGAAAATTAAAACCGCGGGCGCTAAAATATAGTTTTACCGATCGAGCTGAAATTTTGCACAGTTATTATAGGACCCCAAAGGCTCCCAAAAATCAAAGGGGAACTGGAATTTAAATTTTGTCCCAGGCTACTGGTCAACATTGTAGATCGGCGAATTTTTTCAGTCTTAGCGTCCTACGGAGTCCAAAGTAGGCACGGTTGCCAACCATAATGCGCCTTTGTATTTCTCTGCTGGTGTCGTTATCGGCGGTCACCAATGAGCCCAGATACACGAATTCGTCTACCTCGATTTCATCCCCGTCGATCTGAACTCGTGGTGGGAGGCTAACATTGTCTTCTAGTGAACCTCTTCACTACATGCATTTTGTGTTCAACGCGTTAATCACAAACCCAATCCTACCAGCTTCAGCCAAAAGTCTGATGTACGTTTCCGCTCAAAGTTACGTTAAACCTTCTTTTGCTGTAGCAATCAGCAATCTATTTCGCATCAATTTCTATTGTCGGGGAGGTGAAGTAGCCTTTGCCTTGCTAGTCGTTGCCGTCCAACGTGAGGTACGACTCGTCGTCCATATCGACCACCACGTTCCGCTTTGCCGGGAAGATCTCTTTGACCAGAATCTTCAGCCGTTGTTTCTGGGTTTCCGCTTGGTTCTTCCGCATGTGGGTATCCATTTTGGCCAAATATTTTTTGATCATTTGGCCGGTCGCACCGACCTCCCGGCCCAACGCACGGAAAGAAGTGGTAACCTTGCCTTCCGCCTTCCGTTTGAGCTTCTGTTGAATCCTCCGGTCGCTTAAAACAGTCGGAAGGCCGGGACCAGGCTTCCGCTCGATGGACATCCCTTCTCCAGAAGTGCCAGAATCTAGTAAATGTTTCCGCGATCGTATCGGGCCGACAAGAAATGGGCCACGACGGCCAACTTTTTTAGGCCCGGATGGAGTAGGCGGTACGAACAAACCATAGACTGAAGTTGTTTCACTATTCTTGCCATAGCTGCCATAAACCAACTGATGGAGCTGCCAACTGAGCTGTATATAGGCAGCTAGTATATATTGACTACGGACCGGTGGACCGACCACCAGGTGGCAGGGTAATTCCATTAAAAAACGAAACATTCATTCCCTTTTTTAAATCACGCTTTATCAGCCGACGTCAGCCTCTCTTTGGACAGCGAAAACACTAAGCGACAGCTACTTTCGGACTCCTGGAAGTTGTTATATTCCTAAGGATGGTTGTCATCAGTAACCTTCTGAATCAAGATTTGGTTTCAGTAACTGTGGCTATGTGACGTCGGTGATCGCCTTTCATCACCAATCGAGGGTATGTGGATTGAAACTTAACAAACGGTACACCAGGTGGAACAGGTACGCATTACTCGAACTACAACGGTAAGGAACAACTGCACAGCATTCTACTTGGACTTGCACTCAGTAAACTTGTGAAGCAACCGCTCTAATGGAGAGACCCGGAGTGATTAAGCTTGGTATATGATAACTGAAAGAGGATTGAAGATGACTTGATGGAGGTACCAAAGTAGAAAATATTACATACTACGACGGTGCAGATTAGCACGAAATATGTCATCGAGAAGCAACTGCTGGAAAAACGTTCTGGTTACACCAGGATCCTGCACTCTCTTGACAACATTAATTCATCATAAGCCTGGCAAGAAACTCCATTACGATGCAGATCTAACTCCACAAGAGTTTTATGACACCAAAGCGCAGCTTGTCCTAGGTACCCAAAGCTGCTCCAATATAGACAAGCAGGAAACGTTCACATGAGGCAGGGTAAGGAATTGTTAAATAGCCATGGAATAATGCGTACCAGCGGATGCGATAGAAGCTCGCGACCACTAGCGACCTTCAACGAGGTGGTGGAGTTTTAACTGCAATTAAAGCCACCCTCAATTGCAGGTCAGTAGCACTTGACGACTGTTACAATCTCGAGCAAACTGTTATATGCGTTAAATCTTTGACCCAACTCGCAACCTGCATTATACTTCTCTCATTCCATAGCCATTCAGCATCTCCGCGAACACATTTCGAATTTCGACACTATCATCGAAGTTGGCGACTATAATCTCGCTCAGCTCATCTGGAACCAAGACGAAGATGTCAATGGTTTGCTGCCGTCAAATGCTTCGTTTGAGCAAGAAATCGTTCTCGTCGAATTGATGGTTTCTTCTGGTTTGCATCAAATCAACAGTCTATTGAACTCAAATGGCTGCTTACTTGATCTAGCGTACTTGAGCCAAATAAGCTAATCGAGTCGCCGTTATCTCTTCTTAGAATCGACTACTACCACATGCCGTTCGTTCTGATATCGGAGCATCATTGATCATTGACCATTGAGAATCTCATGACATTCACTAGCTTCCTATCAATGGAAATCGATAACAAACAACCAGTAGATATTTCAACTTCTCCAAAGCGTTTTATTAGGTCCCGCACGACCTCACTGACCTCAGACACATAGGTTTTCCGCATTGGATTACGAGAGGTTGCGAACCTATCTGTCTGGGCGAAAGGCGGGCGTTAACATCAATGGCACATACTAGGTGGGGTGAAAAGTAACCTTCTTGGGAATGAAAAAAAAAATTGTTTTAATGTTTTTTTTATTGTATTCAATGTAGTCCCCTTTTAGTTCAATTAGGTGCATTTCAGAGATTTTACAACTTCTTGATCCCGTCCGAAAAGTAATTTTTCGAAAGGTCTGCAAAATACTCCTTCGCGGCGACGATGATTTGCTCGCGTGAGCTGATTTTATTTACTGATGAGCCATCTTTTGAGGTTTGGGATTAGATAATAGTCCGAGAGAGCCAAATCGGGTGAATACGGTAGATGCGGAAGCAATTGGAGCAGTAAGTCCTTGCTCTTGTGCGCCGGCGCATTGTCTTGCAAAACAAAATTGTTTTTCTCATTAAGTGAGGCCGTTTTGCAGCGATTTCGGCCTTCAGTAGCTCCAATAATGCACAGTTATACTCGCTGTTGATGGTTTTGTTCTTTTCGATGTAGTCCACGATGTAGTCCATACTCCATGACAATCCCAGAAAACCGACGCCAAAATCATTCCGACCCATTGAGCCTCCCTAGGCCGCTTCGGAGCACTCGTGCCGGGCACTCATTCTGTTTGCTGGTGTGTAATAGTGGATCCAGGTTTCATCAACAGTTGCCAATCGACGCCAGAAGTCCTTGCGATTCCACATCAGTATTTTTATTTTTTATTTTTTTTTTATTTTACGTCGGTCTGTTTCCTCACATGGTGACAATCGCCGACGCCAGGAAGACGACTCCACCTCCTGGAAGACGACTCCACCTCCTACCTAACGACTCATGAATATGAGCCGGGACCAACGGCTTTACTTCCCTTCCGAAGGAAGACCTGACCAGATTTTTTCGCCTCAGAAAAACCACCGACGTCGACTGGGATTGAACCCAGACCCACTGGGGTGCCAAGTAGCAGTCACGCTTACCACTACACCACTGACGCCGGGTTTCCACATCAGTAAGTCTAAACACTGGTGCGCTCAGTACCAATCTTTGTGGCATCTGCTAGCTCACGCACCGTCACTTTCCGGTCAGTTGCGGGCCACCACGAAACTCTCGAAACCAACATTTAACGGTGTAATCTGACGGAATATTTGCCCCATAATACTTATCCAACTTCTACCGCTAAAGATTTTGCAACCCTTGGATTTATTCGACGAAATACCAGCAACTTGAACGATAAAATGAACCGATTCACAACGCAGGTTATTCGGATGGAGAGAGATCAGCATAGCTTTATCCGTTATGCCAATTGCAAAACCTTCGTCAATTGCGTTGGTCGGATTCAGCAAACTTATCAGATTACTCAAGTCGTTGTAAAGTCATTGCCTTAGAGACACTTGCTTCCAGGCGGAGAAATCTACAAAGGCTTTTCGTTTTTGATTTGATGCAAGGAAATCTCGCCTTTTCATCGTTGTTGGGTAACGTACTAGCACATTCCCGACAATTGCGTGAGCGTGACTTATTATTTATCAGGTACCATTGAATCTCTTATCGGTTTAATAACCCGTTCGATAGATGTTACCGTGCATTCAATAGTGTAAGTGATGTGTTCGATTATAATATTTCAAAAACTGTCCTAGGATTAGGATATTCTAATAAGATACTGTTTGTGGAATAGTTTTTTAAGGGACATTCGAGACAGTGGTAAATTAATAAAGAAAAACCCGAATTAATCCACCGATGGTGAGACTGAACCCTTCTTACACTTCACCAGAATTACGAACTCAAATGTGGGCAATATGGTACTGGATACATATTTTCATCAAAAATTCCAGGAAAAACCAGGAATATTCGATATGTCATACATTCAATTTATAAAATGAACTTTTTGTCAATCCTGAACGTATTGTTCCTCGATGTGATTAAAATATTGCCATTAATAGTCTTTAACGATCTGTTTATATTAGTTATATAAAAGGGGAAATTATATAAATATTAGAAGTTCCATATAATCAGTCCATAGAATGAATTATTAGACAATCCTCAGCGTCAATTTTGATTATCGATATGGATTCAAGATGCTTAATAAGTACATGTTCGTTGAAAATTTTGTAGTTATAGTAAATGGAGACTTTGTGTAATTTTCGAATATACTCGTTGCAGTTCACAACCGGACCACTCGAGCCAATCGATCCTGCTCTAATTCTATAGAGTCGCATAGTGTGGCTAGTCCGCTGTATGTGCTATACAACGCACCAGATGCGGACCAATAGAATAAAAGCGGCATCGATTGGGGTGAGTGGTCTTGCTCGGTTTTGAACTGCAACGAGTATATTTTCATCTCACAATTATGTGCTGGTATTGTTTTGGTCATATCTCCATGAAGGATTATCCAATCATAACGAAATTTTGTCCAGTTATTTGAGAATTTTATAGCTTTGATTTGGCGCTAAAATCGGTACACAAATAACTCAGTATGAAATCGGAGACTAAACACGCACATACACACACAGACATGTTCTCAGTTCGTCAGCTGAGTCGAATGGTATATGACACTCGGCCATCTGGGCCTCGGATAAAAAGTCGAGTTTTCAAGCGATCTTAATACCCTTCTTTTGGTGTAAGAAGGGTAAAAATGTGAAGCACCTAATCGTACGATCATCGAGTTACGGATCTCATTATGCGAGAGCTACACATACAGAATTTTCATGCAGGAGCTACGCATCCGTTGGACGTACAATTGTCCCATGTTACAAATCATCAATTTTGGAAAAAAAAACCAAGCTGATTTGTCTCACTTGAAAATTGGACGCTTACTAAAACAAATATTACTCCTGATCAATTAAGCACCCATATTTCAAGTGGGAAAATTAATCGATTCTAGAATTATAGTTTGAAAGTTGTGAATTGTTATGGAGAGTATGAGCTGTTTAGTGGAATACCTGTAACTAGAAAATAAGAAGAATGATTAGTAATTTCCATTTTATTCCAACTACCTTTATTGCTTATCTTGACAGATACGCGTGTTTCGTCGGAAATTAACGTGGAAATTACTAATCATTCTTCTTATTTTCTAGTTTGTGAATTGTTGCTAGAAGCACATTTCAAAGTGTAGTGTAAGGCACAAAGAAAATCAAAATTGTCCAAATATCACATGGGACAGTTATGCTTAGTGACAGTCGTACAAAGGACCAACAGCGAATCTACTCATGGGCGTTCTTCCTGTATCGCTTATAATGGGGACTCGTGCATTCGCCCACGTAGGCGTGGATTTCGCCGATGACAACGTAGAGCTAGAAGTGATTAGATGCATGGCGACGAAGGCTGTTCACAGTCTTTTACCAAGCTACCTAAATGCTGGATAGCTAGGGGAAGGATATCCCCTGGACTAGCGAAACAATGCGCGATTGATCGTGCTCATGTACTATCAGAGGGTTGGAATGGTTCTAGCGATTATTTGTTCACACTCCTCAATGCCGACATGGGAGAGAAACTATGTCCAGCTAGAGGTTTTCTGAAATCACAACGTTTATTGTTACCTTAGGATCTGGGTTATCTTAGTAAAAGACTGTGTGCTTGATCCGGTACTGCATTCCAAAAAGCCCTCCGCTCAATTTTAAACTACTTCTATTCAATTTTCAGAGCCTGCGACACACTAACGGAACTATCAACACTTTCTCTTCATATGTTCGTTTTAGTCTAATTACTGTCCACTCCTAAGCCTCATGGTGATGAGAAAATATTTCCTTCTAAACAACTTCATAATTCGTTACTCCGCACACGGAGAATACAATAAATTAACAATTATAGTGAAGGGAACAAATGTCTAATATTTTCTCATATATTGACCATGTAATTAACGAGTACGGTCGATTGAAAGTTGATTAATTAAAAAGTTTCGTTCCTCTTTTTTTGTTTTACATTTCTGGTCTTGTCAGTTCCAGTATAAGATAAAATCAGTGACAATGGAGTGGACCTACAGAAAACTAAATTGCCCCCAATCCCGCCCAATACAAAAGTATTAAGCAATTATGAAGAGGAAGCTTCAAAAGGTTGGTAAAATGGCATACAGCACAGATGACCAGATTTTGAAACAAACTATCCAAAGAGGTTGATAGTAGGTGTGCAACGTTTGATGGCTGATATCACAAGGAAAGTGCGCAGTTAGGTACATCAGAAATGAAGAGAAATAATTTTAGTGAAATTTTTCTATAAAAGTGCAATAAAATATCGTTGTTTAAATTGGATAACCTCTTTTTTTTGTCATTCCATCCCTGATATGTAAATTCTACAGCACGGATTCTACGTGGGCAATATTTTAACTTGTCACTTATTGCCTAAAATAATTCTGAAGCCAGGAAAGGAACAACGTCCTCCAAGGTCGCTGATCCTTGAGGAGTCAAAAATGATGATAGATTGTTAAGTTGTTTTTGTTAACCAGGCGGTTTTCCGCAAAAAAAAACAATTACATTTGCTTGCAAATAGCTAGTTTTTGAACGATTAGAGTGCTCAAACAAAGAAGTGAGAAATTGTCTATGATTGATCATATTCTATCATTGATAAACATACATTAGCACTCCAATGCAATGTTTTGAATTAAAGTTCTTTTAGTATTTTAATGCATATTTTCTGTGAATGCTGTGATAAGTGAATAGAATGAAGTGAATAGAATGGAGTGAACAGTAGAAGTGACTAAGCCCAATAATAAAATAAACTTTGGGAAACAAAACATACCAAAATAAAAAACAACTCTTTCCAATGGTCGAAGGTAAAAGGAAATTTTCACAATCAACATATACATAACAGCCGGGTAAGAGAGTCAAGAGAGGGAGAGAGAGAGAGAGAGAAAAATAGAAAAAATGAAACAATAAGTATTACCAGAATAATGTAAGTTCGAAACACATTTCATATGGGGCACCTACATTCCACGTGAGCATACAAATAATTAATACGATGTACCACAGTTAGGATACCTAGGATTGAAAAAGATCAAAAATACAAATCCCAGCATGTTCTACCGACACATTAGAGATATGAAAAGTCGCAAGTTCGATAAACATAAACGCGGACACGCAACAGAAATCAGTTTCACGAAGAGGCAAGGTGAGAGGAAGTACGAATGACTGCAGCAACATAGGCAAGGTTATCTATGCCACAATACTCGCCTTCAAAAGCTGACTAACAAGCTCGCAGAGAGACATATCGACAAATATACACCGATACAGACTACCCAGCCAGGCGTGAATGAAAGCAAGATCGGATGTAGGTATACCCCATTCAATTGGCAATACTGAAAAGAAGCTAGGAATTGACGATGGCTTAAAACACTACTCAATTATACAAATCGGAAGTCGGGACTACTCAAAGCCGAATGAAATAGTGCCATATCTATTCTTCTGGGATTATTTTTAGGACTTGTGTGCTTCGTGATGTTGTTACTCTCTGTTTCACCATTCGCCAATCGACGTTCTTTACAATCTCGTGCTAGACGATGTTATGCGGAATTTACAATTTCAAGGAAATATAATACGAGAAGTGCATTTCTTTATTAGATCAATAGTAAAATAAGTGACATACCTTGAAATAACCGCCTTGGTAGAGCGTATCCGGTGGTCCGAAAATGGCCACCTCCCACTCGAAGAGATTGTCTTCATTCAGTAATTTGACTCGGAAACCTTCCACAGGTTCTTCCTGGAGGCTTTTATATTCCAATGACAGAGCACGGACTGCGGAACTGGACGGCTGCGAAGACATAATTTCTCTTTCTAGTCTTCTTCCTGCTCCTCCTCCGTTCACTCAACCACTGCTGGTGAAGAGCAAAAACAGCACCGATGATTCACTGCTCAGTATCTGTAATGACAAGAAAAATGCACGCGATCAGCAGGGACAAAAGAACTTTCCAACACTCGTAATGCAAGAGGGATGCGTATAATTTTGGCCCGATTTAACGGATTAAAGACAAAGAGAGAAAATCCTTGTCTCAAATATTAGTTGTTACTCAAGGAGTGGAAAAATAACCCACACACAGCGCAGTAGATTTGCGGTTTGAGGCGAGTGATGAGTTTGACAATGCGGTGGTGCACTGGTATGTAGTCGAACCGCGTTGCTTACACACCACTGTTTGAAAGAAATCTGATTGTAAATCGAAGAAAAAATAATCCTAGAGAAAAAAAAGTCCAATCAGACGGACAATTTATAGATGTTACAAGTATATTTGCCGCTATACTGAAGCGCTGTATTTAATGTCAAGGTCCTATATTCATCCTAATCGAAAGCGAAAGCTGGTAGGTAGGTAAGTTGCCATTGTATGAAGGGCCAAAACCGGGTCGGGTGGGTCGATAGGCAACATCACTTATACGTTTCCACAGAGATATAAAGAATCTCCTTCCCAACAAGGTTCAAAAATTGGTCATAAGAGCGAGCTATCTAACATGATGATACCCCAATGGACGGGGAGAAGAGCCGGCCTTCGGCCCTCTATTCACAAACTGTTAGCAATGGGGAGTTGGCATTCCCACTCTCCCCATCCAGAGTGTTTCAATCGGGTGCCATGATGGTCCCTCCCATGCCCATGAAATATTTATATAATAGTGTATATATTTATATAAATGAAAAATACATTCGTATATATGATCTTCATTCGGTTTATCCTGAAATGCAAGAAATGTTGTAAAGTTCTAAAGTGTAGAGTTCTGTGGTTTCGCGCTTAAGCATGTTTTCGTTAGTTTTCAGCGATAGCAGCAATTCACCAAAATCTTAATTTGAGGTATCCTGAAAAAGTTTGTTAAATCTATTGAAATTTTACAAAACTAACATTTATACATTTTAATTTACTGTTGCCGTGGACACTATTTGCTGCTTGATTCTAATTTTATAACAGCAGTCCACTTTTATTTTTGCTGTCCTAATAGTTAAAGACAAATGGACATAAAAGAACAATAAGTAATGTTTAAATCATCTATGAAGTAAAATCAACAAAACAATATTATCAATTATAATGATATTGTGAGTTATGATAAAGTAATGACAAAGATTGAGCTGTAAAATCAGACACTAGCCAAAGAACACACAGCAGCCAGCGCTGCATGAATCAGATCAGCTCAGATTTGGTTAAATGTCCATTTGCAAACCGGAAACGAAAAATACATCATTCAATAATAAGTGCAAAAGCCTACCACTGATTCCATTACAGCTTTTTGTATTCAAGGCCCTAGATACCTCTTAATCATAGGAGGAGGAAAAAGGATCAAAATTATAAATTGACATATTGGACATAATAATTAAAAGTATATATAACCTATTAGGTAAAAATTATAAAATTATTTCTTTGTTAATATATAAATCACGAAAACACATGTAATGATAAAAATTGTACTGATGATGATAAACATGAATGGTAATGAATAAACACTGTCATATAAGATAATAAATATAGTGAAGGCATATTATAATATGAACTGAAAATTACATTTGTGCCGACTGTTGTTTTGTTGCAATTGTAGACAAACTTGCGCATCCATTATGAACCAGAAAATTTAGACAATGTATGACAGCCATGCGAAAAAAAAAGTATTTTAAATTTTAAATTATTTTAAAATACCTGATGAAGGCCTGAAATATATCATGCAGAAGACAGTACATCCCAAATTTCGATAACCTGAAACCAATTAGTATGCAATAATATTCTATCACTATCATATCATAATAACCACAAAAAAACGATAAAAAAAATGTCCCAAGTAGCACACTACGATCATTTTTAGTTGTAGTTACTTGATTATGACTTAGCAAGTTATATTTAAGTTATCTCAACCGAATGGCAACAGGTGTGCTACTAGGGGTATTTTGCTTCTATTTCCTATAATCAGGGTAGCCACTCAAGTTTTATTTTCAAATTCCCGGTTTTTTCCCGGTTTTCACGGACCAAATGTTAAAAATTTCCCGTCTTTGTGTTGTAATTGGCGCCCGGGAATTAAGTCTGCACAAGAATTACGGTTTTCTTGAAGTTTAAACCCAACCGCGGGATTTACTCTGGGAAATAAAATTCATCTTTACACACTACTTCTTCGGCGGTAACAAAACATTTCGGTTTGTAGTCGTGCGGATTTTGCAAGTTTGAATTCGAATAAAAAAAAAGGTCAAAAGGAGAGCCGAGTTCCGAAACAGTTTTTTTTTTTTATTTTGATGTGCTCGATGATTTGATGGTTTTGACAGTCAGTGTGAACAGCTAACACAGGGAGAAATATTGGACGAAGAAAATATTGAGCTCCTGCTCACAAAAAAAAAGAAGAAAAGAAACGCGTTGCAAAAACGACAAAACGGGATAAGGAGATGACACTTGCGCTTTGCGAAGAAATTTCGAAACATCCTTGCTTGTACCAAATAACAAGAAAAGAGGATTCCAACAAGATAGCTAAATACGCTATTTGGCAACGAATCAGTTGTACTATTTGATTTAAAGCCGTTTTCGGTTATTGTGGTAGAGCTCCACTGGTTTCGCGCTTCTTATAATTAAAAAAAAACGGTTGTCGAAATACGATGAGTGTTAATTCGCAAATAAAATTGTTGAAATTGGGCGACAAATATGAGCTCAGTATCAACAAAAAAGCGAAAAAGTGAACTAGAGGGATTAATATTTTTTATAAGGTTTTCTGATGTCTAATCCCTTTTCTTTCAAACGCATAGGACAAATATATTTTGTTTTCATAGGGAAACGTTTGCCTGACAGCAAGTCCTATACTTTCTATGCGCTTGAGAAAAGAGATTAGACGCCAGAACACACGTTGCTACACACTACACGAATGAGCCAAGATATTTATAGAAGGTAAATCAATTGAGAAACTCTAAAACTTCACAGATCGTTATGGATGAACACGCTATAATAGGAGGTCGATGATAGTCACAGGGCCGGCAAAGTCATCGTCAATTGATAATTGTCAAGCGACGATGAAGCTGTTCACCATCAATATCAAACGAAAATCAAGCCCTTTCTTTTCGAGCATATCCCATGTCAACATCTACAGAACCACTTTCGATCTGTTTTCATGCTGTTTGTTTTTGCTTGTTTCGTGTTCAGTTCATTTTTCACAGTTAAATGAAGTTACTACCGTATTGCAATGAAGTAGGTAGACTGAATCGTGAAACCGTAGCTTCGGATCACTGCCATGATTTGATCTTTCAAAAATGCCGCTGTCTGTCTTTCTTTTACTTCAATGACCCCTGAAGGGAATAAAAATGAAATTTATCTCTTATAAAAGGTGATTTGATTTTAAATTTTTGCATCTATTTCGGACATCATTAAAATTTAGGCATCATAGAGAGCATTAGCATCTTGAATCGGAATGATGTACGAACAAGTTGATTCAATTCTAGGTTTTAGTGATAAACCCAAAATAGAAGTATATACTGAGTTCATTCCTTAACACTTTCTCGTTTTCCGTTCTCCGTTACCGTGAATACCATTGCGCCGATAAGTCCATTTTCCCGACCCTCGTCAAGAAAAAGTGAGATTAAAATTCCGAAGATATTGGGGTCAATTCTGACCCATGGCGCAACTTCAATGTACGCTATCTTTTTTATTTTTAATCCAATTGGGCTGAACATTTCTGACTTTTAATATTTTACGGAATTCTTCAGTTTAGCATAAACATTTTTTTTTTCAAATCAGTTTAAGGTGGTTGTACAAAAAAAAGTGAAACATAACATTTCAACATAACTGCTACAAAGGGTAGGAAGTTTTAGTTTCGCTGTGTTAACAGAAATGCATATAAAACATTCCAGACTCATTGTAGAGAATTGGCATATTCAGCAAAGTTTCTCAGTGCGTAACGAATCGTTTTTTGATATTATCATATTAGTTCCAAATCGTGCTGCAGAGGTGGCGCTGCATCTTTGTCAAATTAAACTTTAGAGAGCGGCCGACTTAGGTAAAGTTGTTGCGAATGTAAAATGTAGTCACTTGAGATTTTCAGATTAGTTCCAAATTCCGCCGCAAAGTTGGTGCTGCAGTCTATCTTTGCCAAATGAGGCTCTAGAGAGTTGCCGTCTTCAGTAAAATTGTTGAGAATGTAAAATGAAGACATATTAAATAATCACATTAGTTCCAGATAGTACCGCAGAGATGGCGCTGCAGCCTATCTTTGCCAAATGAAGCTCTAGAGAGTGACCGTCTTTGGCAAAATTTCTCGGTATGCCATTTGTCGTCTATTGGCATTATAGTATTAATTACAGATCTTGCCACTAAGATAGCGCTGCAGTCTATCTTTACTAAATTAAGCTCTAGAGAGATGCCGTCTTGGATAATGTTTCCCCGTATGCCAGGTGTCGTTTTTTTAGTTCCAGATCTTACCGCAGAGTTTGCACTACAGTCAATCTTTATCAAATGAAGCTCAATAGAATTATCGTCTTCGGAAAAGTGTCTCAGTATGTAATTTTTCGTCTTTTGTCATTATTATATTAATTTCAGATCTTGCCGATAGCAAGGTATTGCAGCTTTAGAGACCTGCCGTCTCCGAAATTTTTTCTTTAGTATACCATTTTTCGTCTTTTGACTTCATCAGATTAGTTCCAGTACAGAGAACACAAATCTAAGTTAGAACAAAATGTCTTCAAATCTGTGTACGAATTCAAATCAAAATACGTTATAACCTCGTTTAAAAAACTCGAACGCCTCCAAATGAATGCATTTTGTATACTGAACAACTTTGCCGAAGGTGGCTACCCTCTAGAGCTTCATTTGGCATCGATAAACTGAAGCACCATCTCTGCGGCAAAATCTGAGAACATGATAATGATAAAAGGCGACATATAACATACCGCAAAACTAAGAAGGCAACTCTCACCTGCTTCAATCGACAATCATAGAATACAGCTCCATCTCTGTTGAAAGATGTGGAACTAATATGATGACGACAAATGTCACAATGAGAAACTTTTCCGAAGATGGCAACTCTCTAGAATTTCATTTGTCAAAGATAGACTGCAGCGCCATCTGTGCTGTAAGATCTGGAACTTATCTGATAATGACAAAATACGAAAAATGACAATCAGAAACTTTGCTCAAGGCGGCAACACTCTAGCGCTTCATTTGGCAAAGATCACCTGCAGCGCCATCTTTGCGGCCTGATCTGGAACTAATTTGATGATGTCAAAAGACGACAAATGACATACTGAGAAACTTTGTCGAAGGCGGAAACTCTCTACAACAAGTCTGGAATGTTTTGTATGTAATTCTGTTCACATATAGAAATCAAAACCTTCTTCCCTTTGTAGCAGATTCTCGGTGGCCAATGTTACTGGAACCAGGTATTTCCACCACCAATGCATTTTTGAGAGCCTAACCTTTCAAATGGGGTGCAGCATTGTGTCTGGGTTGAAATTTTATAATTCTAGAAAGGTTGAAATCAGGGTCAATATTGGTCCTGATGTCTTATGTGTCACTTTTTTTTAATACCCGAGGCAGACAAGTCATGTTCGACAGGAAAAATCTTCATCGTGACTCGATAGTAAGAACCAAAATGGAATACATGAAAATGATCTTGCTCGAATCGAAACGATTGCGTAGGTAGTTCATTTTCCTTTTTATGCGTCGATAATGTTAAACCCTGGATAGTCACACACAATCTAAATTATAAATAATCATGTGACCATAAATTGCCGGTTTTTTCCCGGTTTCTCCCGGTTTTTTAGAATTCCCGGTTGATTCCCGGTTTTCCCGGTTCTGTGGCCACCCTGTATAATGTCCTTCCATGTTATTAGGATGGATCTAAGGAAGGATGATCCCTAAGCGCGCTGCAACTACGAACTTAATGTGAATAGTAAAATTCTCAATGTGACCTCCAGGCACATGATCCTCTGTAGTAGGTGGAAAAACAACTTGATGTGATATTTCCACAATGGAACTGACTCTTAGCTTCGGGTCTTGACCAAGAATCTCAACTGAGCCCTTGCGGCACGACAAGCCGGCCAGTTCAGCGGAAGGGGTTTCGGAGACTACTTAATAGTTCATATAAACTTTTGACTATTCGACGCTTAACTTTATTGCCCATAAAAGCATAAGCGGTTATTCATAAACCACGTAGACTTTTCTGGGGGAAGGGGGGAGGTGTTGATTTATCTAACCAAATCCACGCTCCATACTAAATTTCAAAAAAAAAAGTGAAAAGTCTACGAGAGGGGAGGGGGTCTGAAATGAAAAATGTGTCTACGTGGTTTATGGTTAAACACTGATTACCAATCATTGAACATTTGAGAAATGTTGATGAACACTTTCAATATTGACAGAAAATTTATAAATTACTTAATTTGCGAAGACACTGGATTTTTTTTAACATAATGTTAAGTTCACTACATTTCTAACAAAATTCATAAGCTAAAATAACTTCTTTATTTTTACGAGAATTTCCTTTAGAAATAATGTACGTACAGTACTGGCAAAAATAAAGTATACACTCCAATTATACTTAACTTTTAATTATTATCTAGTTTATATGTATGGCTTAATTAAAAGTTCATTCATACCAAATGATGACTGTTGGGTATACTAGGTGGGGTGAAAAATAACCTCCTTGGGAATGGAATTTTTTTTTAAATCTTTTTTTATTTTATTTAATGTAGTCCCCAATGTAATTAGCTCGATACACTTATTACTTTCCAACTTTTTGATTCCGTCCGAAAAGTAATTTTCCGAAAGGTCTGCAAAATAATCTTCCGCGCCGTCGATGATTTCCTCGCGTGAGCTGATTTTTTTTACTGATGAGCCATTTTTTGAGGTTTGGGATTAGATAATAGTCCGAGGGAGCACAATCGGGTGAATACGGTGGATGCAGAAGCAATTGGAGCCGTAAGTCCTTGATTTTAGCCGTGGTTGTGATGCTCTTGTGCGCCGGCGCATTGTCTAGCAAAAACAAAATTGTTTTTCTCTTCGTGTGAGGCCGTTTTGCAGCGATTTCGGCCTTCGATCGCTCCAATAATGCACAGTTATACTCGCTGTTGATGGTTTTATTCTTTTCGAGGTAGTTCACGAAGAGTATGCCATGACAAACCCAGAGAACCGACGCCAAAATTTTTCCGACCCATTGAGCTTCGGAGCACTCGTGCCGACTTCAGTCCCTTGCTGGGCACTCATTCTGTTCGCTGGTGTGTAATAATGGATCCAGGTTTCATCAACAGCCGCCAAAAAAAAAAAAAAAATCGTCAAAATGATTACGCATCAGTAAGTCTAAACAATGTTTCGAGTGCTCTCGCGTTCGTGTTTTTGGTCAGGAGTGAGCATGCGCGGCACCCAGCGGCAGGATAACTTTTTCATATGCAGAATCTCGCCCAAAATATAGCGTGTGCGCTCAGTACTAATCTTTGTGGCATCTACTAGCTCACGCACCTTCACTTTCCGGTCAGCCAACACCATTTCATGAACTTTTTTGATATTGTCCTCTGTAACTGCGGACTTGATCGTTAGTGGAGTTGTGGCCACCACGAAACACTCGAAACAAATATTTAACAGTGTAATCAGACGGAGCATTTGCCCCATATTACTTATCCAAATTTACGTTTGTTTCCTTCGCCGTTTTGCCTCTCAAAAAATAATGTTTTATGAGACAAAAATCGTTTTTATCCATATTCAACATGATGCCAAACACGTAAACAACAATCAGCTGTCAAAACAAAACTAAGGGCAGGATCGCACTGAAATTGTTCGTGTATGCCTAAATCTGAACAGACTACAAGGCACTATAACCTTTTTTGCAGTAGCATCGCATTTTGGCGGCCAAGGAGGTTGCTTTTCACCCCACCTAGTAAAGGGTGTACGGAATCAAATTGCATCACAAGAAAATATTTGGCCAAACTCACCTACACCGTGATCAATACATTCGGACACACTTTCAAAATTCATAGAAATAACGAAGACGCTATATTTTGAGTTTCTTGATATATTTTATGGAAAGTACTCTTTATGTACATTAACTACAGCAAATATTTCGGAATGACTCCTCCTTTAACTTTCTTTGCCAACCTCAAATGTTATTCGAAACTGTCACAGGTGGCACGTACTGATTCCATGGGCATATCATCCGAAATTTTCTGGATTTTGTAGTCCTTCAGTTTGGACAGCAAACGAAAAAATCCAATGGATTCAGATCCGGAGAGCTGGGAGGCTATTCATTCTTCGCCAGGAAATTCGTCAAATTATCACCAGGCCTGAACAATATTCGCCGTGTGAGTTGGCACGCCATCTTGCTGAAATACATACAGTATGTCCCATAAAAAAATGCAAATGTTTTCAATACTTATTTTCTGGTAAATTTAAACATTATTTTTACTGTTGCGTGTGTGTAATCATCTGACTGTATACTCTGAAACGATGTAAACAAAACAGTGGTTCGCGAGTAACAAAGTTGAGTAAAATGTAGGCAAAGGAGGTTGTGACTAGTTTGCTGCTCGCCCAAAAGCCCGTGAAACAAATTGCAACGATTGTGGGATGCCACCTGGCTACCGTTTACTGTATCCAACGTCCACTCTTTGATGGACCACGTCCACCGAAGCCGGGAAGTGGCCGTCCACGGTCCGCTCGCACACCGAAGGTCATCAGATCAGTGAGAGACAAAGTGAGCCGAAATCCTATCAGATCGATCCGGAGATTGGCTAAGGAAGCCGATATTTCAAAAACTACCATGCAACGGTTGGTCAAAGATGACTTGAAATGTTCGTCCAGACAAGAGTAAAGCGCCACCTTGTAACGGACCGAATCAAACAACTACGGCTGGAGCGCTCGAAACGTTTGGTGTCAGCATTAAAAAAGAAGCATACCATCATCGTATTCTCCGGTGAGAAAATGTTCACCATCGATCCCGTATCTAAGACACGTACAGGCAGGTTTATTTCGCCGAAGGAGATTGAGTATGTTCCAGAGAACGTGAAATTCAAGTTTACAACCAAACATCCGTCCGGAGTCATGGTTTTCGGGGCAGTTGCGTCCAATGGCTTGAAAATGCCTCCAGTATTTATCAAAACTTGGATTAAAAGTTAATACCGAGGTTTACATGAACATTTTGAAGGACCACGTTCTGCCATGGATGATAGCCAACTTTGGAGCACACCAACACGTCATTTTCTAACAGGACGAAGCACCGTGTCATACCTCAAAAAGGATTCAAGCGTGGCTGAAGGAAAACATGGAATTTTGGCCAAAGGACATTTGGCCTCGTAGCAGCCCGGATTACTTTGGATTACTCAATATGGGCATATGTTCAGGCTAAGGCCTGTGAACGTTCTCACCCCAGTGTTGGCCCCCTGAAAGCTTCCATTACCAAGGCATGGAACTCGATGACTGACTCATACATTGAGAAGGTATGCTCTCGATTCCGTCCCCGTTTGGAGAAGGTGATCGAGAAAAATGGTGGACACATTGAGTAATGTAATAATGAAAGGCTTAATAAACGATTCCCTAAATAAAACTATGATTTTTTTTATCACTTTCTATGAAAAACATTTATTTGAAACTGAGGTATGGATTTTCGCATTTTTTTTATGGGACATACTCTAAATTTGACTCAGTGAATGCAATCAGCTGGAATTATCATGTAAAAGATACGACGTAATATGACGCTTTTTGTTTTTGCGTTGCGTTTGACTACTTAATATCATGTTAGATCATTATTTGAACTGTTAAATCATGTTTAAGGTATGATTTGAACAAATGAGTGTTATTCAATTAATCTCGCTCAGCTGAATCAAGCTGAATGCAATCGTTAATGATTCAGCGGGTAAAAAATACGCACTGAGAAATCGTCCACACTGCTACAGTCCCATTCATTCAGTATACGATCAGCTGCCAGCTTTGAACAATTCTGTTTTCTACGAATAGAATGAAAGCAGAATAGTAATGAACAGAATCGAAATAACTCACACGTGGTACGGTTCACTTCTAACGGTTGATGCGTATGAGTGCAAAGTGTACCGATTTTCCCCATGCTTGAATGTGTATTGCTTACTGTTCATTTCCTGTAATAAAAACGTTTCGGTGGAAGGAGATTCTCTATCATTACCGTGGGTTTTGTGTAAGTTTTCTGCTTTCGGGTCCACACCCCCGTTTTTAGCCCTTCATACAACGGAATAGTGAGTATTACAGGTATGTACAGTTTGATCTTGCCATTAGGTGAAACTGTGCGCCATGGCAAGTCCTGCACTGGTGGTGGCTTCCTATCACATCACATCATCACCAGACGAATGGAGCACAGGTAATCTTGGGTCTCACAATTTCCGAATAAATCCAATGGATCATTTTTGGCTTTAGTCCCCTTACCAAATGTTTTTTTTTTAGCTGTCCATAGAGCATTCGCCGCTCTGTTTATTGTCTGCTCTGAATGAAAGTTCCAGTTTAGTTTACTGTCAAGAAATACTCCAACGTATTTGACTGTACTTGAAAGTTCCAAATGCGTACCTTTCAATCATAAGTTTTCAAATAAATATTCTCCGTTTGTGTAAATGCCACAATAGTAGTTTAAGAAGGATTTATGTTCACGCCTTCGCTATCACACAACGATGAGACATAATTGCTCTTTCTGTGATTTGCTGGTGTCGGAGTTGTAGAAAATGTCCGAAAAAAGGGAAGCTGGAAGAAACATTTTTCATTCTTCTTTTGTTATGCAGCGTCAAAGCGAATTTGCAATCACTGCTGTATATTAGCAGGAGTCCACGCCAGTGAACTCCCTGGGGAAAACTCGCCAGGAAATTTATCTACATTCGCTTCTGTGAATTTCAGAGCACTTCTTCTCATTCTAGAGCAATCGATCCGCTTGCAAACACGATGGTGAATATAAACAAGAGAGAAGAGCTCTTGAGAGAAGAAAAATTAAAATCTCTCTTTACCACATTGAGGATATGGACATCACTGCCGGTGGACCGACCACTAGGTGGCAGGGAAATCGCATGAAAAATCGGAACATTTACTCGCTTTTTTTGGCACAGTAATATTTTCCGCGTAATATTGTTATTGTTATTGGTCAGCCCCCACCTTGGCATGCAACTACTCACCGATCTGCACCTAAGCTGAGTGAGAACCTACATAGCCTAAGCGTTCGTGCATACTAATCCGTATAGCATGCCACTACTTTCATTAACGGGCCCCGTTGTCCCATTAGCTTCCGTGCATTGGTTAGGGATAGGAGGAGATTGATAGGGAAAATTTAGAGAGAAGGAGTTACCTTGAATTGTGACTGAAAAGAGACAAGCATTACGAAAAACAAAATAAAACAGGATATTAGATATTGTCTTCAAAATTTGGTAGAAATAAATTATTTGTTGCCTGAAAAGAAACAAAATTAAGAACAAAGATATAAGTGAAAGTCCCCCGGATGTTAGAAGAGCTTAGCCATTTCTCTGAAAAGATACTTAGAGTTATTGTATTAGCTGTCTAGTAAAATATAAACCACTCACAAAGTGATTTATATTAACGGTTGACAGCCAATTTGGATCGATTCATATCAACAGTAAGGAAGCTTTTGCAGCCAATCACACACAGTGGTTCACCTGTTCCAAGATATGGCGGGCCGGCGAGTATGGCAAAGGACTAATATAGATCACAACTAATTATAATCCCCACCACCGACCCACCACACCCAGCGAACTACCAGATCTCACCGGGAAGCAGCTTTATTGTTTTTCTGTGCTCACAGCAGTTCGCAAATCTCACCGGGAAGCAGCTTTATTGTTTTTCTGTGCTCAAAGCAGTTCGCAAATCTCACCGGGAAGCAGCTTTATTGTTTTTCTGTGCTCACAGCAGTTCGCAACAAAGTATCGACACCATGGTGATACGGCAAATATGGTGAACTAATAGTATGGATGTTTTAATTATTTACCGTCATATGTAACCTAGCAGCAGTTTTGTTAATCTTCTTCTGTACTAAGGCAGTCGAAGGATTTGTTAACTGGACAAGGGTTGGTGGAGTCGCCAGTCCCTTGTCATGTGAAGACACGCGACTTTCTGGCCGTAGTCATCCGATGGTCTTCATTGAGTTCGACTGGCCCTGTTGCAACAAGCCATCACGTAGGCTATTCTCTCGTGGCAACATGCTGATGATAGTCCTGCAGACATAGGTAATCCTTGCACTGATGGTGGGTTCTTGTCACATCACATCACATCACGAAAGGGAACGGGTGTTTGGACAACATTTAGTGCAAAACTGAGCAAGCATAAACAAACAAAAAATACTAGCAGTAAAGAGGAAGGAGAGAGAGAGAGAGAGAGAGAGAGAGAGAGAGAGAGAGAGAGAGAGGGAGAGAGGAGAAAGAGGGAGAGAGAGAGGAGAAAGAAGGAGAGAGAGAGGAGAAAGAGGGAGAGAGAGGGAGAGAGGGGGAGAGAGAGGGAGAGAGGGGGAGAGAGGGGAGAGGGGGAGAGAGAGGGAGAGAGAGGGAGAGAGAGAGAGAGAGAGAGAGAGAGAGAGAGAGAGAGAGAGAGAGAGAGAGAGAGAGAGAGAGAGAGAGAGAGAGAGAGGGGGGGGAGAGCTAACACATTCAAGGGCCCTGAAAATTTTTAAAATAATAGTTGCCACCATTAAGAATCTTTGCGTTGCCACACGGCAGCAATGTAAAGGTTTTTAATTTTAATAACAGACTGACAAGCGACAACTGCAATATCTGGATTTTGAGAATTTCTCCATCACGCGGATCTGCAAGATCAAACCGAATAATATTGAAATCATAACAAGGAAGATCGACTTCCGAAGAGAGCCATGTTTCACAACCGATATTGAGTTTAAAGTTTAAAAGGTGTTATCTTATAGGAATAATATTTCGAAAATTCTAGTGATTAAATCAAGTGATTCTAGCGACAATTCTAGTGAATAAATTCCCGACCACTTTTCGCAAATTATCCATCGAAGGAAATGGTAGCTTCAAGGAGGGGCCACTTTAATGCCAATTGTTTCAAAAAAGTTTCCACTGTGGGAAGCATTGCCAGAACCATGCTTTTAAAAGTACTTGAAGATATCTTCGACAATGTCATCAAATGAGAACAGCCCAGACGAAAAAGGGGATTGTGTTCTTGATAATGGGACAACAGAGGTTTTGGATGTTTCCGAGAGAGATGGAAAGTCTTGTGTGCAGTTAGTGCTGCGAAAACCAGGAGGATTTGGATTTTCCTTTCTTCCATAACTCCTTGAATTGGCAAGCTATTCTGGGACCTATGTTCAGCTACTTTCCCTGGATGCATATTCGCTTCCGTGTAGCATCTGCTGGAAAAAGTGAGTCGGTCTCGTCATCTGACAAAGTAGCAAAGGAATTTGTGTTTGCATTGCATTATGGTGACGCCTTTATCATCATTTCTGCGAAAGTCTGCCAGGTACGTTGTTTCAGAGACGTTCTTATTTTCCCCACGTTGTTTGTACGCCGGGCACGACGAGGGATCATGAAAAGTTTCGTTGCAGAGAACGCATTTTGGTGTGTTGTTAGCACAGCCATCGTTACGTTTCTCCCACTAGTAGATCAGCGTGCCTTACTGTCGCAAGGGGACGTTGTATGTACCGCAGATGCTACAGTTTTTGGCGTCATGATCGCACCGATGTACGCACAACCGCACAGTTAGTTGAAGTTATACCAAATCAATGTATTGAGGGAGGGTTGAACAAGAGATCACACGAAACGAGTCTGAAAGGTAAATTTATTTTTACTCTCACTGGTCGATACTGTGTCTAGTTTTGACACATCCAGTATTTTAAGTGGAAATAGCAGAGGGTTCGTTAAACGACCCACCACCTGCTTCTGCAGGAACTCGGGGGGTAAAACTTGCGTCGGCGATCACACCTTCTATCTCGATACCTCGAATCCCATTTAATTGAAGGTATCAATATAGGTGCACTTTGTTCAATCTATCATTTTTACGTAGCATTCCTCCTCCTGTTAGAAACTGAATGTAGAAATGTTTTCACTGAAATTACCGATATTTGAAGAGAATTCAACGAATTTCTGATTTCCATACTAGAAATCAAGGGGGGTTGGTTGTAGTTTACTTTTTTGTCGCACATGATAAACGGTTGGCATTTTCAGACAAATTGTTTGTGATTGACAGGTTATAAGTATTTTTTTATATTTTCTAAGGGATTTCTAATTTAAATAGAATGACAATTATTTCATTTGGTTGGCAACAACAGGAGTTCATCAGTTTCCATTTTTGTTTTGTCGTTTTGTATTTGTTGATTACGACATCCATTAAGTAATTGCAATTGTATTCTATTTATTGATAACTGTACCTAATTAAAACAAACTTTTTTTTATCGGACCAAAACATTTCTTTTTATAAAATCGAAAGCAAAAATCCAAAAAATAAATATCATTAATCTATGCAACAGAAAGGTTTTTCTTTAAACATCACGAATCGGAATGCCGCTACGAATAAAAACAATGGCGGACATCTTACCTGCTGCTCTGGTTCACTACAATTAGCGTGATTGTTTGGAAAATCCTTCCACAGGCAGTCTGCTTTTCAGCTCAAAACAATCGATCAACGTTTACAACCACAAGTTCAACTTTACTCCAATTAAATTCATGCAATTCAGCTGCTCACTGTTTCACAACACATTCGTTAGCAGCCGAGAAAAAATAATTTGGCACTTGGCTGCAGATTGGCCTTCCACAAGACTACTTCAAATACAATCACTCAGAATATGGAGCCCACTATCCTTCTAGTTCCACAACCACTTATTATTCAGAGCACTATCGATAAAACCGTGATAAGTAAACGGATCTCTGCTTATTTGGACAAAGAGAACACGTAATTTAGGATTCCGAGCAAATACAGAACGATGAAAAGATATTTTTCTTCAGCCCGAAATGGATCCGCGAATGGCTGCGCTGCTGCAACGACGACTACTGCTGCGCTGCGACAAAACTCGATACTTTATTTGACAACAAAGAGATTTTCTTTTGAAAAACAAACTGACAGCTGTGACAGGTTATCAAGAAGTGTTCTGAAAGGTGAACAGAAACTTCCATTGTGACACGTTAAAAATGAAAAAGGTAACAATAAAGATAAACTATGCGGTTTGGTCGAAAAGGTTGCACGCTATTTCAAAACACCCCTGATTGGGATAAGAATAACAAATACCTACACTGAAAAGAATCTTGTAGTAAAAACTACCATTTTATGCGACTATGCCTATTTTCAAAACTAATTTACTACGATTATGGTACAACCTTCAACTTTTGTGTTGTATTGACAATCCTCATATTGATATCAACCGCACCATGGTTGATCTAATCGTAGGGATGGTCAAATCAAACGCATTTATGGTCAGGTGAAAATTGTTGGTGTACACTAGGTGTACACACTTAGAAAATTTTACAGTATTCGGTAATTTTTTACCGAACTTTAAACAGCTGAACGTTCGGTAATCCGATTTAACGTCCGATTTAATCCGATTTAAAGTAGGAAACTCCAAAGTTGATGAAGGTTTGGAAACAGTATACCTATTATACCATGCCACGTGTAAACTTCGTGAGAGATAAAAATGATAAATTTTGATACTATATCTATATCTTCGAGTTTATCCGCTCACATTAACCTATCACACTCGTCTGGTTTTATTCAACTTTGAGTTATTTTTACTCAATTTCTAAAAACGATCTAATGCTTTGTTCAGACAACTCTGACAAAGATTCTATAGTTATACCGACAATTAAATCATGGTCAAGAATACTATTGCATATAATGGTTACAATAACCATGTATTTACCACGTTCATGGCATTCTTGACTATGATCATGGTAACAAGGACTATTCCGACAGTATGGTAAATGTTGAATCCACTATTTTTAATGGTCGTTTTGACCATGATCATAGTCTGTTCAAAATCACTATACTGCAATAATCATCCTAACCCCCAATAATGGTAAAATTGACTATCAAATTCTTCTACGTGTACAGAGTTGTAACACCGACAAACCGACACGAAACTCAATCTTCACTATTGATCAAAAATCCATAACGACCGATTCAAATCGACAAAGATTTTTCATTAGGGCCTAACTGACAAACGTAGACAATGGCTTCTTCCGTCAATTTCTCGTGGCACAAAGGCTACCCATGTAAGCCTCCAGCTCTATCGGATAGGAGAACTCTTCCTCTTCGAAATGATCGTGGTGGATTGATTAGGCGAGTTTTCAATGACGAGAAATTCGCGGAAAAAGCCATTGTCAGCTAGGCCCAAATGAAAAATCTTTGTCGAAATGTGCAGCGATCCCATCTATCCAAAATATAATCATTTTATCTAGATCAAATAAATGTGTCCAAAATTGCTTCAATAAACGTTCTCAGCGAACACGAAGATAGATGTCAGTAGTATATTTGAACAGAACTATTAAGACATTTTCTATTGTCATTCGTGTCGGTTTGTCGGTGGTTGTAACATGTCATTTTCAAAGTAATACAACCAACAATCAATAGGATACTAGCGATTTTAAATTGGTACACGGTTGTAGAACTCTTTGGTCCCAAGTATACCTTGAACCTGGCACCTTGCAACACATTCTTGCGCTTTTCGGTACTAGAATCTTTGTTTTTGTTTCGATTCGCTATGTTATTTTGACAGAATATTTGAGAGTGTATTCGTGTGAGTTACTTTTTCAGGGGCAAATCATTAAGCTTGGGACCGAGCTTGGGACCGATGTGCTGGTACTTCCTGAGCCAAAAACTACATCCATTTTCTTTAGGACTATCTACCCGCTGATACAACCGAATATCATATCTGCTCACACTTGCCTCAAGGTGTTACAATTCAACAGCCAATTGTAAATATAAATATTTATGTTTGCATAAATTTTAACTAGCTTTTAAAATATATTCAACCAAGTATGGACCGTAAAACAATGGTTTTCTTTGGATGTGTATCGAATTTCTTGGAAGTTTACTTAAAATTATAACAATATCTTCAACTAAGAGCACTTCCACCGGAGTCGTTATCGCTATCGTTATTATAAATCTCCTTCTGGGTTGCTATTTTAGCATAGCACCCCATCCTGCCGGTGATTTATTTGGGTTTCTATTTTAGTTTAGCGACATTGGTTTTCCACCGAGCGCAGCTAATAATTGAAAATATTTTCATTTCGTTGTTAAAGATTGTGATCAGTCATTTTCAGTCCAACCGTGAACAACACGCAAAAAAATACGAAGTTATACCAATACAAAATAAGAATCAATTTAAATAAAATTTTGGTTTGAATATGGACCAATAAAACTGATGAACTAATTCAACAAAACCTTTGAGTTGAAATAAAACATCATTATAGAATTAAACATCGTGTTTTATTGCTCAAAACAAAATGTTTTCTTAAACCAACTAACCGTATTTGTTGAAATAATAAACAATGATGAAGTAATTAAAAAAAAACATTGAATTGAAATAAAACTTCATGCTTTATAGAACTGAAAGTCGTTTTTCATTGTTTTTAAACAATTACCGCACCATATTCCCCCAACAGAACGGCGTTTCGGAGCGCAAGAATCGGACTTTGCAGGAGTTGGCATCGTGCATGTGGTTGAATGCTGGACTCAAGAAGAAATATTGGGGAGAGGCAGTCATAATGGCAGCTTATTTACAAAATCGTCTTCCATCGGAAGTTGTATTGTTTTTTCAGTTATCTGCAAAGAGAATAACTCGTTGATAATCTGTTTTACAAATTATAATTGATTATATTTAAACTTATATTAGAAAAGCCGAGGCAGAGGCAGCAATATGACTGCTATGAAATGTGCGCTCATAAAAATATTTTATTAAAACAATAAATTAACCATTTTAGTTTAAAACTAAGTTTAAATATATGTGATTGTTATAAATCAAACATTATTAAAACGAATATCCCACAGCGGTGATTACTTTGAATAATTTGATTGGTTTGATTTGAATTGATTTGGGACTTTTTCATGAATTAAAACAAATAGAAACCTTGTATTGAATAGCAGTAAAATATTTTGTTGATTCAAAACAGAGTGATTTCTTAGGGTGAAAAAATATTTTGTTAAAACAATAAATTAATCATTTGAGTATATTTGTAAATTGTTATAAATCAAATATTATTTTAATTAATATCACACAGCAGTGATTACTTCAAATAATTTTATTGGTTTAATTTGAAAGAAGTTTTGAATTGATTTTGAACTTTATTATGAATTGAAACAAATAGAAATCTTGTATTGAAAAGCAACAAATCGTTTTGTTGATTCAAAACAGAGTGATTTCTTAGAGTGAAAAAATATTTTGTTCAAACCACAAATTAATCGATTGAGTTTAAAAATAAATGTGATTATTATAAATCAAATATTATTTAAATTAATATCACAGAGTGATGATTACTTTAAATTATTTTATTGGTTTGATTTGAATGAAATTTTGAATTGATTTAAAACTGTTTTATGAATTGAAACAAGAAGAAACCTTGTATTGAATGCCAACAAAATATTTTGTTGATTCAAAACAGAGCGGTTTCTTTGCGTGAATGTGTAATCCAATTGCAAATGGTTTGCTGGAAGCAAGTGATTCAATAATTTTAAGTGATGAAGAAGACTTTGAAGTTGTGCAACAATATATTCACCAGTCCCATGAACTGTTGTTGAGGGCTGCAAGAAAAGACGAAAAACACCGAGCAGGAGGATTTTGACCTGGTAAAAAACCAAACATCAACAGAGGCCCTTTAAGGGACCCCCCCCTCTAATCATTTTTTTTCTCGGAAACCCCCCCAAACACCTTTTAACATCCCCCCAAAATTATTAAAAACCCCAAAGCAGCCCACCAAAATTACCACAAACACACACACACAGCCGCCCAATACCCACCAACAACCAAACACAACCGCCCCCCCACAATCAACCACCTGGCATATGGTATGTCAGCGGATGCTGTCGATGAATACGTCAGGATGTCAGAGACAACACACACAAACAAGAATTATTGTTTTATTAAAAGTATAGAACTTTACTTCTGAAAAGAGTTTATTTTTCATTAAATTAAAAGTAAAATTATCTGGTACGAAAGTTATGAGTTTGATTTGAAAGTATATTTTTTTCGGTTCAGTGTGTAAATTTAAAAGTGTGTTCTTTTACCATGAACATTGTAGAACTGTCAAATCCACCAACACAAAGTAAATCATCGTTCTCGTCGTCTTCGTATGAAATTTTTCAGTACAGTTGACCGCGTCCGTGTCTACTCCCGTCTGCTTTTGTACGCGATTTGTAAAAATCCGCGATTCACGGATCAACAATAATTCAACGATCGACATACTATAAACACTTCATATTCAAAAGGTTCCTCTTGGCATAAACTTTCAGAGTTATTACGTTCCGAACGGACCATGTAAACGGAATAGGCCATGATTATAATCCCAACTTTTTTTGCAGCGCTGCCACAAGCGACTACGAGCTACAGCAGATGCCAGAAGTAACTCAGATGCATTTAAGTGATATGAATATGAATTTTTTGGGATGGAAAACGTTGGAGATCGAAAGTTATAGAAATTCATTGAAAATAAAAACCTTTTTATGTTCAATCTATTTTTCTTTCAATCCAAACAGCATACATTTATTTTTATTGCACGATAGTTTTTAGTTGAAATTTTATTTTCAAATAGAAACAAGTTGCTTTCATTTTCAAATATGCCGCACTGTGGATTTGACAGTTCAACAATACATCTGAAAAGAAATCTTGTTATGTTAAAACTATTTTTTGTTTCAATCTAAACAGCATACTTTTACTTTAATTGCTCGACACTTTCTGAATGAAAGTTCATTTAAGAATTAAAATAATTTGCTTTTGTTTTCAACGATGCCACGGTTTTGATTTGACAGTTCTACAATTTGTTTTGAAAATTTCAACTTTTAAATGTTGAGTAGCAAAATTTTGAATTGACGGTTTGAAGGTTTTTGTTTAGAAAGTAAACCACTTTCTACGAAAAAGAACTAACGCAAGTTTTCAATTTTAACAATGGTTTTTTTTAATTTTAATAATCACTATCCTTTGTGTGCGCGTTGGTTTTTTTTGTGGTTTTTTGCCAAACCCCCGCCCGTACCCCCCCCCCCAAAAACCCCCCCCCCCCACCGCCTCCGGTGGGGAGAAAATATTGCGTGTTGGAGAGAACTGTGGATTTCCAGGATTGATTTGATCTTTAGACTGCTGTCACTGGGTTTGGAAGAACCTATGGTTATGATTTTACCTCCATTCAAAAGATTGAAAAAAGAAGAACTAGCTTCAGGTTGGCCAAAATGTACTAGATTTGGAGTATTATCGTAGAACTGGATCAATATGAACCTTCTGAAGGACACAAAATAAAAGAAATGGTCATTTTTCTTCTAATACTTGGGAGCTCTGCGGAAATCCAGATCCACCAAGAAACTGCTCAGTTTTCAAATTTTAAAAAGTAGCGCTAGAGATTTGGAACTATAGAGTACAGGTAATACACAACCGTATGTACAGTTAAAGTGCCATTTCAAGAAGAGGTTATAAAACTATGCGAGATTGTAGGATATGCGTAGAATCTTATCACAAATGAAGCTGTCTTGGCCTAATGAAGGAAAGTTATTCCAAAAACTTTAAGGAAGGCCTTGAGAGAACTTCAAGGTTGTTCTTCAGAGCATTTCAAGGAAGTTCTTCAGAGAACTGCCGGTAAGTGCTTCAGAGATCTTCCGGAAGTTCTGCGGAGGTATTCCGGAAAAAGTTGTTCAAAGTATTTCAGGCAAATGCTCTGGAGAACTTCAGGGAAGTTCTTCAGAGAACTTCAGGGAACTTCAGAGAGCTTCAGGAAAGTTGTTCAGAGAACTCCAAGAAAGTTCATCAGAGACCTTCAGGGAAGTTCTTCAGAGAACTTCAAGGAAGTTCTTCAGAGAACTTCAGGGAACCTTCAGGGAAACTCTTCAAAGAACTTCAGGGAAGTTTTTCAAGAACTTCAGGGAAACTCTTCAAAGAACTTCAGGGAAGTTTTTCAAGAACTTCAGGGAAATTCTTCAAGAACTTCAGGGAAGTTCTTCAGAGAACTTAGGGAAGTTCTTCAGAGAACTTCCTTGAAGTTCTTCAGAGAACTTGGGAAGTTCTACAGAGAACTTCTCTGTCGTTCTCTGATAAATGTCCCCGAAGTTCTCTGAAGAACTTACCTGAAGTTCTCTGAAGAACTTCCATGAATTTCGCTGAAAAACTTGCTGAAGTTTTCCGAAGAACTTCCCTGAAGTTCACTGGAGTGAAGAACTTGCCTGAACTTTTTCGAAGAACATCTCTGAAAATCTCTGATGAACTTCCCTGAAGTTTGCTGAAGGACTTCTTTGAAGTTCTATGAAGAACTTTCCTGAAGTTTCCTTAAGAACTCCTAGAAGTTCTCAGAATAAGTTTTCTGATGATCTTCCTTGACGTTCTCGGAAGCACTTCCCTGTGAATCTCTGACGAACTTCCCCGAAGTTAACTGAAAAACTTCCCTAAAATTCTCTGAATATCTTCCTCGAAGTTCTCTGAAGAACTTTCCTGAAGTGTTTTGAAGAACATCTTTGAAAATCTCTGATGAATATCTCTGAAGTATTCTAGAGTACTTCTCTGAAATTCTATGATGATCTACCTGGAAATTTTCTGAAGCACTTCCCTGTTAATCTCTGAATAACTTCCTCGAATTTCTCTGAAGAACTTCCCCGAAATTCTCTGAAGAACTACCTTGAAGTTTTCTGTAGAACTTTTTCGAAGTGTGTAAAGAACTGTCCAGAAGTGCTATGAAAAACTTCCTTGAAATTCTCTGAAAAACTTCTCCGATGTTCTCTGAAGAACTTCCCAGGCTACTTTTCTAAGTTCAGCAGGTTTCCCGGTAAATCCGGATATCCGGAAAGACATTTTATGACAACCAGGTGATCAAATCAAATCATAATTGTTGGTCAGCGCATTGCTGAGACAACCATGTCATGTTAACCATGAATTTACACGCATTTTGCAGCCTTGAGCTTTTCTCAGGTTATTTCCATGTACATATTTTTTCTTCTCATACATCAACACTTTGCACAAATGCAGGAATCTGCCAGGAAGGATGTCGAACGAGCTTTTGGCGTACTGATGTCAAAACTCAAGCTAGGCTGTGGCGAAAAAGTGTCTTAGAATCAATCATAAAAGCTTGCATCATACCTCGATATCTATCCGTTATCCGTTAATCTTGGAGGAACCCAGATATCAACATCAATGAAAATACATCTGACATCCATCGGATTGATCCAGAAAATCATGAGAAATTTGAGACATTCTTGTCACGATACAAAACTGTTCATGGTACAAAACAGCATTACCAATTGAGGAATGATCTGATTGGACATCTGTGGGCAATCAATGGAGAAAAGGATTGAAAGGATGATTCTTTTCCAATTCAATGTACTATAATCGCACGCACTATGGCTAGAGTTAAAACTATAGTAAATTAAAAAAATACGTTCTTTGTTTTAATTGATTAGTACTCGAGCTACCAAAGCTCCCTTAATATGCATTGAATCGGATTAACTGTTGTATTTTTAATCAGATTGTTTGTTACTGTAAAAGAGAATTAAAAAAAAAATTGTTCTTGTCAAAACAAAGTCAACCGTTTTGCGTTTTTATTAAATTTTAAAAACTAAAAATGGACTGGACATCTCATTTTTGGAACAATCCTGTTTGATACGATTCGCTTGGATCACTGGTCACGAGGCCAACGACTTCCTCGGCTGTATGAATCAGGCTACCTCTTTCACATTACTACTTATAATACGTGATGTAGACTATCTTGATATCAGCATCTGTACATCTAGTTTTCACTGAAAATAATGTGCCTGGCATTTGATATCAAGATACTCTATATAACGTTATATAAAGGGTGTATTCGATAAAAATGGCACACAGAAAATCTTCTGTAACTTTTGAATCGTATGAGTAAAAAACCTAGAAATTTGAGTAGATCTTATCCATAGTGTATTATTTACATCTGCCAAGTTTCATAGTTATACATTCAGTAGTTCTAGTCATGTCGTCGAAACAAGAAATTGTCCGTGAGAAAATTTTGTGCACTCACAATCAAAATCCAGGGGCGTCCCACCGGTGGATTGCTAAAAGGCTTGGAATTGCAAATACAACTGTGTCTCGTGTAATAAGAACCTTCAAGGAGCGTCTGAGTGTCCAAAGGAAGGAAGGGAGTGGTCGTAAAAGTGGTCCAATGGACAGTAAAATGGCCAGGAAAGTCGTACAACAATTCAAGAACCGTCCAAACATGTCAATTCGAGATGTCGCTAAAAAGTCTAAGGTGTCAGTCGGTTTTGTGCAGAAAACCATGAAGCGTGCTGGGTTACATGTTTACAAAGTGCAAAAAGCCCCAAACCGGAATGAAAAACAAAACATCACTGCGAAAACCCGCGCCCGGAAACTTTACACGAAGCTGCTCACCAAATCCGGTTGCATCGTGATGGATGACGAAACATACGTCAAGGCCGACTTCCGTCAACTTCCTGGGCAAGAATATTTCGTTGCCAAGTCGAAGTTCGATGTTCCGGAGGATGTTCGAAAGAAGAAACTATCGAAATTTGCAAAGAAGTTTCTAATCTGGCAGGCGATTTGCGGATGTGGTGAAATAAGTGCTCCCTTCATCACTTCCGGAACAATAAACGGTGCGATTTACACGGAAGAGTGCCTTAAGAAGCGTCTCTTGCCATTCATTAAGAAGCACAAAGGATCAACTCTGTTTTGGCCTGATCTAGCATCCTGCCACTACGCTCGAAACGTATTGGAGTGGTACTGAGCCAACGGAGTCAATTTTGTGCCAAAGGATATGAACCCACCAAATTCACCGGAACTTCGTCCAATTGAAAAATTCTGGGCAATTATGAAAACGGAACTTCGCAAACATCCCAAAACTATAAAAACAGAGCTAGAATTGAAGAAAATTTGGGTAAAAACAACAAAAACACTGGGAAAATTGGTTGTACAAAATTTGATGGGTGGAGTGAAAAGGAAGGTGCGGGCATTCGGGATGGGAGACGAAATTGAATAAAACAAATATTGTAAATCAAAACTCATTAGTAGTTCTTCATTCCCTGAAAATTTCAAGAAAATCCGATAATCAGTTTAATTTTGATGAGTATATATGTGTGTGCCATTTTTATCGAATACACCCTTTAACTTTACGGGCAACGACCCCACCACCAGATATATTGATCTTCAAATTGTATATTAAATTACGTTCGAATTTTTACATTTTCAGTCACCTGTCTTTGTCATGTAGAGGACTTCGCTCTCCAATCATCTCTCTCCGTTATTTGAAAAATTATGCGGGACAGAATCACTATGGTACTAGAGAACTGGCCTCTAGTACTGTCAAAGTGCCGTGTTTACTAGATTATTTTCAATATTGCATAGACGTGTTTTGTAAGTGTTATAGAGTTTGGTCTTACTTTTAATCTATTGTGCCAGGTGGCTATCAGGGTCTATCCGGGTGAAATTGAATATTTATCGGACTCACTTCCCTAAATTGTACCGATAGATACAAAAATTACAAAAGTAGATGATGGAAAGGAATGTGCGATCATAAAAAAAAACTACAAATCAAAAATAACTATAGAAAAAGCTACATGAAGTTTTATTTTATTTTTAACCATAATAAAATGGAAGGAAAGGAAAAATAGCGCACCTTTCTACTTGGGTTTAGCACCGTCCTGATTATTCTGCTCAGCGTGGTTGATGGAAGAATTTGGCGTAGCTCCTCCGAGTTCGACTGAAGAAGTTGGCGCAATTTCGATCGGATGCACTCGATTCGGTGTGTCTAGGTATCCATCGACGTCTCGGAAGTGTCAGCACCATCTCTTTGTCAGCACACTACAGTCGCATAGTCGAACGGCGCAATAGACGGCAGTTTTCGGCGGGCCCAGCTGCACTGCTTTCTTGGTTAGCATTTTGCCAATGTTGGCGCAATTTCGACACTAATTATTAAAACTTGGATTAGACTTAAATTTTCCACTATTTGTTTGTTCCACCAGTTTGCTGATATAACGAGGTAAGTATTAGCGGGAAAGTCGTTCCTGACGCATCGTAGTTATTTTAGAATGGTAGGATCTGGAAATTGAGCGAGGGTTTTCAGGAATCAATTTACTATCCATTACAGTACGAGTGGTCTTTACTGTGCGTCTATTTTTTACGCACCCATGTATGTGGTATGTCATTCTCTTTGTTTTATATTCATAAAAACCATAAGTATTGTTAAAAATGTCATGTGAAAAATTTCGATTGAAAACTAAATGTTTATTCAGGTTGATTATTCCGAAAGCTAATAGACTGTTAGTTAAATTTTAGTTTCGATGTTTTTAACAACAGGAGCGTAAAATATTCAGCAAATCACCGGTAAATCAAAGGATCTGTGTCTGATGAGTGAGGGTGACGTGATGATTCTCACCGTCACCCATTGCTTGCCCTACCGGTGAAAGCGCCTCGAAAACTTCAATCAGCCGAGTGTACCCACAACCAGCTACACGGCATTGTTTTCCAAAGTGATTGTTATAGGCCAGAATAAATCGTGTGAATTTCAATTATAAGTGTGATGATTTCGGTGACATCTTTATCAGCTGCCCCACTTCATGGGAAATCTGTCGTAGGAAGTCATTATTAGGGCTCTTGAGTATGTAACGCAAGTTTACAGAAGAGGTATCATCGTTATCCTTCGTCAAGTGGATTTCATGGTCCAACCAGGTCAGTACCATGATACCAAAGCAGTTGTTCGTGATATTCACTCCACAGAACATAGTAAATGCTCCAACGGAACTCCACCCTCGTTTATAACGTCTTTTATGAGCAATTCGTGCTGGATACATTATAAAATACTAGCCACCGGGGTCTTCAGCAAAGAATAAATCACCTATTGGTTGATGCTCATCATTACATCCGGCAGATGTTCGATCTCCTGTTCTGCCCGTCTTTTCTCCTTCTCCTGCTTGAAGTGATAAATGAAAACACCCGTCACTTGATGGACCTTTCAAGTTGATGATGGACCTTTCATATATAACCTTAGGGCATCTTCAACGGCGATCCAAATCGTGGATTGGATTTATTTTTTTAGACCAAACGTAAAAACATCGCTGCACCGGTGTTGTAAATTTTGTTTTATACTGGATCTATTTTGCCTCATTTTAAAACTGGTATATGTTTTGATCTATTCTTGCAGCAATTTGGAACAAGAAAAATACCGTTCCAAAACACTACACGCTACTTGATAATGCCAATTCTTGAGTAAAATTTCAGCTTTTACTAAACAATAACTCAATTTTATTGAGTATATTCTGAGGTATATTTGTGAGCCGTAAAGTAACCGTGTTTGCTGCGTGTGATGCTGGCGGCGGACAAAAAGTTGTGTTTCTCGCTTCGGATGCTGATAATCACTTCAAGTTGCTCCCGGTGCTAGTGAATTGCCTTTTCGTTTCATTCCTAAATAACGCATGCTTGTCTTAGTTTTTTTTTTTTTACAGCCGCTGCATTTTCCGGTAAACGCTGACTAGATCGAAATGCGGAGGTTCCGAGATTACGAATAGTATTTCGATTCCTCGCAAATGAAAAGTAAGTCTTCAAAGTAAACAATCGGTTTATTGATAGATTGGTCATGATAAGCACTTGCAAATAGCTCATACAGATAAATTTTGGAGAAGCCTCTAGTTGACTCTAGTTGTCGCATAATGTCCAGGAACACCTCCTTTGGCATGCGGAAACGCAGAAAGTGCTTCTCGTTGTAGGTTTACTTGTCGCTAAAGTAGTCCTGGAATGATGACCGGAACGGAAATCACGGTCGACGTTGGGGCGTCATCCAGGATGTGACCCTCTCCGTTTCGACTCTTGTGTATCCGCTGCCAAACTACAAATCAGCATTATCTAATTTTTAATGAAATGCATGCATTCACATATTCACCTTCAGCCAAACGAAAGAACAAGTATTCCTTGTCGTCAGCTAACGACGCACTACTGGCATTAAAAATTATTTGGTAAAATGTTTGTGAAAAATCTGCGATCTCTAAAACAAAAAAAAAACTTCTGATCTCTGATGTAGAATTTATTTATTTATTTTATTTACTTAGTCTTCGACAATATCGTACAGACAGATGCTATAAACTAATTCTACTCCTATATATTGACTTTTCGGGTTTAACTACAAGAAATACAACACCGGTGTGGGGAACGCAAAGTTGGTCTATTTTAGCTAGTTCTATTCAAGTTACGTTGATGCAAATCAGGTATAAAGTTGATCTAAAAATAGACCGCCGCTGAAGATGCCCTTAGGTGTTATGAATTTCGTTACCGAACAAGAGCTCGATCCAAGGGTTCGTCCCCCTTTTATACCAGATCCAGTACTGGCTTTGGGGTCCAGGCTAGGCGATGACGTGGATATTGGATGTCATCGCAATGGATGATGCTAGCCGTCAGTTGGTGTCAGAGGGTATGGGATTATAGCGAGTTCAAATTCGTTATTCTCTTAAAAATTCAGTTTGATTTAATGGAATGATTACTTCCCGAGGGAATCTTTTCCAGCTAATCACGTGAATTTGCAAGAGTGAACCTGGGACTATGCGTTCTCCTTTGTCTGTCCCAACCCAGACCGATAGAATTAGGAAGGAAATAATTATATTAGATTAGAAGTACCAACTAATCAAGACCTTTCTGCTCTACTATTATCAATTAAATTTGGTGAAATGATTACATCCCGAGGGAATCTTTCTCACTAAATTATATGAATGTATAGAAGAGTGAACCTAGGACACCTTAATTGTCAGGTCTTCTTAATCTAATTAATTAACATTGTCGGCATTGATGAGCATTAGAGATACTAGTTAGTCAGAAAGGAGTGATCAGTAAAACCTCTCTTCTTTTAGAAATTCAATTTGATTTTGTGGAATGATTACTTCCCATCGGAATCGTTCCCACAAGATCACGTGAATTTCGAAGAGTGCGCCTGGATTTTCATGATCTCCTGTTTCTAACTTACATACTCTCCACAAAAGGATTGGGGCACTGGTTCAACGTGTTGATGTGAATATCAATTTAACAATGAAACACTGAAAGTAACACTCTACTCATCTAAATCCAGTTTAATTTGGTGAGATGATTACTTCCCGAAGGAATCTTTCTCACTAATTTACATGAGCTTTGATGAGTGAGCCTGGTTATTCTGGGTCTACATTATCTCAGACAGACACATCTCAACAGTGAACTCTTTACGAATAGGTGAGATTTAATGTGAATCGAGAATAATAATCAGAAATACCACTCTGCTCTTTGAAATCCAATTTGGTTTAGTGGAATGATTATTTTCCGAGGGAATCTTTTCCACCAAATCACGTGAATTTGGTGAATTCACGTGAAACGTGAAAGCCAATCTCAACAGCATAGAGGATCTAAATTAGTGATAGTAGATGATACGATGTGTGATACCTGGTGTAGTAATTTAGTGGTTTATGATTGTTCAGTGCAATTTGCTATTTCAGATTTCGTCAGAGAAATGTCCTGTGCTATATGTCCTCCTCACGTTTGCTAAGATGAACTAGAATTTGATTCCCCAGCTAACATGTTTCATTAGGTAAACGCTTCATTGGCAATACGTATACAGCGTTAAACTGAGTAATGGTTAAGTAGTGGCTGCACATGCGCCCAGCCAATATTTTCACAGGCAAATCTGGCGAATATACCCAGCTTCATAAAAATGCGAAAAGATAGCAAGATACACGCTACTGCTTTTAAAAAGTTAGTATTATCACCAACTTGCAGCTTCAATGCCTGATAATCATTCTCTCAACTTTATCTCAACTTGTATACAGCTGATACTCTGCTATAGATACAGAAAAGTTTCTACAGCTTTATTCCAACTAACTAAACAATGGTCTTATACAGTACAAATGGTAGCTTTTGTACAGCCTTTCGATAAACCGTCATGCAGAATCTGTAATCGGTTTATACATAGCCTAGGAAGCTTTTATCCAAAAATAATACAACTTATTACTTTACTGTTCTCAAAGACAGTGCTTTTGAAGCGCATATTCAGCATATTTATCCGTTCAAAGCAATTTCTATTTTTAGAACTGTGGCAAACAGCGTTTTATTGCTAGTCTTAACACGTTGATATAGACGCTTAAACATAGTTACTATACAGCAATCGAATAAAATATGTATGTCAAACACTGTTTACAATACTCGTGACGATATTCCGGCAATGTTGCTTTTTTACCGTTGTAGAGCGCAATTAACATTTAACTATATGAATATATAGTATAATATTTTTATCTATATATTTATATATCACTTACCAGCGTACTTAACCAGATTCGAACTCTGCACCTTCGCCATAAGATCCGTGACTGTATCCTCTGATCCATATCAGCGGTGAAGAATTCCAGTACCCGTGTTCAAAGTGTTCAAACCAGATTTTAGTTCTAATAATGCTGAACAACAATGATTGCTGAAGCTCTTTATCAACTGATCATACTGTTTTGAAAATCAGTGTTACCAAAATTATTATAATCTAAACATGATCACCATCCAATTTTCGTTGTTATCTGTGCCGTTCTCGGGCCATTTGTTATTATTATTTTATAGATACTTTATTACTTCTTAGAGCAATAAAAATTGTACAGTCAAAAAGAAAATCTTATTAAAATTATGAACAAGAATTTCCTGTGATTAACCAAAAATGCCACTAAGACCAGGGGTATTGAACACCTGATCTACTGCTCCGTGGCCCGTTAAAATAACCACTAAGCCACCGAGACATATTCAACAATCTTATCACTAATTGTGTATAAGAAGTAAACGAATCTTATTTTGAATTTATGTGACATAATTTTATCAAAACAATGAAACACAATAAACTTCAACAGAAATTGTTCGTTTAAATCCAACAAGATTTTATTTAATCCTATACACACAAATTTGTATCCGTATATAATTTAACCGTTTTACGGTGCACAAAATCCTCACCAACTGAAACCCTTTGCTTAGATCTGCAAGACAGTTTCAAAGGCAACTTTCTAGGCCTTGGTGTCAATATTGTCCACCTGGACTATCGACAACCGAAGTACTCGAAGGAGTTCCCAACAATGTACTAGGATCTGATGGTAGATGAATGTCATTGTATTGATTTTTAAGTATTGCTAAGAGATCCTTCAATGTGAAGTGGGATATGTTATGCTTGATTGCCCATTCCTGAAGATCATCACGAGAGGTATCATCAGTTTTTCGGTAGTAAGTACCGCTTTTCTTATATATCTTCAAAATCATTCGAAACATTATGAAATTTAAATACTCTGCTTGATAAAATGGACAGTATTCCTTTCATTTCGTTTGACAGCTCAGACGAATGGTTGTAAGGTGGTTGACATAACATGAAATGAATACGCTTACTTAGCTACACTCAGGAAAATATCCGTACGGTTTTCATACGATCGGAACTGAACCACAAAGCAAGGGTCCAAGATTCATTCCATACGAAATCGTATGAAATGATTTGATGCATCGGTCGAGTAAAACATGTCTTTTATACACTTTCATTTGACATCACTTATCATGCGTGTATAGTCTCGTGGGATCGTCGCTCGTCTCTGGATCCCGAGGTTCATGGTTCGAATCCCACTTGCAACTTTTTTTCCGAGCTTCTTTCCATTAGAGAATCGTATGAAATTTTCAATAATATCTTCTGGCACATTTCCATACGATATTCCTATGAATTCCTCTCGATTCGTTCGCTCAGTGTATGAATTGCAAATCAATATAAATAACTGCAAAGATGCTGCATACTCTGTGCCGCAACTGCTTATACAACATTATATCAAGCTATAATCACTTAGCTGTATAGCGGCTAAGGTATTTTTAATATAAAGGCTTTTGAAAAGCTGTAACAAAGCTAACAAATAAAACTGTGTATAAGAAAACAAAATGACAATTCAAAAGCTTAACCGATTAATTTCTCAGCTACATAAACAAGCTGTGTAAACGCAGACAAACATTGTTCGTATAAGAGCTTACTTTTCAAAGTATGCAACCGAAAGCTAAATGTTGTGTTAAAGCTGTGTTACATTACGCATAAGTACTGTATCGATTTTTTAATTCTGCTTATAGCTTATTCAGCTTCATTTGCTTTTATACAATTATAAAACAGTTTATAAGTTATAAACTTCGGTTTAGGCAACTAAACATGTTAGTTGGGTCTCTACCGTCAACAATTATTGACCAAATAATTTTAATTGAATTTAATAAATTTTAGTAAATTATTTTTTATAAAAATATGTTCCACGGGAATATTGATATCTTTATCTCAACCGCTTTGAAAAAATTAAAACTCTAATTCCTAATAAGTAACACGTTGATTTTTCACCAAAGATCCTTCGGAAGGTAATTTTTAATGCTAGGGCGCCCTATTACTAAAGTGATTTCTTCGAACACCTAGACGGCTTTAATTTTCGGAGCGGCTGGGTTCGGAATTTCGAATCACTTAAATTTAACAATATGCTCGCTGAAGCGTGCTTATCTGAACGACAACAAGTAGACCTTGCGAAACGTTACTCTAAAATTAATTAATACTACTATTCAATCTACTACCTATCTATCCTAGACTATCAAATCGCGAGAAATGACAAAATCAGGTCTAAACTGTTTAATTTTAGTGTGAGGACCACGAGCGGGAAAGGCATGATGTATTACTTCATCCAGATTTCAAATTTCGGGAGAGTAAATTTGATCACTAGCGGGTTCAAAGCAAGTTGAGATGTCAAATGTCCTATTGCACGCGTTCAAAGGATCAGCGAGCCGCGGTTTTCGCTCGCTTGCATAGAGTTTTTTTTTAGAATACGGGCAATTATTGGTAGGATATCCGCGAAAACCACAGTTTTCACATAGAAAAGCTCTCGAAAACCTACAAAACCTACAATCGATGCCCAGGTGTGCCTTAATTACAACAAATATTAACCGTTGGGGTGTAATGTGAGTCTATTCGGGCTGTAAGGGTAGGCAAACGATCCGATTGATTACTGAATGAATCTGACACTGGAGGTGAAGGGTTCTGAGTGTCATTGGAAAGATTTCTGTTCCAGGCTCTATTGTCTTGTTGTGAGGCTTTAGATTGTTTAATTTGTTGCTTTGCTTTGATTGTTCTTGGTTTTGAATCTTTCCCAGCGACTACATTTGTTTGCTTCTCCATTCCAGAGACTTTATTATAAGCAGAGAAATTGAACGCGCCTATTTTTTGTCCCGCCTACATTGGTTGCTAAATCGGTGAGCGGTAGAAAGTTAAGTCGTCTTTTATAATCGATGCGCAAATTTTGCATTAATATTTGCATCTTTTCGGAATCCGTAGTTCAACATCTAAAAATTCATTCAATTTTAGGCCATGGTCTTCACCATCATATTTTGTCAAAGTCCATCTGGAAACTGGCAAGGTACGATGTGATGATTGACCCTAAGTGGTTAAAGTTCTAACAAGGTTAAAAGTGGGCATTGGATTTATGTTTGATGATTTCAAATTATTTCCTATTTGCGGCAGATTCTGCGGTGCAAAAAACGACGGGTCGGCACGAGGGGGATTCTGAAAATAATTTGGCACACTGCTTGCAGGGTGAAACGTAGGCTGGTTATGGTTATCCATATTCAGATTGGTAACGGATATAGGATTATCTACCGATCGAGTTCTAAATGTCGGACAATTGATTTGATCACTGTCAGCTATGTTAACTGTCTGAGTGGAAATTTCCCTGCAATTGACACGCATAAGTTCATTTTCAAGCTGGCGTATGCGTGCTTGTAAATCAAGAATTAACTCTCGATCTGATAAATCATTGATCGAAACTTCCCTATCACCTTGTTCAATTGGCAAACTACTGAGTTGCGGCGGTGCATAATTGAACAAATAGTTCTTCTATCGGTAAACCTTCCTCGTTTTCATTTTCTATGCCCTCTGTACGAGCAGTAGGATGGGTGTAATAAAAATCTCGTAACAATAGCACAAATTTCACATGTAGCATGCATAATTTTTCAGCGAGCGGATCACCGTCGGGACAATTTTCTATCATTTGAAACAACCGATGGCTAAGGTGCAGGAGCCTAGCCTTACATCTGTCTTTGGAACAGATTTCACTTCGCCTTAAAATTTCACAAATTTCTTTATACTTCAGATCACATAACCCAATTTGTTCAACCTTCTCTGCATTTGAATCAAACAACCTACTATCAAATACGCAATTTGGTTTCCGAAAGCGCAAAGGAACAAACGATTGTTTAGCGTTGCTTTCATCTGATATACAACTGGCCTTTGCACACAAGGAGCAATTGGCGTCAGTATTTCTGGATATTAAGGGCGCATTTGATTCAGTTTCCATAGATATACTGGCAGTCTGCACAGTAGTGGTTTACCAGGAATTTTAAATAACTTTTTGTATAATTTACTGTCAGAAAAACAAATGACCTTTAATCTAGGTTAACTGCGTCTCAAGCTGTTGGGAAGAGACATTACCCAATCTTTGACCTTCAAATACCTTGGAGTCATGTTTGATTCGAAATGCACTTGGAGTACTCACATTGCGTATTTGAAACAGAAATGTCAACAAAGGATCAATTTTCTAAGATCAATTTCCGGGACATGGTGGGGTGTTCACCCGTGAAATAGACACGAGTGGCACGATCTTCAGGAAGTCTGTCCAACTATTTGGCTTCGCCGACGACGTTGATATCGTAGCACGTAACTTTGAGACGATGGCGGAAACGTACATCAGACTTAAGGCTGAAGCTGGTAGGATTGGGCTTGTAATTAATGCGTTAAAAACAAAATACATGAAGGGAAGAAGCTCACGAGAAGAAAATGTTAGCCTTCTAGCACAAGTTCAGATCGACGGTGATGAAATCGAGGTAGTAGAAGAATTCGTGTATCTGGGCTCATTGGTGACCGCCGACGACACCAGCAGAGAAATACAAAGGCGCATTATGGCTGGCAATCGTGCCTACTTTGGACTCCGAAGGACGCTAAGATCGAACAAAGTTCGCCGAACCACAAAGTTGACCATCTACAAGACATTAATTAGACCGGTAGTTCTCTACGGCCACGAAACATGGACAATGCTAGTGGAGGACCAACGCGCCCTTGGAGTCTTTGAACGGAAGGTGCTGCGTACGATCTATGGTGGAGTGCAGATGGAAGACGGAACGTGGAGGAGGCGAATGAACCACGAATTGCACCAGTTGCTGGGAGAACCTCCCATCGTACACATCGCCAAAATCGGTCGACTACGATGGGCTGGGCATAGGGTAAGAATGTCGGACGACAGCCCTGTGAAAATGGTTCTCGAAAACGAACCGACAGGTACAAGAAGAAGAGGCGCGCAACGAGCAAGGTGGATTGATCAAGTAGAAGGCGACCTGCGGACCCTCCGCAGACAGCGAGGCTGCCGAGGTACAGCCATGGACCGATTACAATGGAAACAACTTCTGTGTACAGCAGAGGCCACACCGGCCTTAGTCTGATTGGTAAGGTAAGGTCAGGGGTGTTCACCCGGAAGACCTCATTAAACTCTATAAAACAACTATTCTTTCAGTTCTCGAATATGGCTCTTTTTGCTTCCTCTCGACAAGAAACAGCCACCTCATCAAATTAGAACGCATTCAATATCGTTGTTTACGTATTGCCCTTGGCTGTATGCATTCAACGCACAATATGAGCCTGGAGGTTCTGGCAGGAGTAAAACCCTTACAGAACCGCTTCTGGGAGCTCTCATCTAGAATACTGATCAAGTGTGGAATCAGTAACAACCTTGTGATTGAAAACTTCGAAGAAATGCTCGAATTGAGTACCCAGTCTAGATTTTTACGAATCTATATTAACTATATGTCATCTGATATTAGTCTTCCATGCTATAATTCTCCTAGTGTTCGCTTTTCTTATCACAGTTCCTCCATTGACTATGATTTCTCCATGAAACGGGCTATTCAAGGAGTTCCAGATCAACTTCGACTTATTTTAATTCCCCATATTTTTTATTAAAAAGTACCAACATGTCAATTGCAATAGAAGAATTTTCACTGATGGGTCGCGCATGGGTCCACTGGTTTCGGTGTTTACAATGAATACTCCTCTGCCTTCCGGAAACTTCAGGAACCTTGTTCCGTATATGTTGCTGAGCTGGCAGCAATCAATTTCGCATTGGGGATAATTTTCGACATGCCCATAGACCATTATTTCATCTTCTCGGATAGTCTCAGTTCTATTGAGGCCCTCCGGTCGATGAAAACAGTGAGGCACTCATCTTACTTTCTTTCAATAATAAGGGAGCAGATGTGTGCGTTGGTCGAAAGATCATTTAGAATTACCTTTGCATGGGTCCCCTCACATTGCTCAATTCCAGGCAATGAGAAGGCGGACTCTCTAGCAAAGGTGGGCGTAAAAGAAGGCGAGATTTTTGAAAGAAGAATTTCACATGATGAATTTTTCCCATTAGTACGTCAGAGTTCTCTTCAAAGTTGGCAAAACGATGGGAGTAATTCTCTTGGGCAGTGGTTACATTCCATTATTCCAAATGTTTCGTCGAGATCGTGGTTTAAAGGTCTGGATGTAAGTCGCGGTTTCATTCGTGTGATGTCAAGACTTATGTCCAACCACTACTCGCTAGACGCACATCTTTACAGAATTAACCTCGTCGATAGCAATATATGTAGGTGCGGAACCGGTAATGATGACATCGATCACGCAGTTTGGCATTGCCCGGGAAATGGTGCCCCCAGAGCACGACTATTGGATACCCTAGTGGCCCGAGGTAGACAACCCTCCCGCGAGGTAAGAGATGTTTTGGGAATGCGTGATCTCCTCTACATGTAAGCGATTTACGAATTCCTTTGTTTGTCTGATCTAAGAGTGTAATGTCATCACCCCCTCCCCTCCAGTCTAGTAAATTCCCTGCCATTGTGTCCCAGTTATACTATCCTTTTGTTTCCGTGCTACTTGTACCCGCCAAGCAAGCAGTGGTCACCCATCTGCGGCTTAGTTCTTGAAAGGGACTACAGGGACCAAGGATTTGGTAGATGTCGCAACCATGAGCAGCAAATAATACCTTCAATAAGTTACCTGCCTAGCCCCTTCCAAACGATATTGTGACCCATTAACCTCGAGCTAGCCACGAGTAATTGGCACCCCATTTTACTAAAATTGAAAAATTATACATTGTATATAACAATATTGAATATCGGCTCCGTAAAGTGTTACACACGCCTGAGTCTAACAAATAAACGAACTAATTAAAAAAAAACCTTCTCTGCATCTAACTTTACTTCCAGTCGTCTATTATACTCCCTATCTGTTTTCAAATTTTGCTTTAGGCTTCTCCGCCTGCGAGAGAATGTTGGATCATCACGAATAACTATCGCCCGTATTTCTAATTCGAACAAAAATTCGTCTTCTAGCAAATCATCCACGCGCATATGGTGGTACCACCCTATCATCATTTCAACGGCTTGATCGTAGCTAATGATCAGCTGAGCCATCCTGAATTAAATTCACTCGGTTTAAAATTTGTTATTCTAATTTATACAAAGCGTTGAGAAAGCGCAAACGAAATTGAAAATAAAACTGTCTCTATTGTTTCAATTCACAAAAGATTCTAATTTATCTCAACACGTGGTTGCCAAGAGCAGTACAAAAAACGGTTATCATCGCCCGAAAAGAAATTGCTTGCACTATCAAACACCAATGAAATCACCGATTTATCACACTTCAATATCACTTCTTAATACAAATAATTACCAACCTAAGCAAATAAGGAAAAAATATATATACAGGAAATATTTAGGAATTAAGGTTAGGGATTATATGGAAATTCAGAAAATAAATGAAAAAATAAAATAAATAAAATATATTGAAATTTTGTTAATTTCAATTCCACCCGGAGTACATGTGAAAAAAGGGTTTTAATTTAATTTTAAATCAGAAACCTTTTTTCAATTATTTTATCGTTGGGCGCCAATTGTAAGTGTTTTAAGTTTTTATTTTTATCGCAAACGGTTCTCTTTCGTTCGGGCGGAAATTGCATTTACTCCTTTAAATTAGCTACTCCGTTTCCCGTTACGATTTTTGTTTTAAAGTTGAATGAACGAATGTAGTTCTTTAATTTATTGTACAAATTGCGACAAAGTAGTTGAATCTTTGTGTATACCTTGATGTGAATACCCCTTCGGTTAAATTCTGTTGGTGTGGAATTGTTGAGTGTTCAGATTGATCTACAGAGGTGTTTAGTCATTTCTATAATTAGCGACCAAGGAGAGAGGAAACTGTTGATGCGTTGAGTGTGCGTAGTGAGGATTGTTGGTTGGGCAGTACGTGAACGTGGGTATTTTTCTGCACACCCCGGGATGGCTTCAATCGTTGCTAAAGTAGTAAATCGCATGCGGAGAGGCAGCCGAAAGCAAGCAATTGAATCTCTCTGAGTGTGAACTGATTCAGGTGCCGGATCCAGTTTACCATCTTATGAGACACACTTAATTGAAAACCTGTGATCTTAGCGGTAATGTCATCACGAAAATTTCTCCCAAGTTTGCCGTCAAGTTCAGTTTGATCACAGATCTTAACCTGTCGCACAACCAGATGGCCAAACTGCCTGACGAGCTGGCCGACCTTCATTCGCTGGAGATGTTCGATATTTCGTACAACTCCTTCATCACGCTACCGGCCGTCGTTTTTTGCCCCGCAAAATCTGCCTCAAATAGGAAATAATTTGGAATCATCAAATTCAAATCCAATCCCAGCTTTAAACCGTGTTAGAACATCAGCCAATCAGGGCCAATCATCACATCGTACCTTGCCAGTTTCCAGATGGACTTTGACAAAATATGATGGTGAAGATCATGGCCTAAAATTGATCGAATTTTTAGAGGTAGTTCAAGCATTGTCTCTTGCGGAACACGTGTCAGAAGCTGAACTTTTTGATTCAGCCATTCATCTATTCACAGGTCATGCGCTCAAGTGGTATATGAACATGCGTATCACGGGACATCTGTTGAATTGGTCACATTTAGTATTAGAACTACGGCGTACTTTTATGCACCCTGATTTGGACGCCCTGATTAAAATGAGAGTATATCAGCGGCTTCAGCAGCGTAATGAACCATTTAATGAATTGTATTACGAAATGGAGCGACTTTTTCGCATCATGAGTAATAAAATTCCTGAGTCCGAAAAGTATACAATTTTACCCAGATAGACCCTCAAAGACACCTGGCACAGTAAAGTAAAAACTCAAAGCCAAAAAAACTTACACTTTCAGTGTGCATGTTAGTTATGTCAGCTGATATTATGTCAGCTATCATTGGATTATCTTATTCACGAATCTGCTTTAATTTATTTCCCGGATCTGCAAGCCTAGCAAAGTGTATCAAGCGTAAAATCAAGCAACTCAGTCGTTGAATTAATTAGTCCGTGATTTGATTCCAGTATTTTAATATAAAACATGCCAGTTTTGCTTAATTTTATTTGTTTTCATATTGCGCCTGATCAATTGTGGTTCTTGTTTCACATGTGAGTATTGAGCTAGCATCAAACATATTTTCTTCGAACATCTTCAGAAAACAAACTCAATATTGTTGTATTTTTATAGTTGTTTTATTAAGTGTAAGTGAGATCATTTCTGGAACTTGAGCTTACAGGAGGATGATTGTCAACACGACTCAGCGCGTTAGAGAAGCAAACACCAAAGGCCGTAACATTTTCATCGATTAAATTCTCCTACGCTGGACAAATTATAGCCACCAATGATACCTGAACATGTGAGAAAAAAGACCTCCGCATAATTGAAAACCATTTTCTCGCTATGACACGACCGATTGCTGCATCAGTCCGGGCAATAAAATAGTGCAGACAGGAGAATCACTTCCGAAAGCACTTGAAAGATGAAATTGAGTACATTTTCGATACGGCTGCCGAAACGGCACCAGTAACACGTACGACATGTACGACATGTACGACAAACCCGTAGCATGAGAGACGGCAAACTTGGTGGTGTCCACTCATAGAAAAAAAAGAAAATAACGACGCGGAATTGATCAGACCGCTGCAAGCTCTACCAAAGTTCCGACCGGAGCAGTCTCAATTACAACGGAAGATTTTAAAATAAAAGATCTCCTCCATCCAATCAAATTTAGATGACGAAATCTACTCATCACCAGCTTTCAAGTACAACACTCTCATCATATGTCATAGAAATCTTGGGCACAGAAAGACTGTGGAGAACGATGAAGATCCCCGTGAAGCCATCTACAAGTCGCTAAGAAATCTTCTAAGAATTCCTACTGGATTTCTCCTGCATATGACCAGAATATGACAACCCAAACCCATCTTCAACATAAAATGAACCGTGCCGCAAGAAGTCGAAAACCCACTAAAAACTGTAACTAAGTAAATGTGTTTTTAATAATTAAACAAACGATGTTTTCAATTCATATGTATCCATTATTTAGCGTTCTAATCATAAATATTGCATACTGCAACCGAAAGCAGTTATTTATCTGAGATGCAAACTTCCACTCATTTCCTTATACACTGTAATCTTAAATATCTACTGGAATGGATTGGTCGTGAAAGTTGACGATCCCCGACAACAACCGAAACAACGTCGTCGATGCTCGGTTACGCATCAAGGATTTTCATGATGTTGGTGGAATGGGGCAGCTTCTGGAAACACTCCTAGATATTGACCCTTCCTGTAGCACCATTTCTATTCCACACTAGCGAACCGTTGCTCACGTAGTCTAACCGTTTGGTGGCGCTTCTCGACGATGCTTTCGTAGTACAGCTAAATAGAAGGGATCAATGACCAATTGGGCAAAGTCCCTCCGAAAACAACACAACAACAACAACAACAACAACAACAACAACAACAACAACAACAACAACAACAACAACAACAACAACAACAACAACAACAACAACAACAACAACAACAACAACAACAACAACAACAACAACAACAACAACAACAACAACAACAACAACAACAACAACAACAACAACAACAACAACAACAACAACAACAACAACAACAACAACAACAACAACAACAACAACAACAACAACAACAACAACAACAACAACAACAACAACAACAACAACAACAACAACAACAACAACAACAACAACAACAACAACAACAACAACAACAACAACAACAACAACAACAACAACAACAACAACAACAACAACAACAACAACAACAACAACAACAACAACAACAACAACAACAACAACAACAACAACAACAACAACAACAACAACAACAACAACAACAACAACAACAACAACAACAACAACAACAACAACAACAACAACAACAACAACAACAACAACAACAACAACAACAACAACAACAACAACAACAACAACAACAACAACAACAACAACAACAACAACAACAACAACAACAACAACAACAACAACAACAACAACAACAACAACAACAACAACAACAACAACAACAACAACAACAACAACAACAACAACAACAACAACAACAACAACAACAACAACAACAACAACAACAACAACAACAACAACAACAACAACAACAACAACAACAACAACAACAACAACAACAACAACAACAACAACAACAACAACAACAACAACAACAACAACAACAACAACAACAACAACAACAACAACAACAACAACAACAACAACAACAACAACAACAACAACAACAACAACAACAACAACAACAACAACAACAACAACAACAACAACAACAACAACAACAACAACAACAACAACAACAACAACAACAACAACAACAACAACAACAACAACAACAACAACAACAACAACAACAACAACAACAACAACAACAACAACAACAACAACAACAACAACAACAACAACAACAACAACAACAACAACAACAACAACAACAACAACAACAACAACAACAACAACAACAACAACAACAACAACAACAACAACAACAACAACAACAACAACAACAACAACAACAACAACAACAACAACAACAACAACAACAACAACAACAACAACAACAACAACAACAACAACAACAACAACAACAACAACAACAACAACAACAACAACAACAACAACAACAACAACAACAACAACAACAACAACAACAACAACAATAACAACAACAACAACAACAACAACAACAACAACAACAACAACATCAGCTAAGTAGATTCCTTTGCCGTGCGGTGTCGACTTTGGTACACAGCTCCTGAAAGTAATCATTGACGATGAAAATATAAACACTGAATAGGAACGCCCGAACACAAAATTAACGATCTTTCACAAAGATTTGAAATCTTTTGAAGATTTTAAATTGTCCAGATTGAACGACCCCTTGACTGGTTTTCCGGGTTGTCACACCTTACCATATGCAGTTTACTGCAGAGCTTTCCCAGCTCTAAGCGATGTGTCATCTACAAGGGCATCAAGAAGGAGAATTTCACCATCATGGACAAGGAGAACTTGAACTACGAGGCACTGCAAAGGCACATAACGATATCAGCGTACCATACAATACCAGAGATCAAAGAGGATCCACCGTACGAGCTACTGGACCATTCCGATGAAAATTAATTTAGTTTGTGTTTGTTGTTGTTGGCGATTAGCTAACTGAAATATTCTGAGTTGAATGTATTGCCGAGCGATTGCGAGTGAATAAAGAAGAAACTCTTATGTATGAAATCAAAAATTGGTGGGGGTCTCGTTAAGAAGTTTCTCCGTAGTAGTTTGATAACGTAAGAATGTTGATAACATTCAAGTAGTTTGATTCATAACAAAATTCTTTCTGAACCATTTGTTGATAAGTGTAAACCAAAATATTCTCAAAGAAATCTTCTTATATTTCCTTTTTAAGATAGGAAAAAACTGTCTGATCGTTACATTTTGTTATACAAAAACAATCCTTAAAAATCGCATCATTAAGTTTGTCTCAAACTTAAAAAAAACACCTTTAAGAGGCCGACAGGGAACGTTTTTACCCACGGAACTGAAATGACCAGACCATATGGAAATATCCAACCGATTTGGAATATTTTTACAGTTTTGGATACAAGAACTCAACCAATTTCTCAAAATTGTCTAATATGGCCGATGGACATCATCCGTCTCCGAAAATACTGGATATCCGGAACCATTTTCCGAAAATGGTATCCTTATAAAAGATTCCAATAGAAAATCAGCAGTAATGGCACCAAAAGTCATTCAAAGAATACACAGGAATCCCTTGACTTGATCCTGGAACAGTCACCCTGGAGCAGGTTCCCATGAGGCCACGGATGGCCAGAAAATTATATGAATTGAACCCTAAGAATATGGGTGTCGATATTCTTGAAATCGTTCCAGAATAACGTTTGCCATAGTTATTGGGCCATCCGGTCACTTGGCTTCGGATTGACCAGCTCAGAGTAGGTTCCCATGAGGCCACGGATGGCCAGACAATTATTTGAATTGAACCCTAACAATATGGGTGTCAAAATTCTTGAAATCGTATCAGAAGAAAATTTCTTATCGTTATCGGTACATCCGATGACTTGGCTACGAAGTGGCCAGTCTAGAATAAGAAACACGAGACAAGTTTTCTTTCATGAAAACTTTGCAATCACATTGTCGGGGTCGATATTTTGGAGGTTGAATATGATAGAATGAAAAGCAAAAAAAAAAACAAACAAAACATATAACCCCCCAAAAAACAAACCCTCTCCCCCCCCCCCCCCCCCCCCCCCCCCCCACCCGTCGCGTGTTTTTTTTCTTGCGGGTCTCTTTTTCTCGGGGTCCTCTTGGTGCGCCTGCGCTCGTGGCGTCTGGGTCTTCCGGTCTTTTGTGGGCTTTTTCTCTCTTTGTTGGGTTTGTTCCTTCTGGCCCGGGATCACCAGTCTCCTCGTCTCTGATCTATCCCCGTGGTCGCTGTATCAAGAAAATGCCGGATCCGCATCTCTCCCAAGTAGCACACGAAACATCTTTTATATTCAACACTTAGTTTTCATGTTTCATTTTAGTAATTCTGCAGTAACAAAAAGCATATTTTGTTACAGCAGAGTATATTTCACGTACACGATATACTAGATATTTCATTAATGTTGCTCAAATGGTTTGCCAAGACCATTTAAAACAAACATTGGAATTAGTCGAGACCTGTTTGTTTTTGTAAACTTGCAGCTAAGTAAATTTAATCATGACGTTGCAAAGTTAATATTTTCCAGTGTATGTGATGTTTATTATTCAAAATTTTGACCTCCAGTGCAACATAACAAATATATTACAATCTTGATCCAATGAAGCACTCCGATACTTAAGGTTTTCAGAATGCGTTTTGTGAGCCATATGTGCAACATAATGAGAACGCAGCAAAAATTCATTAAAAAATGTTACGTGCTTGCAACGTTCAATTGCACATTATCACAACAGTGATGACGGTTGAAATATATCCAAATGAAATGCACACTACCGACCACTTGTGTTTTGATATGAATTTAAAAATAATCAACAAGGGTTGCTTTCTAGCGGTTGTTGTTATTGTATTGGCCTAACAAATAAAATGGTTTGAAGTGCTTATTATACAATTTCTATACGCAAAGATTTTTAAGGTAGTGGTTATTACTATTTCACTATTAAACATGGATCACTCAAAGAGTGAGAGCATGATATTTTTATTTTTGGCTGTACCAGCTAATTAATATAAATAAAATAGCTACCTACGTAAAGCTGAAATAAATTATCTTCCCAAACAAAATAAACAGTTGTGAGATTACTAATTGTGCGTAATGACATAAACTGTTATGTTTTTGAATTTATTCTGTCAACTGTTTACATAGAAACAAAATCAATGATTTTACAGGACCCCGTAGACAGAATTTTAAGGACATAATTTTTGCTATGTTTCCAACTATACCTAATGTATTCATCACATAGTAAAATTTAGGTATTGGTTAAATTTTCAATATATCAGTACTCGATTGTATATTTTTCAAATGGCTCATTTAAATCAAAACCCAAACAACAATATCTGTATAGTAAGGATTCTAATGTTATGAATGTGGAATAATCGATTGGTCATATGCAAAAATAATCATATTAAAAATGTTTAAAAGTTGTTCAATATCAATTTTTGATATGAAACTTTGTGTTGAGTTAAGCGAATAAAGCTTCAAATGAAATACCTAAAGTACCTAACAATAAAAATAATCTTATCAAGACCAACTTTATCAAGATTGGTTTCAACGACCTACTTAAATTATGAGACGAAGTTTTCATATTTTAAAAGTAAGTTATTTAACTTCTCGTGGTTCATAACAGGAAATGACTTATTAAGCTTCTTTAAGCAATCATACGATTGATTTTTTCTGGCTTGTAGTTTTTCGCCATAAACAATGCAATTAAATAATTGCACTTAATTTCACGATAAGTTCTACACAAAAACATGATATTTTCCATTTATGCTTAGATAACTACACTTTGAAACATTTGTGCCTATAGTTATTGAAGTAACGCATTTAATTATATTTTATAATACAATTGGAAAAAAAAAATTGACCTAAACCAAAATTACGGATAATCAAATTAAAAAAACGGATAATCAAATCCCGACTTCTAATATATGTAAGGTTAGTAATACTAGGATTATATTTTATGATTCCGTTTGAACCTCTAAACGAAATCCTCACTCAATTGTTCTTCAGTTTTTTCAAGTAAAAAGCATGGTGTAGCTTCTGAATTATTTTTAATCTTTTTTCCAATGGATTGTACACTTTTGTTGAAGGCGTATGGGACATTGTTGTTTTACTTGTAATGTCAGTTAAATATCATCTTTTCAGTACTATAGCAAATATGCAGCTATTATTTTAATTTAATATTAAATCTATTAATATTTAACTATGTGGAATTCAGTATATTTTAATTCTAAGTCAATCAGGTATACGTGAACAACAAAAAAAACCCACTATCAGACTACTACTGTCGCTATTGTCCAGATATATATAATTTAATGATTTTTGCATAGGTAAATATCATAGAAGCACTGAACGTGTTAAGGTTCATAATTATTTAAGCCGGTAGTGTATTTGGTTTGTTCGTAGAAGCCATATGCCAAAATCTTGCAATACAAAATGAGATATTAAAATATCACTCATTCTTCCACAGTTTGAACCTCACTTGAACCTATGACGATTTATTATTGTTAAAATTAATCAGAAATCTGATTTTTTCAAATGTAAACATAATTTAAAAAAAAATTCCTTTCATGTTCTAAAGCAATGCTATATTCTCGAGGATTTATTCAAGGGCGTTTAAATTTTTCGTAGTAGAACAGAATATTGATCCATGAATCTGAAAGCGTTTAAAAAATAAACTTATTCCAACACGATTTTTAGATCATTTTAGTTCTCTGTATTTTGATCACGAATGTTTGGTTGATAACGATATCCATTTAAAAAAAAGTTATCCACGCCTTCATTTACAATTCGGTATAATTTCACTTTTTTGCAACGCAATTTAAGATATTTGAAAGTTTTACAAAATGCTATTGCAACTCTGTAGAAACAATGTCCAGTTGCAAACAGGCTCCACTCTTGCGCTTTTTTCGTTCCTGTTGTGTATGATTTTGAGGTATATAGCCAAACAAAACTATCCCTAATTTGTTTCAAGAGCGATTTTTATGCTCTATTGAAACAAGTTGTGCTACTTGGGCCCCCCCCCACCAAAACAATAAATATCACCATAAAATATCCAAAAATTAACCAAACAAAAACAAAAAGTCACCTAGCTTAAAGAAATATAGGAAATAATGTGGACAAAACTTGAACTGTTTTCATTAAGTGCTTTGGACTACAGCTGGCGTCAAAGTTGACGCACCAACATGAGTATTTCCCTTTTTCACCCGATATTGACCATGCTGAAATATCGGTGCAAAAAAAAAGCTGAGGTGAATTCATCTTATGATGAAATATGACATGCAGTATGAATTGGTTTGTGAAAACTACGTATACAGTATTATACAGCATTATTAGTAAAATTCACCTCGGCTTTTTTTGCACCGATATTTCAGCATGGTCAATATCGGGTGAAAAAGGATAATACTCATGTTGGTGCGTCAACTTTGACGCCAGCTGTAGTCCAAAGCACTTGGTGGAAACAGTTCAAATTTTGTCCACATTATTTTCTATGTTATTTTAGGCTATGGTGACATTTTTAATCTGCTACCTAAATTTTTCACAGAAATACGGATTGTTGAAATTGATGTCCAAAAACGACTTTTTTCACACATGTTTTGAAAACTTCAAATTTATAAATTCTATCAACATGAAATAAGGTCTATACATTGGTTATAATTTTGTCAAATTTTTAGTCAAAAATATTGATAATGGACAAAGTTACAGAAGGTTGAAAATGGCGTTTTTTGGAAGCAAAATTTTGCTCGGCTTTTTTTTGCTACTGAGTGTACTTCGAGCACTTCAGCCCCATCCGCTTTAGCTTGTGGTCCAACTTGATATTCCATACTCTGCTGGCCTGCTTGAGGCCGTAAAGGGCCTTCTTCAGTCGGCAGACCTTCCTGGATGCGGCTTCGTTCCTGAATCCCTCCGGCTGCTCCATGTATATCTCCTCACCTTCCAAATCGCCTTGGAGGAACGCCGTCACAGCCCATCTGGTACACGATGAGATTCAGCTGCGCGGCCAGCACAAGGAGGTGTCAAATGGTGGCGTAGCGAACAACGAGGGAATACCTTTCGCTGTAGTCCACCCCTTTCACTTGCGAGAATCCTTTTATCACAAGTCATGCCTTGTAACGTTCGGTGGTGTCGTCCGGATTGGTTTTGACCTTGAAGACCCACTTGTTGTTCAGAGCTTTTCGTCCCTTCGGAAAATCCACCAGATACCACGTCTCGTTTGCGCTCAACGCATCAAATTCTGCCTCCATTGCTTCAACCCATCGGTCCCGGTTTTCCCGGCTTAGCGCTTCCAGCAGCGTATCAGGGTCCTTGGATACTTGTGGAATGTATTCCGGCGAGAGATGGTGGCCGTTATCGCAAAAAAAAATCCAACTTGCCTTGGACTGGGCGCTCCCAGTCACTGTGTCCCGTTGCGTATTGCATTCCAACAGCTACTTCCTTAGATTGTGACGGGAGCGCAGTGATGTCCAAGCTCCCGTGCTGCGAAACACGTCCTCGTCCTGGTCCTCGTTCATCTCATCGTCAACTTTTGAGGCAAGACACTGTATGTAACCTTAAAATCTGCATACTTGCCTGGGAATCGGCGCTCTTCCACGCTGCGCCTCATCGTAGGATGCTGAGAAAAATGCGAGGGGAGCGCAAGCAGTTGTTGCGGATCCTGTGGCTCTTCTAGCACACTGTCCGCCGACGTCGTCGTACTGTCATCCTCCCTCTCTGCGCTTCTGATATCTACGTCAAAGTCAGCGCCTGTGGCTTGTTGACCACGGTGACCTGTTGACTGTCATCCATGATCTCTTGCTGATCAACTTTCGTAAAAACTATCGGTTCGACGGTCGAATCGGTCTCTTCCGGTACCGTAACCTCCGCTACCTGGCGCTCATCCAGTATTACCACATCCCGACTTTCGAAAACTTGATTGTTCTTCGGGTTAAACATTCGATAGGCCTTGGAGCACTCCGAGTAGCCAATCAGGATACACGGCTCTGCCTTGGGGTCCCACTTTGCACGCTTCACCTTCGGCACGTAAGCCATCGCTCTTGACCCAAAGATTCGTAGATTCGATAGATCCGGTTTCCGTCCTTTAAACTTCTCGAAAGGAGTGACGGACATGCCCTTCATCGGTGAGCGGTTGATTAAGTGAACTACTGTCGACGCCGCTTCGGCCCAAAATCGTTTGTCCAACTTGCCGTCAAACATCAGACTTCTCGCTCGCTCCTGAATCGTCCGGTTCATGCGCTCAGCCAACCCATTTTGCTCCGGATTGTAAGGCACCGTCGTCTCGTGACGCATAACATTCGCCTTGAGAAAGTCCTCAAATTGCTTACCGGTATATTCGCCGCCGTTGTCGGTTTGCAGACACTTCAGCTTCTTCCCAGTCTGGGTTTCAGAGTAGGCCTTGTACCCCTTGAACGCCTCGAACACATCCTTCTTGGCCTTCATAAAATAAACGAATGTCATCCTGCTCACATCATCAATAAAGGTGGCGAAATACTTGTTCCCCCCAAGGGAAGGCTTTTCCATTGCTCCACAGACGTCCGAATGTACGACCTCGAGAAGATCGCTTGAGATGTCCATGCCGACCACCATGCCAGGTAATCGCTTCACGTTGTTCACGTTAAGATGTCCCAGTCGCCGATGCCAAATATCCAGACTGGTGGCTGGACGTGCCACACACGCACTTGGTTAACCAACCTGGTTCAGTTGGTAGAGGCCGTCGTTCTCGCGGCCCGTGGCGATGACTTCTCCCGTAGATTCGTCCTTGATCACACACGATTCCCTCGAGAAATTGACGCAATAGCCCTTCTTGCAGATGCGACTCATAGAAAGGAGATTTACTGCGAAGTGTGGAACACAGAGCACGTTAGAAATATCTAGACTACAACGCTCACCTTCCGCATCAGCATCCAGCTCGACGTTCCCTGTGGCCACAACCGGTATCTCGGAAGCGTCTGCCACAAAGATGGACTGTGACACCTGCTTGGCGCCAACCAGAACACTCTCGTCTCTGCACATATGATCTCCAGCTCCAGAGTCCAATATCCACTCGTCCAGGGAGTTCCGCTTCTTACACGCCAAGAGTGCCTTCTTTTTCATGCTCCGAGAATTCTTCTCGTTGTTGGTCGTCGACTTCTGTGGACACTCCGACGCGTAGTGCCCAAGCTTCTCTCACTTGAAGCACCTCATGACCGACTTGTCCTTCTCCCTGCTACTTTGCTTCGGACCAGTCGCTAGTGCCCCGCTTGAACCGCCAGCTCTGGTTCCGGGCTCGATCGTCACGTCCAGGAGAATCTTCGACTTCACCCAGTCTGCCGTCCACTTGATACCAGATGCGTCCATTCCCATGACCATCGGCTCGTAGCGCTTCGGCAGCCCCATAATGAGAATCAGCGACATCCATTCGTCGTTGAGGGGGAAACCGATCTCCTGCAGCTTCTGGCTTTTGGTCAAAATTTCATCCACATACTTCTCCACGGAAGAACAGTCTTCGAGCTCCAACCGCATCAGTCTATGGATGTATCCATAGACACCAAATTGGGTCTATTCATGGATGCAACTTCGTCCCATTCGAGAAATTTACTATTAAATGCAGTCTTTGTACGGTTTTTTTTTCCTGATTTTCAGATTATAGGCATTACCAGCTGTATTCACTCTACCCAACACATAACTTAACAAACAAACTAAACTAAAATTACTTTGAAACATTTCAGTGATTTTTACATATGATTTACCAGTCATTCGATAATGAAAACATTATATTTTACTCTACACAGATTTTTTTCCCTCGGTTGAGCCATTTGAAAAATATGCAAACGCAAACTCCTACACCACCATTGAAAATTTAACCAATAACAACATTTTTACCACGTTATTAATCCAACAGGCCATAGTTAGGTACATAGAAAATAATATGTCCCTAACATTGGGTCTAAGGTTTTCTTGTTAAATTATTGTTATTTTATTGATGTGAACAGTTATTTAATAACGCGTGACTATTTTTGTACATCTAGGCTGCATTACTTGGTTAATCGGTTCAATTTAGCCAAATTTAGATCATTCGAAGATCATGCAGATAATTTGTTCAGCTTAACCAGCGAAGTCATGGTATCTTTAAAGTTAAGGAAATCGAACATTGCACGGATGAATAACTATATATTGATTAATAACGTCTCAATTGCTTTGGAATTAATCGGTAATCCCGATAGCAACATGATTTTGTTGATTATGGCTGAATTAATAACATATTTGGTACATAGGCCGAATGAAGGAGCTAGGCTAACATTACATCCCGTTACCCTATCTAACTATATTCCAAAAATAATTGAAATTAAAAAAAGCTAACAGAGTTCATTTATTTCAAAAATTTCTGCTGTGTTCAATGCAAACCGGTTTTAAGCGAGAATCGCATTTCTTTGGTTGGTTTGCGTTTCATTCCCGCACTCCTGCATATAACAGTAATCGATCGAATTGAAGCTGTACAACGGAAGATCATTAGGTTCGTCTTACGCTTCCTTCCCTGGAGTGATCCATTGAATTTGCCATCATATGAAGCCAGATGTCAGTTACTAGGCTTGAATACATTGGAGCACCGTAGAAAAACTGCTAATCCTGTGTTCGTCTTCAAATTTTTGACTGATGAGTTTGACACTCCAAATCTCTGAAGGGATATTTCGGATGGCCACACAAGGATTGTCGGCAACGAAAATATACTGAGTTCAAGAAAAACGTGTGTATTATCGGAAAAGAACGTATGGAATAACAAACGGAAGTGTTGTTGTTTATATTTATCTCTAGGTAGTGGTGTTTCCGAAATGAAGGAGCAACAAGGCTCTCACAAGGTTGGTAGATATGGTGAGTGCAAAGGGTATACACTTCGTTCCAGTGAATTCTTTCGCTTGCCTCGACGCTACAATGAGTATGATCTGAACGAGCTAGTTGGGTCAAAGATGAGCGGATTTAGTCATCGGTATCCTAACTTTGATTTTAATATTAGCATTGACGTGTTTAGAACTAGAATATAGATTCATTAAAACTATTACATATTGTCAGATGTATAAAATAAATAATAATAATGGATAATAAATAAATATATAAATATGAAGCGGACGCCATTTTGTGGGTCTTTTACGGCTGCATCACGTTCAGCTCAATTCTTTACAGGTTCAGGCGCGACTGCAAGTTCTTTTCAAAGAACTTGATCAATAGCCGTCCGTGTGAAAAATTTGGCCAGCACTTTAGGATTGTCCATCCGGGATTCTATAGCTGACAAAAATAACTGAATCGATAGTTCCTGACTCACGTTTCTTACTCTAGACTGGCCAATCAGGAGCTAAGTCATAGGATGTACCAATAACGATAAGAAATTTTCTTCTGGAACGATTCCAAGAATTTTGACACCCATATTATTAGGGTTCAATTCATATAATTTTCTGGCCATCCGTGGCCTCATGGGAACCAACTCTGAATTGGCCAATCCGATGTCAAGTGACCGGATGGTCCAATGTTCTTCTGGAACGATTCCAAGAATGTTGACACCCGTGGCTTTATGGGAATCTGCTCTGCGGTGACCATTCCTGAATCAAGCCACCGTTTTTTTTTAGTTCCTTGATTATCGAGATTTTCAGCCCTGGGCTGGTTCATCTCCCGTGGTAGTCACTCAAATACATTTTTGGGTATTTTCATAACTTGTCCGGGGGTGAGATTCGAACTCGTGACTTTGGCGTGAGAGGTATGGATGTTAACCACTACGCCGGGGTCGCCCTTTTGTCACCGGATTGTAATATGGCAATCACACACATTCCTGTTTATTCATTCCACAGTTTTTGTATCATTATTGTTGGTTTTCTATTGAAACATTTGTAAGTATACCATTTTCGGAACACGGTTCCGGATATTCGGTTTTTCCGGACACGGATGTTGTGCATCGGTCATATTAGACAATTTTGCGAAAGCGGTTGAGTTCTTGAATCCAAAACTGCCAAATTATTCCAAATTGGTTGGATATTTCCATGGTAATGGTTTTACGTAGTAAAAAAAAATCAGAAGGCCCTCCTCGCGTCCCCCCTAGCTATGCCATCATTATTTCACTACGGGATGATAAGTATTAACGAGATATGAGATGTTACAAAGTTTCAATATCCTCCTACAAAAACTCAATGAAATATCATGTTTTGAAATCGAAAAAGGCAACTTTGTTCCCTGTTGGACACATAACGGCTAAAAACTCAAAAACATTCCGTTGCAGAATATAAGAAAAATAATCATCCTCTACAACTGAAACCAAAACTGCGCACCATTTTTGATTTGATGATTAATTAGGTTCATGCCAATATGCATCTGTATATCATTAATGTCCGCATTAATGTGCCTCTATCTGCTAATATATTAAATTTAATCACTCGGTCAATCGTTATTACTTCTATCATTACTATTGTGTTCCAAGAGTTTTCCGATTCTCATTCGAGGTTCCAGCAGTGAGTGGTGGCAGAGGTCATCCAGGCCTTAGTTTGACTGGTAAAGTAAGGTAACAAAGATTATAATGAAATTAAATGTTTGCTGCAGTGGTATAAGCATCTTCAATTCGATGCATTTTCAATACAGCTTCCAAAAGCAGCGGCTGGATGATCAGGAAGAAAATTGGTATAGTTTTTGACAAAGGAATTACCATCACATACTATCAGACCAGATCCGAATGTATTGCAAGGTGCAAGGTGTACTTGGGACCAAGGGGATTGCCAGCAGTGAGCTAATTTTGAATCCTATGGATTGTTGATAAAAGTGTGACCGTCCAAAAGTGTAGGTAGCCTTCACATGGATGACTGGTAAACCGTTACACTACTTGGTATGGGGAATTCGGATTTCATTAGATTAGACCTTCATCAAGTTTTAAATATTTATTTCATCTCAAAAGCAAGCTACATAATACGTATAACATTTCATATTAGTATTTGGGAACGAAAAAAAATGTTGCGCTTTAGCGGTTTTTATGTTTTATTATTTTTGTAAGGTTTTATTTAGAGTGCCTGTAAGGAGAGTGACTCCATCTTCCAGCTTTGACAGGTCTCTTGCTCTTTTGGAGCGAGAATTAGCAAGAAACTGACAGATGATTGCCTTCTATTACAGGCACTCTAGTTTTACTGCAAGCATCAACAAGCTATTACTGCGTTTGGATTAATAATCCAAAGTTCATCGTCTATCGTGCATATAATAAGTATGTTGTTTAGTTACTTTAGAAATTTTTAGATTATCGTTTATAGCATGGGCAGGGCAGCGTCCTTCGTTTTGTTGCACATACTGCATCTTATACGAGCTAGTACCGTGGAATTTATTATCATCACTGAAAGAAATGCTTGATGCATTCGCTTTTGTTGAGCTCTTCGTCGTATTCAGCGCTGTATGGTAGTCGCGCAACACTTTGGATTGATGTGTACTGGAATGTTGGCCGATAGTGCTGCTGCTAGTGCTGGTGTTTGTTGCACTGGTTAGCGTAGGTGGTGGACAAGGCTGCAATTTACTACGATTTGTGATGGTTCCGGATTCCAACGTTTTCAAATAGTTATTCATTCTTGAATCGACAGACTCTTTGTCACGGCGATGCAGTGAACTATAGCTGGTGCGATTTGTTGTTGCGTACATTGTACTATCGTTCAGATTGGATATACTTTTGCGTTGAATCGAGCCAGAAACGCTCAAGCTACTGCTGGAGGGTTGCACGTTGGGTTGGTGTTGCCTACAGAGAATCGTGTTCCCGGCATTCTCCGAAGAGAATGTACTCTTGCGATTGAAATGCTTATCAGATGTGCTGCCTTGAGTAGTAGACTCTTTAGTTTCGATCTGCGATGATTGTTTGGATTCGGATCGCTTTGATTCACTGCTCTCAGATTTTGATGACTTCGTAATGGAAGTGGATTCGGAATGTGTTATATTGTTAACAGACTTGTTCTGATCTCCGTTACTTGTTGCCATGCTATCGCTACTGAGGTTGCCATTAGCTGATACATGAACTAATTTTCCTCCGATTATTTTTGACGTAGTAGATTGTTTTGAAGTACTAGATGATTCTTGACCAAGCACTATGTTAGAGCTACTACGATGTTGATTCCGTCCGGTTTGAGATTTCTGCACTTGATTACTTTTGGAGTCAGCTGTTTCCTTAACATGAACCAATTTGCCGCCAACTAACTTAGTAGATTGGTCGGTACTGGAATGCTGATGAATGCTACTACTTGATGTAGACTTTTTGCCGGAATGTTCTTGTCTGGAGTTTTGAAGCTGCATTTCAACGTTAACATCAGATTTGTTTGCAACCTTTTCTGACACCGTTCTTGTAACCCATTTACCTCCGATCAATTTCTTCACCTGCATCTGTGAACTATCACCATCAACCAATATCACACTGTTATCAACACTATTTTTGTGATGCTTCACTTGAGTAGATGAGCCATGAATGATATTATTCACGCGTCCTTTCTCAGTTATTGTTTTAGTAGTCTCGTGCAAGGCAGATTGGCCATCGAATCCTGTCGATCGTTTCTCGTTAAATGTTTTATCTACTTTAACTACGCCGTCCTGAACAACCTTTTCAAGCCCTGAGTGTTGTGTAACGGCTTTATCTGTTATTACATTTCCATCTACAATAACACGCTTACTTGCAGATGAAACGGTAGATCCTGAGTAATTTTCTTGAGATGTGACATGAAACCCTGGTTTTCCATGAGGACCACGAGTATCATGTGGCCCAAGGGGGCTACGTATACCTTGACGATCATGTCTCTCCTGTGTACCATCCATCACAGTATTTGAAGAATGAATTGTCTGTTGATTCGAGGAAGATGATCTTTGATGAACGGATGACTTCAAAGTTTTACTAGTTATGTCATGTTGTGAAAATTCATTGTTCTGCTGAATATCTGTTTCTTGCGATGTATTTTTCAAAAATTGCCCTTGAAGAGTTTTATTTGGCTCATGACCATCTCCTGGATAACATGGACTGCGTGCGCCTTGGCTGTATGTACCATCGATCAATCCATCTGAATGCAAAACGTTATGTTGACTTGCGGGCGAGGAATGAGCAGTTGATTTTGACGTCTGGCTGGTAGAGTGATGTTGTGTAGATACGTCTGCTAACTGCGTCATATTTTTCATCGATTGTTTTTGCGTCGAGGCCATTTCCTTCGTCGATGATGAATGAGTGAATCCTGAATGGACGAGCTGCTGCACATCTCTAGATGATTTTTGTGCATTAACGTTTTGGATTGTTCGTGAATCAATAACGTTCTGAGTCACGTGACTTTGGTTCATTTCGTCTTGGGATAGATGAGCTGATGATGACAAGATCTGCTTGTGATGTTTTTCAGAAGATTGCGATAAACTGGAACTGTCTTCTGTTTCGAATGTAGTGGTTTTCTTACCGGTAGCTTTGGGCTTTTCACCTTTGAGAATTGTAGTTACGGTCTGAGTTGTCACAAGCACAGCACCGTCGAGAACGCCGTTCTCATGAACTTCCTTAATCTCTGCTTCTTTTCGTAGTTTTTGTTCTTTATATTGTTTCAATGAATGGTATTCACCTTCAATATGCAGATTATCCTGGGGTTTTACTTGCTTAGGTCTCTCGGTTGGTTGATAAATTGGTAGTTCTACCGGCCTTTCAAATTCTCCTTCTGGTCGTAAATTATCACCGTGACGGATAGGCTTCTGCCTCTCTCCTGGGTTGTATTTTGGTTTTTCGGGAATCTCAAAGGATCCTTCGGGTTTTAAATTATCTTCCGGACGAATCTGTTTGGGCCGTTCAGCAGGCTGGAATGGAGTCTTCTCAGGGCGCTCAAACGTACCTTCAGGGCGCAAGTTATCACCATGGCGAATTGGTTTCTGTCTTTCACCTGGTTGATACTTAGGCTTATCTGGAGATTCAAATGATCCTTCAGGTCTCAGATTATCTTCGGGACGGAATTGCTTCGGACGCTCAGCTGGTTCAAATGGCCTCTTTTCTGGACGAACGAAATCTCCTTCAGGACGCAGATTATCACCATGGCGAATTGGCTTTTGTCTATCACCCGGTTGATATTTCGGTTTTTCTGGAGACTCAAATGTTCCTTCTGGTTTCAAATTATCTTCAGGACGAATCTGCTTGGGTCTCTCTGCTGGGCGATATTGCTGTTTTTCTGGAGTGTTAAAATCTCCTTCTGGCCTGAGATTGTCATCAGGCTTTATCGGTTTCGGTCGCTCACCAGCTATGTAAACTGTCTTCTCAGTACGATCAAATGATCCTTCCAGATGCAAATTATCCTCATGACGAACAATTTGCGATCTCTCAACCTTCCCTAGAATGACTGGTTGTGGCCTTTCAAAATCACCCTCTGGTCGCAAATTGTCTTGTGGACGAACTTGTTTTGGCCTCTCTGCTGGTTTGAATCCGGTTCTTTCAGGTCGTTCGAATTCCCCTTCTGGACGCAGATTATCATCATGTCGAATTGGTTTCTGCCTTTCTCCAGGTTGATACATAGGTTTATCTGGTGTTACAAATAACCCCTCAGGTTTTAAATTATCCTCTGGTCGAATTTGTTTGGGTCTCTCAGCTGGTTGGTAAAGAGCTTTTTCAGGAGTAGTGAAATCACCCTCAGGCTTAAGGTTATCACTATGCCTTATGGGTTTGATTCTTTCCCCAGCTACATATGTATGTTTTTCTGTCGTCCGTTCAAAAGTGCCTTCCAAACGCAAGTTATCCTCATGGCGAACAATTTGTACTCGATCCACTTTACCAACAACGGTTGGTTCAGGTCTTTCAAAGTCACCTTCTGGACGGAGATTATCTTGCGGTCTTACTTGTTTAGGCCGTTCTGCTGATCTGTATTGTGGTTTTTCAGGAGTAGTGAACTCACCCTCTGGTCTCAAATTGTCATCATGCTTTATGGGCTTTGGACGTTCACCTGCAACATATACCGATTTTTCAGTCCTTTCAAACGCACCTTCCATTTGCAAATTATCTTCATGTCTGATGATTTGAGATCTTTCTACTTTGCCAATAGAAACAGGCTTCGGACGTTCAAATTCTCCTTCTGGATAAAGATTGTCCTGAGGCCGGATTTGCTTTGGCCTTTCCACTGGTTGATATTTTGGTTTATCGGGCGACTCAAACGATCCTTCTGGTCTCAGGTTATCCTCAGGGCGAATTTGTTTTGGACGTTCAGCTGGTCTGAAAGGTGCTTTTTCAGGACGTTCAAAGTCACCTTCTGGGCGCAAGTTATCGTCATGACGGATTGGCTTCCGACTCTCGCCCGGCTGATATTTCGGTTTATCGGGAGACTCAAACGATCCTTCTGGTCTCAGGTTATCTTCAGGGCGAATCTGTTTCGGACGTTCAGCTGGTCGGAATGGTGCTTTATCAGGACGTTCAAACTCACCTTCTGGGCGCAAGTTATCGTCATGACGGATTGGCTTTCGACTCTCGCCCGGCTGATATTTTGGTTTATCGGGAGACTCAAACGATCCTTCTGGTCTCAGGTTATCTTCAGGGCGAATCTGTTTCGGACGATCAGCTGGTCGGAATGGTGCTTTTTCAGGACGTTCAAACTCACCTTCTGGGCGCAAGTTATCGTCATGACGGATTGGCTTTCGACTCTCGCCCGGCTGATATTTCGGTTTATCGGGAGACTCAAACGATCCTTCTGGTCTCAGGTTATCTTCAGGGCGAATCTGTTTCGGACGTTCAGCTGGTCGGAATGGTGCTTTTTCAGGACGTTCAAATTCACCTTCTGGGCGCAAGTTATCGTCATGACGGATTGGCTTTCGACTCTCAGCTGGTTGATATTTCGGTTTATCGGGAGACTCAAACGATCCTTCTGGTCTGAGGTTATCATCAGGGCGAATCTGTTTCGGACGTTCAGCTGGTCGGAATGCTGCTTTTTCAGGACGTTCAAATTCACCTTCTGGGCGCAAGTTATCGTCATGACGGATTGGCTTCCGGCTCTCAGCTGGTTGATATTTCGGTTTATCGGGAGACTCAAACGATCCTTCTGGTCTCAGGTTATCTTCAGGACGAATCTGTTTCGGACGTTCAGCTGGATGGAATTGTGCTTTTTCAGGACGTTCAAATTCACCTTCTGGTCGCAAGTTATCGTCATGACGGATTGGCTTCCGACTCTCAGCTGGTTGATATTTTGGTTTATCGGGAGACTCAAACGATCCTTCTGGTCTGAGGTTATCCTCAGGGCGAATCTGTTTCGGACGTTCAGCTGGTCGGAATGGTGCTTTTTCTGGACGTTCAAATTCACCTTCTGGGCGCAAGTTATCGTCATGACGGATTGGCTTCCGACTCTCAGCTGGTTGATATTTCGGTTTATCGGGAGACTCAAACGATCCTTCTGGTCTCAGGTTATCTTCAGGACGAATCTGTTTCGGACGTTCAGCTGGTTGGAATTGTGCTTTTTCAGGACGTTCAAAGTCACCTTCTGGGCGCAAGTTATCGTCATGACGGATTGGCTTCCGACTCTCAGCTGGTTGATATTTTGGTTTATCGGGAGACTCAAACGATCCTTCTGGTCTGAGGTTATCCTCAGGGCGAATCTGTTTCGGACGTTCAGCTGGTCGGAATGGTGCTTTTTCTGGACGTTCAAATTCACCTTCTGGGCGCAAGTTATCGTCATGACGGATTGGCTTTCGACTCTCGCCCGGCTGATATTTCGGTTTATCGGGAGACTCAAACGATCCTTCTGGTCTGAGGTTATCCTCAGGGCGAATCTGTTTCGGACGTTCAGCTGGTCGGAATGGTGCTTTTTCTGGACGTTCAAATTCACCTTCTGGGCGCAAGTTATCGTCATGACGGATTGGCTTCCGGCTCTCAGCTGGTTGATATTTCGGTTTATCGGGAGACTCAAACGATCCTTCTGGTCTCAGGTTATCTTCAGGACGAATCTGTTTCGGACGTTCAGCTGGTCGGAATGGTGCTTTTTCAGGACGTTCAAAGTCACCTTCTGGGCGCAAGTTATCGTCATGACGGATTGGCTTCCGACTCTCAGCTGGTTGATATTTTGGTTTATCGGGAGACTCAAACGATCCTTCTGGTCTGAGGTTATCCTCAGGGCGAATCTGTTTCGGACGTTCAGCTGGTCGGAATGGTGCTTTTTCTGGACGTTCAAATTCACCTTCTGGGCGCAAGTTATCGTCATGACGGATTGGCTTCCGGCTCTCACCTGGTTGATATTTCGGTTTATCGGGAGACTCAAACGATCCTTCTGGTCTTAGATTATCCTCAGGGCGAATCTGTTTCGGACGTTCAGCTGGTCGGAATGGTGCTTTTTCTGGACGTTCAAATTCACCTTCTGGGCGTAAGTTGTCGTCATGTTTAATGAGCTTGGAACGTTCACCAGCTACATAAATGGTCTTCTCCGTTCTTTCATAGGTGCCTTCAAGGAATAAGTTATCTTCGTGCCTGATTATTTGTGATCGCTCACCTTGATGAACAACTACTCCATGGGGCCTTTCAAAATCACCTTCAGGACGAAGATTGTCCTCAGGGCGAATCTGTTTTGGACGTTCAGCTGGTCGGAATGGTGCTTTTTCAGGACGTTCAAACTCACCTTCTGGGCGCAAGTTATCATCATGACGGATTGGCTTTCGACTCTCGCCCGGCTGATATTTTGGTTTATCGGGAGACTCAAACGATCCTTCTGGTCTCAGGTTATCTTCAGGGCGAATCTGTTTCGGACGTTCAGCTGGTCGGAATGGTGCTTTTTCTGGACGTTCAAATTCACCTTCTGGGCGCAAGTTATCGTCATGACGGATTGGTTTCCGACTCTCAGCTGGTTGATATTTTGGTTTATTGGGAGACTCAAACGATCCTTCCGGTCTAAGGTTATCCTCAGGGCGAATCTGTTTTGGACGTTCAGCTGGTCGAAATTGTGCTTTTTCTGGACGTTCAAATTCACCTTCTGGGCGCAAGTTATCGTCATGACGGATTGGCTTTCGACTCTCGCCCGGCTGATATTTCGGTTTATCGGGAGACTCAAACGATCCTTCTGGTCTCAGGTTATCTTCAGGGCGAATCTGTTTCGGACGTTCAGCTGGTCGGAATGGTGCTTTTTCAGGACGTTCAAAGTCACCTTCTGGGCGCAAGTTATCATCATGACGGATTGGTTTTCGACTCTCAGCTGGTTGATATTTCGGTTTATCGGGAGACTCAAACGATCCTTCTGGTCTGAGGTTATCCTCAGGGCGAATCTGTTTCGGACGTTCAGCTGGTCGGAATGGTGCTTTATCTGGACGTTCAAATTCACCTTCTGGGCGCAAGTTATCGTCATGACGGATTGGCTTCCGACTCTCACCTGGTTGATATTTCGGTTTATCGGGAGATTCAAACGATCCTTCTGGTCTTAGATTATCCTCAGGGCGAATCTGTTTCGGACGTTCAGCTGGTTGGAAAGGTGCTTTTTCAGGACGTTCAAATTCACCTTCTGGTCGCAAGTTATCGTCATGACGGATTGGCTTTCGACTCTCGCCTGGCTGATATTTCGGTTTATCGGGAGACTCAAACGATCCTTCTGGTCTGAGGTTATCCTCAGGGCGAATCTGTTTCGGACGTTCAGCTGGTCGGAATGGTGCTTTTTCAGGACGTTCAAAGTCACCTTCTGGGCGCAAGTTATCGTCATGACGGATTGGCTTTCGACTCTCAGCTGGTTGATATTTCGGTTTATCGGGAGACTCAAACGATCCTTCTGGTCTTAGATTATCCTCAGGGCGAATCTGTTTCGGACGTTCAGCTGGTCGGAATGGTGCTTTTTCAGGACGTTCAAAGTCACCTTCTGGGCGCAAGTTATCATCATGACGGATTGGTTTTCGACTCTCAGCTGGTTGATATTTTGGTTTATCGGGAGACTCAAACGATCCTTCTGGTCTTAGATTATCCTCAGGGCGAATCTGTTTCGGACGTTCAGCTGGTCGGAATGGTGCTTTTTCAGGACGTTCAAAGTCACCTTCTGGGCGCAAGTTATCGTCATGACGGATTGGCTTACGACTCTCGCCCGGCTGATATTTTGGTTTATCGGGAGACTCAAACGATCCTTCTGGTCTCAGGTTATCCTCAGGGCGAATCTGTTTTGGACGTTCAGCTGGTCGGAATGGTGCTTTTTCAGGTCGTTCAAAGTCACCTTCTGGGCGCAAGTTATCGTCATGACGGATTGGCTTCCGACTCTCAGCTGGTTGATATTTTGGTTTATCGGGAGACTCAAACGATCCTTCTGGTCTTAGATTATCCTCAGGGCGAATCTGTTTCGGACGTTCAGCTGGTCGGAATGGTGCTTTTTCAGGACGTTCAAAGTCACCTTCTGGGCGCAAGTTATCGTCATGACGGATTGGCTTTCGACTCTCAGCTGGTTGATATTTCGGTTTATCGGGAGACTCAAACGATCCTTCTGGTCTGAGGTTATCCTCAGGGCGAATCTGTTTCGGACGTTCAGCTGGTCGGAATGGTGCTTTTTCAGGACGTTCAAAGTCACCTTCTGGTCGCAAGTTATCGTCATGACGGATTGGCTTCCGACTCTCAGCTGGTTGATATTTTGGTTTATCGGGAGACTCAAACGACCCTTCTGGTCTCAGGTTATCTTCAGGGCGAATCTGTTTCGGACGTTCAGCTGGTCGGAATGGTGCTTTTTCAGGACGTTCAAATTCACCTTCTGGGCGCAAGTTATCGTCATGACGGATTGGTTTTCGACTCTCAGCTGGTTGATATTTCGGTTTATCGGGAGACTCAAACGATCCTTCTGGTCTCAGGTTATCTTCAGGGCGAATCTGTTTCGGACGTTCAGCTGGTCGGAATGGTGCTTTTTCAGGACGTTCAAAGTCACCTTCTGGGCGCAAGTTATCGTCATGACGGATTGGCTTTCGACTCTCGCCCGGCTGATATTTCGGTTTATCGGGAGACTCAAACGATCCTTCTGGTCTCAGGTTATCTTCAGGGCGAATCTGTTTCGGACGTTCAGCTGGTCGGAATGGTGCTTTTTCAGGACGTTCAAACTCACCTTCTGGGCGCAAGTTATCGTCATGACGGATTGGCTTTCGACTCTCGCCCGGCTGATATTTCGGTTTATCGGGAGACTCAAACGATCCTTCTGGTCTCAGGTTATCTTCAGGGCGGATCTGTTTCGGACGTTCAGCTGGTCGGAATGGTGCTTTTTCAGGACGTTCAAAGTCACCTTCTGGGCGCAAGTTGTCGTCATGTTTAATGAGCTTGGAACGTTCACCAGCTACATAAATGGTCTTCTCCGTTCGTTCAAAAGTTCCTTCGAGGAATAAGTTATCTTCGTGCCTGATTATTTGTGATCGCTCACCTTGATGAACAACTACTCCATGGGGCCTTTCAAAATCACCTTCAGGACGAAGATTGTCCTCAGGGCGAATCTGTTTTGGACGTTCAGCTGGTCGGAATGGTGCTTTTTCAGGACGTTCAAACTCACCTTCTGGGCGCAAGTTATCATCATGACGGATTGGCTTTCGACTCTCGCCCGGCTGATATTTTGGTTTATCGGGAGACTCAAACGATCCTTCTGGTCTCAGGTTATCTTCAGGGCGAATCTGTTTCGGACGTTCAGCTGGTCGGAATGGTGCTTTTTCAGGACGTTCAAAGTCACCTTCTGGGCGCAAGTTATCGTCATGACGGATTGGCTTCCGACTCTCACCTGGCTGATATCTCGGTTTATCGGGAGACTCAAACGATCCTTCTGGTCTCAGGTTATCTTCAGGGCGAATCTGTTTCGGACGTTCAGCTGGTCGGAATGGTGCTTTATCAGGACGTTCAAACTCACCTTCTGGGCGCAAGTTATCGTCATGACGGATTGGCTTTCGACTCTCGCCCGGCTGATATTTCGGTTTATCGGGAGACTCAAACGATCCTTCTGGTCTCAGGTTATCTTCAGGGCGAATCTGTTTCGGACGTTCAGCTGGTCGGAATGGTGCTTTTTCAGGACGTTCAAAGTCACCTTCTGGGCGCAAGTTATCATCATGACGGATTGGTTTTCGACTCTCAGCTGGTTGATATTTCGGTTTATCGGGAGACTCAAACGATCCTTCTGGTCTTAGATTATCCTCAGGGCGAATCTGTTTCGGACGTTCAGCTGGTAGGAATGGTGCTTTTTCAGGACGTTCAAAGTCACCTTCTGGACGCAAGTTATCATTTTGGCGTATTGGTTTTTGTCTTTCGCCAGGTTCATATTTCGGTTTATCGGGAGTCTCAAACGATCCTTCTGGTCTTAGATTATCCTCAGGACGAATCTGTTTTGGTCGTTCAGCTGGACGGAATGGCACCTTCTCGGGTCGTTCGAATTCACCTTCTGGGCGTAAGTTATCACCATGGCGAACTGGCTTCTGTCGCTCACCTGGTTGATATTTTTGCCTCTCAGGGGATTCAAATGAACCCTCAGGTTTCAAATTATCTTCTGGACGAATCTGCTTCGGACGTTCAGCTGGTCGGAAAATCGCCTTTTCAGGTCGTTCAAAGTTGCCTTCTGAATGTAAATTATCATCATGACGGATCGGTTTTTGTCGTTCACCTGGTTGGTACTTCGGCTTATCTGGAGTTTCAAAAGATCCTTCTGGTCGCAAGTTGTCCTGAGGGCGCATTTGTTTCGGACGTTCTGCTGGTCGAAATGGAGATTTTTCTGGGCGCTCAAAATCACCCTCCGGGTAAAGGTTATCGTCATGCCGTATAGGTTTTTGACGTTCACTTGGTTGATATCTTTGCTTTTCCGGGGTATCAAATGATCCTTCTGGCCTAAGGTTATCTTGAGGTCGTATCTGCTTTGGTCGTTCAGCAGGTTGAAAAGCCGTCTTTTCTGGTCGCACGAAATCCCCTTCTGGTCGAAGGTTATCTTCATGGCGAATCGGTTTCCGTTTGTCATTTACATAGGTCGATTCTTTAATTTTTGTGACATCGATATTTTCAAAATCTTCTTTAGTCCATGTTAGCCTACGGTTGGAAACATTTTGCTCGGTAGTGCTTCGTTCGATAGATGAAGCCTCTACATGGTTTCGGTAGTTATCCACATCTTCTTTTGTCCAGGTTCGTCGGCGAACAAAGCCGGTTTCCTCATTCAGTTGAGAAGATTCTAAAAAATAGAATGGTTTTAATAACATGAATGGACGAGACATTCACTGTAAAAAAAAAAGAATACCTTGCTGATAGAAATTTTCTGTAGAACTGACAGAGGCAAACTTTGACGATGTTGTTTTTTGGGTAGTTCCACTTCCACAATTGAAGCAATTGTGACGACTGAAAGAAAATAAAAAGAAATATTACGAAATGTTACTGTCTAAGCGATAGCACGCTTGAAGAAGAAATAAGTATCGACCTCATTCAAATTCGTTTTAAAGGGTGAAATCCATTAATGTTCTCTGCCATCTATTAATGCATCCATTAATACATTAATGATTCGAAAAACAACAGATGCGAATCCACCAAATCCTTTCTTTTTTTGTTATTTGAATGGCAAATATGGCTCCATTTTAATGTGTTTTAGACCTAACGAAATCAGTGGGCCATGTTTGCAAATAACAAGAATCTCAACAGTTTGTCACTCTTCAATTAACCGAATGCTATCAAGCCGACGTTGGTCGCCTCTTACTTGTGACTACCGACAGAAACGAATACCATCGATTAATTAATCTTAATATAGCTAAAGCACTGTCCACTTAGAGTCCGTACGTGTTGTATTTTAGTGACAGCGGTTTGTCCTCTTCTGATGGTGAAATGTAACCCGCATTTCGAGAAGCAAGTCAAAGGTTATTCCAGATGAAAGACGAGTTGAAAATAATCCTTGCTCACCTTGAGAATCCAGCGTGGTTCAGGTGCAACAATCGTAAAAAAGTTGAATATCGATAAAACTACCGTGTATGAGAAGCGCATCAAAGCAAACCCAAAACTGACAGATAATGAAATCGCAATGAAATAATGTGCCGCTTGTAGCACCGTTCGAGGAATTCGTTCATACTGAGCAGGTAAGCAACCAAATAGGACATTAAGTCTAGTGACCAAAACTCGCACCGTAGGTTGTATGACTAAAGGACGAACACGAAATTATTGCAACATTTGCCACTGGCTGTAAATTTTTCCCACTGGACAGAATTTTACCAAATTTTTAACAGTGATTTGTTTAAATGCTGTCAATTGCGTAGTTATCAACACGGAAGTAATTCAAGTGAAGACGCGTGAAAAAAAATTGTATACTCACATGGAAATTCGGAGCTGTGCAGCAAAATGTTTAATCAACCATCTCAAGAGTACTGAAGGTTCAACGACCGTTTGAATCTCCAGCGCGGAGCAGTAAGGAGACTGGGAGCAGCATGTATGAAGACGGAGGGATAGTTTAAGAGTAATTTCAACCAAAATCCCAACTTTTTTACACGTGATAATGAAAAAAAGGTCTGCGTTTCGCAAAGGAAGGGCAAAAGCTGGATTTCATACATACTAGGATTAATACTTCTCAAGCCGCGATTAATGGACGCAAACTGCTGTAAAGACACGGCTAGGATTGTTACCGGTCATTCACCTCAAACAATGGCTCTCAAGCGGATTGAAATTGTACAGATTTTGTAAATAAACAAATTCTTAAGTTTAGGAAGGCAGAATAGTAATAAATAATTAGCAATAGGAAGGCTCAATGTTTGAATTGTATAAGTTTTCGGTATGTATGTACCATAACATTTTGGATAAACACCTTGATAAAAAAAATAAAAATCCGTTTTAAAAAACATTCTTAACAGTACACATGACTGGCACTGTTCGCATCCTAGTTGACTTGCCAGAGGAACGTTTTCCCATTTTCCGGCGAACAACCGGGCAAAAGAGAGGAGAGAGAGAGAGAGAGAGAGAGAGAGAGAGAGAGAGAGAGAGAGAGAGAGAGTTGAGCGACTAGAAGGAAAATAGAAAACAATCAGGAAGATAGTTAGTGACGAACCAACGACAAAGACGTTGAAACAAATGGAAGCAAACCATTTTGAAAATTGGCAAAACCAAATCTCAATCTGCAGTGCTTAAGTGTCGGAAAATACAACGTTGTGGTGGTGAGGCTCTATCAAGGTCCGGAGGGGTTCGTCCCCGCTTGATAGGACCAAGATTATCCAAGACGTCACGGCATCGTGGGCGAGCACCAGGAACGTTGCGATGTCGAAACCTTAACCCAGAAGTCCGCCATCAAAGGTAGTCGATACTTACAGGATGCTCTACACGGAGATGTTGATCAGATACAGTTGCTGTGTGATGGATGACGAAACATACGTCAAAACTGACCTCCAACAAATGCCAGAATAGGAGTTTTAAACCGGAAAATATAAATTCAAAGCGGATGATCGTTTCAAAAAGAAAATAATGTCTAAATTTGCATCGAAATACCTCATTTTGCAGGCTATGGCTGGTGTGATGAAATGCACAATACAAAACCACTATTTTGACCGAATATAGATTCATGCCACTCTTCTAAAAACGTGCTGGAATGATATGAGACTCGGAACATGTTGCCATCAAGGAACTCAGAAAGATCAAGGAGAAAGTAAACGATGCAAATGACATGCGTAGGAAGTGGATAAAAATGAGAAAAAGGTACCTGATACGACTGTACAAGCTCTTAGTCAAGGCGCCCACTGATGTGGCGGAAGTGTGGCATCACATAACATGTCAAAATATCGAGTCAAAGTCTTGTGGCGTGAAGCGAACGTCGACAAGATATTTTGGCATGCTAGCAGATGTCACACCTCCGCCACATCAGTGGACGTCTGGCCTTATGCATGGCGTGAAGCGAAAGTGTAGAGACCAACAACCTCCAATATTTTATTCAATGTAAACTGAGCTTAAAATATGTATAAAACAGCCCTGCAATTTTGGTTTTTATCCGATAAATAAGATTTTATAGTTGGGCTACGGGATGTAATGTCAGCATATCCCCTTTATTCGACTATGTACCAAATATGTCATAAGATATGCGATTATCGAAAAAATCATGTTGACATCGTAATGATCAACGTAATGATCAAGGATATTGCAATTGAGAACTTATTCTTCGTCTTTCTTTGCATTTTAAGCTTATTGGTTGCTCTCAACTTAGTGTTCTAAATGCACTTCCAGAGTTTTTAATTGGGAGATTTCGATGCCCGGTAGCATTTTTGCATTAGTATGGTTGTGTGGTTGTGTAAATCATACCCTATGCCCAAGGAATCAAAAAATTTCGTAGCTGCGCCTTTGTCGACTGAGTTAAGGAGGTCCTTTACTTTAAAGTGATAAAATTTACTGATTTTTTAGCCACCATGACTTTTCTGGTTAAGCTGAACAGATTTTCTGCACCATATTAAAATGACTTAAATTTTGTAAAATGACTTCAAAATCCAACTCATTAACATTTACAAGAAACCCATAGGCCCAATTTTAAGAACATATATTTTTCTATGTTTTTAACTATGGCCAATTAGATTCATAAAATTGTTTAGTGCTAATTGGTAAAAAAGAATCAATGAGAATGCATCAGTTTGCTGCTATTTATTATTTAAGAGGCCTATCTTAACTAAATCGAAAGAATAAAACCTATTTCATGTGAATTGTTATGTTTTTATTATTGCCTGTTCGTTAGATCATAAAGGAAAAAAAATTAAGAGTTTTAAAGTTAGTTTTCGTTATATTCATCTGTAAAAATTTGTGTTAATTGAAGAAGCTGTCGTTGATTACGAAATGTCTAAACATTGATTGATTTATTAGTCTTTATTTGAGAGACTTTTACCTTTATGAAGTTTTTCAACATATTGTGGTACATACTATCGAAATTCCTAATTCAGAATATCTAAACAAGCTTAATAACAGTTGAATATCGTCTGCAGCACAGTCGACAGTCGAGCACTCGACACTGAAGAAGTCTGTAAGTCGCAGACGAAATAGGCCTATCTGTCAAAAGATAAGCTATCTGTAGTGGAATTTAACGGAATTTGCTCGCATTTACTAGTGATAAAAAAGTCCTAGTCTTTCAATAATTTCGTGTTCACCTTTTAGTTCCAGACGAGGTACGAAAATACCTGGTCAATGAAGATGAAGCTTTACTGACACTAGATTTCAGCCAGCTTATTGGTTAAAAATCTTACCTAACTAGCCATATCACGGGGAGATGTTCCTGTAAGATTTGAATTCGTATTCATGGAATAATTTGCTCGGAAGTGCATGATTTAGCTAGGTATTTGAACCTGGGGAGTGAAAGCCTCGAACTTTGTCACTAACATGACAATTGACTCGAAATTGTACAAGGAAGAATACCTCAGCCTTTCAGTCAAGTACACAAAGGACTTGTTGGCCTGATTTGGCGATTCGCCACTACAGTCGGCAGGTTGTTCAATTCTATCGTGACATTAGGTGGGTTTTAACGGCAAGAACCTGAATCCACCAAGTCGCCAATAGAAAACTGTTGGGCAATTGTTAAGCGTAAGCTTAAAAGCGGCTAGGGACACAAATGACCAGATTTCGAGACAAACTTGCCAAAGAGGTTTATACTACATCCACAAGGAAATTACGCAATTACATCAGAAATGAAGAGGAATCATTTTAATGATATTTGTCTAAAAGATTGCAATAAAATATTTTTGTTTTGATTAGTTAACCTATTTTGTACGTCATTTTATCCCCAAGATATGTAATTTCCCCCGTACGGATTCTAAGTGCTCAATGCTTTTGTGTAAAGGTTTTTAAATTTGAAAGTGATTTGAGCATGATTGACCGCCCACGTATGCAATTCCATTATTGCCAGATCAGCTGTATTTGCACAAAGAACCAACAGATGATGTTTGGGACTAACATACATCTTCAATGTGTAAAAACTGGTGACCCATTATAAAGCAATACCGGCTCCGGCCGTGCCCGAATGCTCAAGTAGGGAATGGGAAGGAACGTGTTGACATGATACTCGCTTTGAAGGAAGCCGAGAACTCCTCTGCACTTCCACGAGAAATCACTGAGATGTTGGATAGTTGGGGAAAGGTTAACAGCAGGGTTCGTTTTGGTTAACGATACGCTGAAAGTATGTAGCACTTTCCGCCAAAAGCTTCAATGTGACTGAAAAGAGACAAGCATAACGAAAAACAAAACAAAATAAAACAGGATATTAGATATTGTCTTCAAAATTTGGTAGAAATAAATTATTTGTTGCTTTGCAAACCAACTCTCCTCGATGTCCTCGGCCAAGTTCTGCTGGTCCCGCAGCTGCTGCAGTCGGCACTCGTCCACATACACATCGGCCGTCGCCGAAGTGTCGGAAACCTTCCGGTAGTAGCATAATTTCTGCGGCTAATACACTCTTCTTGCACCAATTAATTAACAAACTAAGCCTGTATACCTAATCAAGATTCACTTTGGCACGGTTTTTCTATGGCAGTTTTTCAAAAAAATCACAATTTTGGTGTAAATACTCAAATTTTTAAAAACTGTATTTTGACCATTGCTTGATAATGCAACATAAAACAAAATCGAAGCAATTTAAAATGTTTATGCATGTAAATTGATCAACACTATTTTGCATTTTTCACGCGGTTCCATAGAAAAATTGGCACGTATCGCCCGTGAAAAAAGAAACCTTAGTGTATTTGTTTGCAGGATTCTAGTTAAATTGTTTCATATAATTTAAATGCTTATATTTTTTTTCGTAACCATAACTTTTGTATTCAAAAGCCAACTAGACCGCACACGATTTTATCGAAGCATTGCGCAAACGCAAATTATTTTTTTTTTCTTTTTATCCTCATAGGATTGCAAGGATCGGGGTTGGTGTTTGGAAAATTTGCAAGTGATTATGCCGGAGGATTAGTCTACGGTGACCGAATAAACACCGGGCTTTCGAAATCAGCTCACATAATTTTCTTGAATTTTTTTGGAATTCAGTATCAGTCAGTGTTCGCGTTTTGTTGTCCAGGTATTTGATAAAGTCCGTGTTTTTGTACTTGTCCGTGTCATATATTGTTAGTGATATTCTTATCAGTGCAATTTTTGGTATCTGCGCAATTTCATACAGTACAGGTGTGGCAATGTAACAGCTATCTCCCTTATTCTACGCTCCCAAATGGAACAGAGTATTTGACTATAGACTCATCGGGAAAATAAGCTGTTTTGTTGGACATGGATATTTGTGGGGGGTCTTTTAAGATATAGTTATGTTTGTATGTATGATGTGTATGTAGTTTTGGAAATGTGGAATGATTTACTTACCCACACTGTTGTTATTATTATAAGTTGTTATTAAGTGGACAAATGTTTGCAATTAGTTTGGATTTTGGTAGTGCATTTATTGTGATGTGTTTTCGTCATGTGGGGGCTGGTTTTCATCACCAAAGAAAATTTCCTCGATGTCACATCCAATATCCACGATGTTTACAAAATTTTCTGTTTATGTTTGCGTGTATGTGTTTTTTTGTAATTTAGGTTAATTTATCAGGATTTAAATTGATTTTCTTTTTTCATTTTTCATTTTCATGGACTACTTGAACGCCATGGGAGGTGATAAGGATTAGGTTGGGGTAAGGGGTTTGTAGTGTTTTTTGGATTGAGATGGCCGCGTTGCTACAAAATGATCTGAAATGTTTAATTTGTTTGTGATTTGAAACTAGTAGTGACTGTAATATAACTTTTTCATCTTAAGTAAGATGAATGTTTTTGATAGTTTGACAGTTTTGATTTCGCATATACTTATCTTTGTGTGCTGTCTTTGATTTTTTCGAGGATGCTTCACATGTACTTTTTCTTGAAATAGATATGATCACTTCCTTGTCAAAACCGCATGTAGCCTAGCGCTGAGTAGGTCCTTCGCACTTCAATCGATCCATTTCACAGCCGTTCTCGATCATGAAATCAATAAGAAAATAAGAGCGAAGAGGGTGTTAGTGGTTCATAGTATGCAGGGCGTAGGTGAGAGATTATTGGTGATATTTTCACGACGATATTTTCGTTTCTCTGACTAAGAATTCCGAATTCCTAACCTAACAAAATTTGAACAGCACGAACCAGAAGTAATAATGTTTGAATCAAAAAGGATTTAAAAAAAAAATAATGGATTAAATTTAGACAACAACATTTTAAATTCTAGCCTAGCTTTGGATCTAGTAACCATCCCCATCCCAAACTTAACAATATTTCAAATCACTGACTAACTAATATGACACTTGGAAAAGAACAGTTCTATTTCCTATCTAGTTTCTTTTTTTCTATTTATTTATTATCTGGTATGGAGGACACATGCTATAAAATGCATGGAAAGGTAACGATAAAATAAGAAGAAAGACTAGCAACCCCCATCCAACCCCAACCACCTCCATCGCCCGTCCCGACAGACACGCGCATCCCGTCCACAATGCGCAGACCCCCCCCCCCCCCCCCAGTGCCATGCACTAATACTCGAGAGTCGATATTAATACACGAGACTGAAGAAGTCCGCACACCGTAGACGAAACACGCGTATCCGTCAAGACAAGCAACAAATGTAGCTGAGATCAAACGGAAACTACCAATTCCTCCTCTAATTTTCCAGTTACAGGCATTCCACTAAAAAGCTCACACTTTCCAGGATTCATACATGGAAAGGTTCATTCTATTGTTCCAATGGTGTTCTCTAAGCGGGCCCTCCGCGTCCTATCTCTAATATACATGCTTGTCGTTGTCAGTCTCAAGTAACACTTTTCTATGACTATGTGCTTCATTTCGAACAGTCAGATAATTACCCTGATCAAAACATTCACCCCTTTCGAAAATGTTGCAATTACATTTAGTTATTATACCATGAGCAAACAGGTATTTCGGTTATTCATTCCATAAAAAAAAATGGATGAGTAACAACATAAGTTGTCAATAAAATGAAAAGTGTACTTTTAGTCGTTTCCCTTAGATTGATAGTAAAAAGTCTAAGAGTGAATTGCGGCCAGTATCACACCTGATGTTAGTGCCTTTATATAAACGTTCTACGACGTGGCAGTGAAATAAATGTGCAGAATATGTGATACTTTCACTACTGGTCAAATTCTTGGTCTCACATGCATGTTTATAGCATGAGATAAGCCCTCTCACCATCGACAAGGTGACAAATTTGACCCGCGAGAGGGAGGATTTAAATTGATTTTCTTTTTAACTATATATCATAATCTTAAACGCGAACAGTAGCGAAACAAGTTTTGAATGCAAATTGAAAGTCGGGAAGGGACCCTCTTGGCCTAAAAGCGGTCAGGGGGGCAAGTAAGTGAGAGTTCAAAAATTCACACCGTACACACTCAGATTTTTTTACAGAAATCTGTAAAGTTTTACCGAATTCTCAACAGCTGAACGTTCGGTAAACCGATTTAACGGATTTCGGTAAAATTTTACCGAAATCCGGTAAATTTTTTACAGATAATTGTAAAATTTCACCGAAATCCGTTAAATCGGATAACCGAACGTTCAGCTGTTGAGAATTCGGTAAAATTTTACAGATTTCTGTAAAAAAATCTAAGTGTGTAGATTGAGGTATGGGAAGAACTCACAACAGGGAATTGAAGTATGGGCTTCGCCTTTACTCATGGGGATTGTTAGTTTTGCGGGATACACTTATAGTTTGTCATTGCCCAGAGGATAGAGGAGGGCTGGGAAATGGTTTTGGTGTCGGAAGAACATATCAGTTATTGTATTTGTTTAAGTGTTATACCTTTTGATTTGTTGGGAACATACCGCCTTAGATGATACTCGCATGCATGTGCTTCGTCCATGTAGGTCTTTCTTGAGCGGCTACTTGGTCTTGTTCCAACCAGACGCCGAGATGCCTAACTATCCAGGTTGCGTCGCCATGATACTCGGATTTGCTTCCACTGTGACCCTAACAGGCTTCAAAGCTAGCCTTCCTGATTCTTGTATTGTTTCTTTTTTCATTCTACAAGTATACAAACATAGTCGCTCCTCTGTCAACAACAGCCAAACCAAACGTAGAATCTGTGTGGTGGCTTTCCAGAAAATTGCAGACTCATAATAACACTCAGATATAATAAAAGTATTGAAATTAATAGACGATTTTTTGAATAGCAGTAATATAATAGAAAATATGCAAATTCTATATTGTATGAAAATGAGGAAAGGTGTCGAATTAAAAGTTAATATGCTACTACTAGTGGGTTCAAATGCACTTCTGGTACACATCACCCCTGGCAACACTGGTTTGCATCTTTCCCGTTTGGGTAAAGATCCAGATAAGCTCTGGGACCTGGTAGTTATCAAGCTACCACAAGGTTTTGCCAATGCCCAGGGCTTTTTTTTTAATTTGAAAGTGAGTTGCAGAAAAAGCATCTCGTTTTGATTTGAAATCCGTTCAATAAAAAAGGGTTATGGGCAAACTGCACTCAATAAGCTAATAAATAGCTCCAAAACCCTAGTAAAAAGTACATGAAGTTTGTTTCCGAAAATTATAATCTCTGTTGTGCAAAATATGTTGTTGAAAATATGAACGATCTTGAGCTGCTCACGTTCGCCTGCAATTCTCACCATCAACCATACATCTACACAAAAAGAATCATTGTCAGAAAAGTAGCCTCATACCTTTACCAAGGCGTGTTTATGCTACTCCAAACTGGGCACCGGCTTTATGCAGCCGGCAACTAAGTGCTGAAACATGATGTTGTTTCTGTTACTGTAGAATGAATAAACAAAACAGAAAACCTGAATGATGACGACATGCACAACCGATGATGTCATGCAATGCAGAGCCGATACTTAATTTAAATTAACTACACGCCAGACGTGTATAGAGGGGATCACAATTGACCATTTATGGAGTATGTATGAAGCTGCTGCGGAAAACAGGTTTTTTTTAGGTACGAGACGGGTATAGGTTTAGGCGCAGATCAGATACTGTCCGGTTAAATGATCGAACGTGTCGAACATTATTGCAGGGTGCTATGTGGTAGTCGTTGATAGTACTCACCCACAGGTGCAGATCTCACAAATGCATTGCTCCTTTGAAACTTTGTCGGTTTGCTGTTTGAATTTATTTAGCTCACTTCTATCTTTGATGGTGATTTTATCCTGCAATTTAAGATAGTCAAATTAGTCACATTGTTGCCCATGGCTTACTGCGTTAGCTGCTTGTTCTCACAACTGTGTCAACAGACTGCAGGTTTTTCACCCTCTCTGATTCGTTCAACTCGGTTCGACCACTGCTTTCTTCAAGGTAACTGATTCTTTCCAGCACATCTGTGTGCTTTTTCTGGTCTACCGTTTTCCATTGCCTAGTTTTTGCATCGTAGACCTGTTCATTGGATTAAGCTTGTTAAAAACTACAATTAGAGATTAGAATCACTCTTCAAGGACATACCTTTGTCAATTGAATTGTTGTGGTAATGTTCGCCAAGTCGGGACGCTCTACCTCCAACTCGTGAACAATTTCTTCTGGAATAGCAACGGTTATGTCCTTTTCAAAAATGGTTTTCTGATCCACCAGTTCCCAACGTTTCGATTTCGGATTATACAGTTTCGCTTCGAAAGATGTTCTCGTGACATTCGTTACGTCATCCTCAATGCCCTGTATAAGCATGTCCTTGGGAACAATTTTCTGATCAATCAAACTGAGCCGTTTATCCTTTTCGTCATAGGTTTTACGTTTGAGGATTGAAGCGTTAGACTCACGCTGTTCGTAAAAGTCGGTAACCTTCTTGCGGGAGCTACTTGTTTCATCCATTTTCTCGAAATGGGAAGAACTTTCGAACGTTTTTGTTGACTCGGTCTGTTGTTTCTGATGTGAGGACACATCTTGTCCAGAATCAGTAATCAGATGCGTACTTTGAATAGTGTTTCCTAGAGAGTCATGCATTGACGATAAACTGGTGATAGTATGTGCTGAAACATCTTTAGTTAACATGTTGGCAGCTTGTTGGGCTGCGTCTTGTATCTTGTAGTTCTCCAAGGAAGTGGAGTCAATAACAGTACCTGTTGTTATCTTGTCACTTTGCGTGCTGGATGTTTTTATGGTACTTGAAGAAGTTTTCTGATCTGCTGACGAAGACGTGTACGCCGACGAGTTAGTCATTGCATGATTTGCATCATGAGTTGTGGAAGTGTTTTTAATCATGTTTTCATCAGAAGATTTAACATATGCACCTCCATTTGATTGGAATGTCGATGTTGTGAATCCTTGGGCTGAGTTCGACGAAGATTTTGTACTGGTTATTTTATTCCCGGCAGAGTCGTACGTTACCTCTGTGGTCGGAGCATTTTTCTCCGCCATAGAGTAGCTTTGACTGTCGGAATAACGTTTTTCTCCTTCACCATCGGTATGAAAAGTGCTGGACTGCTGTAATATGGAATGATTTCCTCGGTCTCGCATCTGACCACCGGTTGTCAGATTTCTGTCTTTTAGCTTCGTATCAGTCATCAACATTTTGGCATCGGAGTTGTCCGAAAGGAATATTGAAGAATCAACCATCGTTTTGGAAGTAGATGACGATTGCATCTTCGATGATGACGACGATGATGATTTAGATGATGAAATAGTGTTACTTGATTTTACAACATTGCTTGAATTTTGCTGAGCACTAGAAGAGCTGTGATCACTTATCATGTTTGCACTATTCATCGAAGATTGATGATTTTTTATGGCACTACTACTGCTTAGTGTGGAACTGACATTGCTACTTTGCACCATTTTGCTACTGGACATACTTTTTTGAACACTTGATAAACTCACGTTTTCACCGGTTTGGCTCATTGTAGATCCTTGAATGTCTGAAATGGTCGCTTTTGCAACTGCGTCGAAGTTGGTCAAGGCTTCGCGCAGTTCCTGGTCACTTTTGGAGCTATCACTGATTTTTTTAACGGAAGAAATACGTTTTGTGGAGTCAACCGTATCACTGGCAATATACTTGATTTCTTGTATTATATTTTCAATTTGCTTTGAACCAATCTGAGGAGCCTGGTTCGATACACTAAAAGTTTGACCCGACTGCTCCGATTCTTTCGAACTAGAGCCACTAGTTGACTGTGAAACAACATTTAATTTTTGTGACTTGTCATGTGCACTACTGATCACTTGTTCAATCACATTTTTACTCGTTGAACTGGAGCTATCTGTTTGAATTTTATTGCTTCTACTACTGCTGCTTGTAGTGAACATTGAAGAAGAACCTTGCTGTTGATCATCCATCAGAGACCCAGTCGTACCAGATATTTCAGACACACTTGGTCCCGTTCCTCGGGTAACAGAACGAAACGATTTTTCCGAATCAATCAGACTCTGACTTTTCAGCTTATCTTTTTCTTCTCGTTTTTTGATCCCCATGATTTCACTTTCGCAGTTAGTACAATAAATTTTATTCACTAGTTTATTTTTTAAACTTCAATCAATTGATTATAACTTCAACTTCGTATCACATGTCATGAAGTCGATGCAACTAGATACTCGTTAATATCTATTTAGAAAATTCTGCTTTTCCACATTCACTGCTTTTCCACCCACAACTGCTAGTATCGCGATGAGGTAATCCGTTTCGAACACAACAAAAGTACCAGAAATGTATGTATCACTTTTTTTTATATCTTATAAGTAGGGTGCGCGAGCTGCCACGGCAAGTCCGGAGAGAGATCACTTGTTCACTGTTCCACGAGTTCGACGTTACTAAGCGGAGTTTTTAAAATTCATTCAATTAAATATCATCGCGAACGGTGACTGTCGCGCGAAGGTCTTTTCAATCTACAGCAACAACCAGAGAGCACCGCGAGAGACTGCATCCATGAGTGGGAATAAACGACACCTACGTACGATGTTCCTACTCTCGCTGTGTGCGCAGAGACAACCAACCGACTGATTAAGCTCTTTAAAATATAGAATGATACGCCAGCGCCAGCGCAATAAACTCGACTACTACTACCGGTGTTACAAATAGTACTGATTACTGTGTCCACCTAAACCATCACCGGTTTCGCACTAACGATGATCGAATGAACAACTTTCGCTACACTAAACGCTCTCGCACTCTTCTCATGAATCAAACTTACCTGATGGTTCATCGAGTCTCTCCGAAATCTCCATTTATCTCAGATTCATGACTTACACCCACAGATTCCGCGCGGTAACAAGTCATCCAGCACCAAGATCCAATGAAAAACAAAACAAGTTTTCACTCCGAAAAACGGAAAAATAATTCAAATCGAGCTCGCTAAGACTTATTTTGGAACATAAAAGTCGACAATCGTGGCAGTATGCATTTCAATGACCATTTCGCAGCAGCGCCTGCTACCATATATGTGCGATTCTATAAATAGACGCTTGCGTAAACGAACCTTTCATCCTGTCGTTCGTGTGCTGGAGAGAGCTGACCTCCCGTAGAAAGGTTCCAAACTTTGAAATTAATGTCCAAAATTGGCAGCATTTATTCTTAAATTAGCTCAGGATTGGTTTTATGTACTTATTAATTTGTTTGTTTAGACGATGATTTATTTTAATTCAAGGAAAACATCGTGTGGCTTATTTTTCGAAATTGTAAGTATAAAAACCAAATAGGTTTGAAAGAAAAGCTAACGTACGTATTCAAATCCATATAAGTCTTTGGTTCATGTCAATAAATCAAATCATAGCGATTCATTTTTCTATTTGCGATTTTTTCAAGTTCATGAAGAATCTTTCCAATGGTGGTGTTTCTACAATTCTCGGCAATATAATCGACTAAAAAACCGTCATAGCCTTGAATTGAAACTTCGTAGTCGAAACATAGCATACAATTATTTGAACAGTTTTATCTCTGTAGTTTTGAGATTTGCTTACTTTCTACACAGAAAGTATTATTTACTCTTCACTGAGTGCTTTCTTTAAACCAGATTATACGGTTTTGCTAGAAAGTGAGGATACTCAATCCAATAAGTAACCTAACTTTTAGCGAAACTCGATGACATTTCTAAGGAAAGGGCTCAGTGCTGGGTAAGTTATTTTTTTCCGTGTAGCGTTTATCAATTTTTCTCTCATTATTTACGATAAAAACTTAAAAAAAATCTACAAGGGGCAGTTCGATAGGGTTGTACCAAAAATCAATATGAAACTAGCGATTTAAAATTGGTTCTCTGTTGTAGAACCCCTTTTTCCGAAAGGGGTTGCACCTTATAATACATTCTTGAGCTTTTCGCTACTGCACACCAAATACATGGGTTGGTTTTCAGAAAAAAAAAAAATGACGCTCTTATTTTTCTTCCCGCAAAGTGAACCTAGAGTCGGTTCCGGAAAGGGAGAGCAAATTCGGCCAAACCATCAACTGAGAGCAGATGTCTAACACTGAAATAATATAGCTTCGTTCCCTGTGTTTTTTACTAGCGTTGAGTATCATTGTCTGGAAATATAAGGGTTACGAGAAATCAAACACTATCGCAGTATTTCCTGTGGAACGAAACATAATGAAATGAAAGGAAAAAGAAAATGTTGAACCATGTTACCCTTGTTTGAGGACCCTGATAGAGATAACCAAATTTTCTATCTGTTCAAATTCAAATTCGTATAAGAGCAAAAATAGGACATTTTTAAGCACATAATTGAAAACAGGAAAACTTCAAAATGAGTCATGTAGATTTTGGGCAATGGATAAAGAAGACTCGGAATACTTGTTATGCCACTGCCCGGCAATTTCCACCAAAGGATTAAGTTCTTCAGCAAAGGGCTACTAGAACCCTCTGAGCTCTGGAGAACAAACCCCCAGTACGGTAGTGCAATTTATTCGGTGTGTTATTGGCGATCACTTCTAGCAATAGTGATGCGTCATGCTGACAATATCTAGAGCACAAAAAAGGGGATATGTCACAATAGATCTAAAAATTGGTCGCAGTGATGAAAATACCCGACATGGATTATAGAACATATGGGATTCAAATGGTTCGATTCATTTATTAACATCATTGTAGTAAGTATGAGGTTCACTACAAATGATTATTGCGATGCAAGGTAACGGAACAGCACATCTAAATTTTAGATATACTTTTCTTTATGCGGTATATACCCTGCCCTTCGGTTCAGGTGTAAGGGCTTGATCGCTGTAGATTTCATGTGTAAATAGGCTGCCACATCAACGTTCAAAAGTGCATGAACAAAATGAACAGCTTGTAATGAGCACTTGGATGATATTCCCAAGTGTAACACATATTAAAATGTTTCTTGTCTTCTATAACTAAACGTGATGGAATGGAGTAACAACAGCCCAGTTGAAATGATTCTCGATAAAAAAAAACCGACCGGCACGGGAAGAAAAGCCGCGCAACGAGCAAGGTGGATCGATAGAGTAGAAGGTGACATGCGGGACTACGCAGACTACGAGGCTGCAACCATGGACCAAATAGAATAGAGACAACTTCTATGGACAGCAGAGACTACTCAGGCTTATCCTGATTGGTAAGGTAAGTAAAAACTTCGTTCTCCCACCAAATGTTGTACAGGGTGAGGAAAAGAAATAACGCGTGCATTTAAGAAAGCGACTAAATGTTCCAATTTTTCATGTGATAACCCTGCCACCTGGTGGTCGGTCCACCGGTCAGTAGTCAATATATACTTGTTGCCTATATACTAAATTTGACAGTTCCATCAGTTTGTTTACGGCAGCTATGGCGAGAACAGTGAAACAACTTCAATCTATGGTTTGTTCGTACCACCTGCTCCGTCCGGGCCTAAAAAACCGGCCATCGTGGCCCACTTCGTGTCGGCCGGATACGCTCGCGGAAACATCTACAAGATTCTAGCACTTCTGGAGAAGGGAGAGTCCATCGAGCGAAAGCCTGGTTCCGGCCGTCTGACCGTTTAAAGCACCCGGAGGATTCAACAGAAGCTCAAACGGGAAGACGGAAGGCAAGGTGGCCACTTCATTCCGTGCGTTGGGCCGGGAAGTAAGTGCGACCGGCCAAACGGTGAAGAATTGTTTGGCAAAAATGGATATCCACATGCGGAAGCGTCAGTCCAAGCCAGCCGTGTCGGAGAACCAAGCCGAAACCCAGAAACAACGGCTGAAGATTCTGGTCAAAGAGATCTTCCCGGCGAAGCGGAACGTGGTGGTCGTTATGGACGACGAGAGGCACCTCACGTTAGACGGCAGTGACTGGCAAGGCAAAGGCTACTTCACCTCCCCGACAAAAGAAATTAGCAGCGATGTGAAGTACATAGCGCAGGGATTTCGTTTAAAACAGGTATTAGAAGTATTTTTGTGAAGTTTTTAATTTATTAATGATTAAAATGCAATTTGGTTTGCTAAAATATCTTTTCCGTTCTTTTTTACCATCCATCTGAAAATGGTTGCTTTTTTTAAAGCACACATTACGTGATTGATTGTTTAGTCATAACTTTGTTGTTTTTTTTTTAAATGAAATAACATAATATTTGAGAGGAATGTAGGTGCACTAATGTAGTAGCTAATATTTACATCAATGACTCAAAATGCCCTGCTTTGTTTTTTTTACACACGTCTTAAACCGTTTAGGGAAATGGGGAATCGCAGCAAGCCGTGCTTCGAAACTGACGTGTTTTGTTTTTTGCTGCGTCGTTTTCGCGAAAAAAAAATCAAACAATAATTCGTAATTTAACTTGAGCTAACAGTGAAATCATAAAATCTCCGCGAAAATTTTGTAAACCGTAGTGAATATAATCGATTCTCTCTCGAAATGTGTGAGTGTCGGTAGTATTTCCCCGTTTTTTATTTGTTTTTGTGCTTCGCCCCCGCACCCGGCAGAAGAGTTAAATCAGCTTAGTTTTGGTTATTAGTTGTAATATTGTGACACTCGGGCATAATTTATTAGTTTAGAGGGTTTTTGCGGGTTTTTTTTATCATCGATTCACTCGCTTGTCGCGAGTGAATCGATGATAATTAGCAGTTTGAAGCTCGATATAAAGTCGCCACATAACGGGGATTTGCATTATTGGCAGAGTATGGAGTGAAAAAAAGAAGACTAGTGCAATGTAGAGAACGGCCATTTGCTGGTCAGAAGCAGCAAACGAAAACAACGCGCATGGGCGGGTGAAAAGCTTGCACATAATTTTAGGTGCATTCACCACGGGGTGTACAAAGTTTTGTTATGCAGGTTGCATACCTAGCGGGCGGTTTAGTAACGTTAATGCGCATATTTAATCGCGAGTGCATGAAATTAATCACGAATCAACGTCGAAAGGTTTTATTTTTACGAATGAACAAGATAGTGTGATTGAGGAGGCGGACATGGGTGAGATGTATCTAACTACATAACAAAAATCTTATTTTCAAAAAAACTAAATCGTGCCTGATTTGGAAATTTTAAATTTCCAAATCTGGATGTATGTTGCAGTGCCCTTATCCAAATGATATCGGTAATGTTTACATGCGGGGCTTATTGTATGTGAAAGTAACCTCGGAATGGGCGTGACTCTCCAGACATTCTGAAATGGGTTGCTGGATCTGCAGTAGAGCTATCACTTTCTAGCTCCCGGATTAAAGCTGCTTCCAATGGTCACTTGAATGATTGTTGTAAACAGATTTCTTCCATAATACCATTGCCGGCCGATGGGTGTTAGATTGGACACACACACACACACACACACACACACACACACACACACACACACACACACACACACACACACACACACACACACACACACACACACACACACACACACACACACACACACACACACACACACACACACACACACACACACACACACACACACACACACACAAACGCGCGCGCGCGCTTCTTGAACCGTTTAGGGAAATTGTCGATGATGGACGTCAGTTGTTGAATAGATATAGCATCCCAGGCTTTTGTCAAACAGGATGTTGCCCAATCTAGTTGAAACACCCATTGCGTTTCACCGAAATGTACATCCGCCCAAGGTGCAACAGTGTCCGTCAGAAGCTTTTGGTAGACTAATTGGTTGATTTGGACGCCTTTTTCGTTAAATATTTTGGAAGTTTTACCGGAAACCGTAATTTGTTTATTTGTTTATTTGTAATCATATTATCTGACAACATGGTCTTAATGAAAACTTAATGTATAATAATAATACTAGTTATTAGCTAAAAACACGCAAAAACAATACGAATAGTAGAGGACCCAGATTGCTCCCTTGTGGTACGCCGGACACTACACTCTTTTTCTCTATATACCCCCCCCCCTATTCTTTTCCCCCCCCCCTCTACACAATTTTTCCCATTTTTTTCTAATCCCCCCCCCCCCCCCCCCCCCCCCCCACCCCAAACCAAAACCAAATTCTTTTTCCAAAATATTTTTACACCCCACCACCTTTCAACAATACAACAAAACACACCCCCCGCCCCCCACATTCTCCTCTAAAAAAAGATGTTTTTTTTTTTTTTTTTTTTACAAAAGGAAACAATAACAACTACCCCCAAGAAAAAAAAATTTTTTTTTTTTTTAATAATCGTTTATTTGTACAGGCTCAATCGAATCAACTTTACAGAGCCAAATTTTCATATTTATATACATCATTTATCTTAAAACTAAAGTTAGGAGGATAGAGCCGATTACTCGCGGCCGTCTCGAGGTTAATAGGAATTACAAATTACGGATGGGAAAGAGGGTGGGAATTTAAGGTATGGTTTACATAACACATTAAATTTAAATTCTAAATTATCTAAAAACTTATAACTATACAATTTATGGTTTACTTTTGACTTGAACATTTTTTGAAAAAGAAAAAAAAACACATACACAGATAAAAAAAAAACTTATAGTAAACATACAGGTTAAACTAACTACAATCTAAGGCTAATGTTAGTCAAAATCACATAAATGAGTTTCATGTACTCCAAATCACGTACAGCCAAAATATCTCGAATTGGCACATTGGGTTGTCTACCTCGAGCCCGAAGGGAATCATAAAGCTCCGATCTGACTCCACGATGTTCAGCACAAGACCAAATAACGTGATCTGCGTCCTGATAGCCTTGTCCACACTCGCAGAGATTGCTGTCGCTCAGCCCAACCCGGTATAAATGAGCGTTCAAAGAATAATGATTGGACATGAGGCGAGACATGACACGAATGAAGTCTCGACCCACATCCATCCCCTTAAACCAGGATTTCTTCGACACCTTTGGGATGATAGAATGTTGCCATCGCCCCAAATCTCCTTTACTCCATTTATACTGCCAGCTGACGAGTGACTGTTGACGAAAAATAGGAAAAAAATCGTTGAAGGCGATTTGTCGATCACAAATATCGCCTTCCATAGTGCCCACCTTTGCAAGCGAGTCCGCTTTCTCATTGCCCGGAATTGAACAATGAGATGGGACCCATACAAAGGTGATGATAAAATAACGCGAAGATAAAGCACTTAGAAGCTCCTGTATTTTCATGAGAAAATACGAAGAGTGCTTTACCGGCCTCAATGAGCGAATAGCCTCTATAGAACTGAGACTATCCGTGAAAATGAAGTACTGATCCGGTGTTAATGAGGCAACCATTTCTAGCGTAAGTGTATTGCCGCTTATTCCGCCACATATACGGAACAAGGAGCTTGAAGTTTACGATTGGCGCTTAAAATTTCATTAAATATACCAAAGCCTGCTGACTCCTCTATCAAAGATCCGTCAGTGAAGAACGATTTAGTGGAATTAACTTGGCCAAACTTTGCAGCAAATATTACCGGAGCAATCATAGGACGATGATGCTCTGGGATTCCATGAAGCTCTTGCTTCATGGATAAATCAAAATGAACCGAATTGTCGAAGTCGGAGAAGCAAACACGATTGGAAATGTTCGGCGAAGGGCTGACATCCTGTGTTATGTACAAATGGTACAAGGTCATGAAGCGGGTTTGAGTATTCAACTCAAGGAGCTTCTCAAAATTCTCGATCACCTGGGGGTTCATAACTTCACACCTGGTGAGGAGCCGGAGAGATAATTTTGAAAAACCGATCCGAGAGTGGCAACATGCCAGCCAGCACTTCAAGACTCATGGTGTGAGTCGAGTGCATGCAACCTAACGCGATACGAAGACACCGATACTGAATACGTTCCAGTTTAATGAAGTGCGACCGAGCCGCGAAGGAAATTGTTGAAATTGGAGAGATTTGTTGAATCTTGAAGAGGAGCGGTCAGCATACCAACACATCCTTTAAAGACGCACGAAGGAATACCATCTGGACCGGGGTTGTATGACTGCTTCAGCTTTTGCACTGCTGATTCAACCATCACTTCAGAAACGTCAAACACATCAAAATTTATCACATCTCTCAGTACAAAATTCAGAGCCAATCTTATTTCATCTATCGTTGGAACACGGTCTTCAAAAATGCTAGCGAATGTTTGAGAAAACACTTCACACTTCTGCTCTGCAGTGCGAGCATGAGGGCTACCTGTGTGCATCAAAGTTGGCAGACCATTTTCTTTAAGTTCTGAATTAACGAAGCTCCAAAAGCGTTTTGGGTTCCGCCAAAGATCATCTTGCCTCCTTTTTACGTAACATTTATACAAAAATCGATTGTATCCTCTATAGAGGCGACTCGCTGAATCGAATTGGCGTTTTGTGAATGGATAATACTTCTGCAACAATCTGCGATTCCTGCGCTAAGCGCAAAGTTGAGCATTGGACCAAGCCGGACCTGCCCGATCCATCACCGAAGCTGGATGATGTGATCTAGCTACATTCATACGGTTAGAAGAAACTTTTGGCAAAAGCTAGCAATCATTTTGGTAGTTATAGTATTGCTCGACAGCGGAAACTTTCTCATCAGTAAACAAAATCGGGCAATGGCGCCCATAGCTCCTTGAATAAAATCTTCGATATCCGATACCAATTAGCCGGCTCTCAACTTAGTGTTCTAGATGCATTTCTACAGTTATTAATCGAGAGCTACGAGAGAAGCAGAAAAAGCATAAATCAACCCAAAAATCGTCCAACAGATAAAGAATGTTTACATTTTGGATAAGGCGGGTTAGCCAGATAACTCTCGAATCATTTTTCACGATAACCACTGCCAAACCTTATTTGTAGCCAATTATAGACTCAACTCTGATAAGGAATGCTTGCTTTACTTGTCACTCGACGCTTTGAAAAAACTGTTCAAACAATATTCCGACGTGAATCTACTGATGTTCTTGGCTTGCCAATGGAAGCTTATAAAACTATCCTGTTGACGAAACATCCCTTTTCAGAGAGTGGTTTAAATTTACGAGCGGTTCTAACGACTTTAATTTTAATTGTCATTTCAATTTTTGTTAATAAAACATTATGTTTCATTTAAATCAACAATATCAGAGAATCGTATTAATATGATGAAGTTATAAAAAAAAGTTCTTTTGATAGCGGTAGAGTAACAGGGTACGATTGTAGCGCTCCTTTTGTTTTAAACAAATATGGGTGTAGACGCTCAGTAGGGCTCTGTTCTGAAGCTAATGAGTTGGCGCATCGAAATAAACGTTATATTGGTTTGTGCACGGCAGCATGGAACATCTAACTTTTCATATTATGGATGTTCTCTGCTCGATAGACAGAATATAGTGATTACGACAAAGTAGCGCTATTGTTCCCATCACAAAGTTTAAAGTTAGATTTTTTTTATATTTCAATATGTTACATATAAAACGATAACTTGGCTCTGATTCGGTTGATGTTGAATAAAATAAATGTATATTGAAAAACAAAAAAAAAAGTTTACAGTTTCAATTTAAGTCCTGCATGGAGGTTGGAAGGCATCTACTGTTGAAGAAAGGTATGTTTATAAATCATTGCAGCAAAAAAGATTGCGAAAAAAAAATACAGATAGTATATGGATTGCATATGTGTACATCAAAAGGCAAAAACAGCTTTCCTTCACCTTGATACTGAAAATATAATTGCAATAATTGCAATGAATGCAATCTAATTCAATTTCCAGAAATGTGCTACGCGACACACTATGATTTTATGGTGAGCAGAGACGAACCAACCACAGGCTGAAAGTCTCTCTAATAAAGAAACCTAACCTAACCCATTTTTGGTGATCAAAAGTAGGCCATTATTCTACAATACACAGTGGCAAAAAATAATTTGAGGAATACCTCGACCTTCTTGTTCAAATCAATCAATCAGGCTAATCAAATCGATTTGATTAATGTAGTAATAAAATCACTTGAAACAAGTCAAGTGGTCAAAACTGCTTCAAGAAAGAATGTATGCGACTTCTGTTCGCAATCACCAAGACGAAGTGCTCACCCTTATCAGTGTTTACTGATCTCACTTTATTTCTGCACTGATAAGTGTGCATACCTGCAGATGCAAACTGGATACGCTCATGTGGCTTATCTACTACATTTGCAACAGGTGTCAGAACCCCAAATAAAGGGGCCCATATTCCAAAGTTATTTCATGTCAATATAATTACGGCTGTTATGTCAACGTTCCTATCTAGGGAATGCGATAAGTGATAGGGCTATTTTTACTCGAGCGAACCGTAGCCTTGTAGCAAACTACTTCCCATTTGCCTTCAAAAATAGAAAACACTATACGATATACTCTAGGATAAATAGTAGAAGCGGTTTCCATTTCGTCCAGGTATTTTACGCTTCTCATGATGTCAACCAAATCAACCAAATACAAAATCTTATTTTGTATATAATGTACCAAGAACAATGAAACGAACCTATCACCTCCTGCTTGCTAACACTTTGCCTTAACCTTCTAGACTATCTTAATCCCCGAATGGTTTTCAGTATGTTGAGTGTACATGGTTGGCACAGTGTTTATTTTTCAACAACCGCCACTACCTTTTCAGATAACCTCGAGTGCTAACCAGTAGCCTGGTATGGAAATACTGGTATGAGCCCGAATTTTGTCATACCAACTTTTCAAAACACACAACTGGCTCGGCAAACCTGACAATTCTAAGACTCACTAAAATTTATCTAAGTTCAGCTACTCTACTATCCGAGGGTCACGGGCTTATTCAAATATTCACATGAATAAGCAACGATTGGCAGTGTGAGAGAACTTCCAACTAAATGATATGGCAAATGATCTCCGACACGCAAGGTTATCATCAACTACGATGCAGAGAGCAAAAACGCATCAGTTGTTCGGTCGGTGGATGCATTATCAGAACCTTTACACTGTGAAAGAAATATATTATCCATTGAGTCTAGCTTCTACTAGCACTCACTGCCAGGTGGCAAACACCTTCTGTTTATAGGCTGATAATATCTATTTGAGTATGAATGGTATTTTGTGAGTTAAATTCAATATTTCCGAAACAAACAAACTCATGGTACTGAAAATTGAACGACAAGGTTCCTAAGAAAAGACTTTATTAACCCGAAAACGTTTTTGTGGTGAAGAATTAGACAATTTTTTGATTTTTCTCATATAGGAAATAAATGATTATTACCATTATCTGTTTGCAGACCGGTACAAACAAGAGTTAACATAGGTTCATTTCCCTGTGTGTTTCATTTGCCTGAATGCATTTGCAATTCCCATGCAATTGTTAGTAAGTGCACAGCAAAATCTAGCCAAAGAAAAACTCGCAGGGTAACATTATTTCTATTTACTTCTAAATCCAAAAAAAAAATCATCGAAACAGAGGGTTAATTTACAACTCATTTACATCAAAATATAATTATTCGGACTTGTTATATCCGTATGCTCTAACTTTACGTTTGATACCATCCATTAAGTTCTGCACAGTGTCCTCAGACACTTTTCTGGAAGCATTTTCCCACTTTTTAGCAAAATCTTTCTCATTATTTGCCTCCTTTCGATTTCCCAAGTTTTCACTTCACAATGGCCAATATCTTTCAATTGGACGAAGTTCTGGGGTGTATGAGGATTACACTCATTTGGTACAATGTTGACGTTGTTTCCTGCATACAACTCCTGAGCCGCTTTACCATAATAGCAAGAGAGACGCCAAATCAGGCCAAAACATCACAGAACTCGTGTGCTTTTGGATGAATGGAAGCCGTTTTTGCATACACTCGTTCACGTAAACTTGTTGGTTAATCGTACCTGTAGTTATGAAGATCATGCTCTTCAAACCACAGCTACGAATAGCCTGCCAAACCATGTACTTTTAAAAGAACTTCGACCACTTTTTGGATTTGAAATGATCGTCAACCTTGGCACGCTGTAATGTGGTATAAAACTCAAGACCAGGAAGCTGCTTGAAGTCTGCTTTGGCGTTTGTTATCATCCATAACCACGCAGTCAAATTTTGTCAGCAGTTTGTCGTACATCTTACGCGCTCTTGTTTTCGAACTGGTTTCTTGCTTCTCGTTCCTGTTTGGAGATTTTATTACCTTGAACGACCTATATCCTGCCGCTTTCTTCACTTTTTGAACAAAGAATACGATATTTTGACCTTTGTTAGCCCCATCTCGTATGGAAAGGTTCGGATTTTGCTTAATCAGCCGATGCACTGCATCCCGTTGGGATTTGAAGTTGTCGTTCCGCTTGCCGCCAGATCCTGGTTTCCGATCGAGAGTCAACCGATAACAGAAGCGTTTCAAAACGCTACTTATTGTTGAACGAGGGACTCCGAGTGATTTTGCTGTGCCATGATGTGACGTAGACGGATATTCCACCCTTTTGTGCAAAATTTTTTCACGCACTTGTTGTTATTTCGACTCCATTTTCAATACAGTGCTTTTGTGACAGCAAACCGTATGTCAAAACCTTCACACACACAACGACATTGCGTTAGCGGTATTGGTGACATATTTATATAGACAAATAAAAAAGACAGCTTTCTTAGACTTCGTTCTTCTTCATTATCGGCAATTGAAGCTTATTACTTATCGCAATCAGCTTGTTTCCTGATCTTCACTTAGTGTTCCGAATTCACTTCCACAATTATTAATTTAAAGATTTCGATGCCTATACCAATCTTGCGTTAGTATGATTGTGTGGTAAATACTGTAAAACGCGTAACATTGATCATTACTTTTTACAGAACTCGTCTATAGAGACCAGCTTTACATGTTTTATATTTTTAAAACAAGAACGCCCAAAGACTCTGTCAACCTGCATTATATTTTGTGGTGTTGAGTGTTTTGATTATTTATAGATATGACAATTTTGATTTTCTTTTTCACATCGATATGGGGTTACATTGATCAGCACCTCAAATGTGTAATAATAATTATAAGTGAATTCTAAGAAATTTTTTGATTGAATTTCTGTTCCTTAAATCTGCATTTTTTGCTAGAATTCTCAACCGAAGTGCAATTTCTACAGAAAGTACACCGGATTCTGTTTTGGCATGGTACTTGAGTCTGGTACCACAATTTTTGTGAACTTTCATCATTTAAAAGTAATTGCAATAAATTTTGATATTGTTGGAAGGCGTTATGAGGAAAAGAATGAGAAAAGTTGGGTGAATTAAAAGATTTGATGAAATTCATGATTACGCCTAAATGTATGCATTCATGAATTCACAGGACATTTCTCATAGAGCTATTAATTCCTTTGGAATGGGAACGTTCTACGGACATAATTCAGTTTATTGATAAAAATAAATATAAATGTACTCCGATACTGACCATGCATCAGAAGCCTAGTCCTAGTCATTTCAAACTATAGAACATCAAACAGACTAACTATGTTTTTCTTATTTAAATCTCATCCTGCCTCAAATGGAGTATTATCTCTTTTAACAAGTTAATTAATGTGACAAGAACTAAGACATGTTCCTTAGACAACAAAAACAAACATGTTCATTGAGTGACATAATTCGAACTAGGGTTCGGTGGAATATCTGATACCCCGTAGCGTACCACGAAAAGGTGATTGTTGTAATATTTTTCCACGAATTTGGCAACATTGACACTATCCGTATATTGCCTTCTCTCCAACATTCTGTGATAATTTATGTGTTATAGTATTAACCAGAGCCAAGGGACACATACCCTATGTGATATTTTTTATTCTTCGACATAGTATTCTCTAAGGGCGTTACAAACATCTACGTCCAAGCTGAAAGAATATTAACTTATTTGTTCGAATGACATAGATTCAATTGCGAAGTTTTGAGCAAACATCGTGGAACTCAGAGACCTGAAATTTAGTAAGCAACAACACTCACCTCATATTGTACAGTTTGCTACACTTTGAACAACAGAAACTCACATGAATGCATCGGATGGATGTAAAGTGTATTAATAAAAAACAACAACAAGAATAAATTTCCAGTACATTTCACCAACATTTCCAACAATTTCACCATACAAACACATTTTTAGGGGACGATTTCAGGTTCAATTTCATCCGGAAAGTACATATTTAAATTTATGATTTATAATATAATTAAGTACATCAAAGTGACTTTAAATGCAATATTCAAATATATAGTATCATGAGTCTCTACGCCGTACTTGTTTAAGAGCATTCGCAATTTCTTACATAATAGTAAATTCTGACATAATCAACTATTCCGAGAATATAAGTTATAATCGAAGAAAAGTGATTGATATCACTTATTCTAAAGAATCATCCTGGAATTAACAAACAAAATACGAGTTTTTTCGTTCAAAATTGGCTTTATTCATCAATATAATCTCCATTGAAAGCAACATAATCATTTCAGCGCCACTTTAACATTTCAATACCACCTTTGTAGAATGATCTATCTTTTGCCTCAAAATAGGCCTCAGTTTCAGCGATAACCTCTTCGTTCATTCGATCAAAATTTCTTACCGGCGAGCCTTTTTTTTAGGTGTGCGAACAGCCAGTAGTCGCTGACACCCAAATCTGGAGAATACGGCGGATGCGGATTAGAAGCTCAATTCATGCACTTTTTTAATTTTTCATACGGATCCGTTTTTCCGCGATTTTGTCCTTCAAACGCCCCAATAACGCTATATAATATTCACTGTTGATGGTATTTCCCTGGACTTTTCAGCCCAACTGATAGTTCCCATAAAAAAGCAGAGGAAAAAGCTTTATGATTTATAATCGTTTATAATGCTTTGGCAGTAATAATGACATAATGGTCGAAGGATTTTTATGGAACCTGCATTTAACAGGATTCATGTGATAACTACCGGACTTTTAAAATTACCAAAATAAAAGAGGTCAGGCTTGCACTTTTCCAGATGATTGACATAAGAGAATTTCTAAAGTTCACGGAAATGTCGAACATGGTTCTTTCTACAAATTTGGTTGCGTCGCTGATTATCGCCACAATTAAGCAGTCAATAATATTTCGCTTTTACGTTTACACGCATTTTATTTTGTTTTGAGTTTGAAGCGTGTTAAAATCACAATACCGTTCATTTTTTTAAACTAAATGTTGTTTTCTGGTGTGAGTAACAATACTTCCCAAATTTTCAAATGCATTTCATGCTACGGTTTGCTACACGCAAAAAAAACCGCAGTAGAAACTACCGTTTCGAGGGTTAAATTAAGCGCATACACCAACAATTTTCACCTGACTATAAATGCGTTTGATTTTACCATGCCTGCGATTAGATCTACCATGGTGCGGTTGATATCAATATTGTTGATACTACTCTGAATACCGCTACCTAGAATACATAGAGTTCAGAAAGCTCCAAACCGCAATGAAAAACAGAATAGGACAGCTTAAACACGTGCGCGTAAGCTGTACACACAAAGGTTGACGAAACCACACTGCTGCATCATGGACGATGAAACACACGTAAAAGCGGACTTTAAACAAATACCCGGCAACCAGTATGTGACTGCGAAAGACAAGTTTGATGTTCTAGAGTCTCTCAGGAAACAGCAAGTGTCAAAGTTCCCCAAGAAATTCATGATTTGGCAGGGGATTTGTTCGTGTGGTAAACGGAGCAAGCCTTTCGTGACAACTTCAACTGTAAATGGTCATGTATACATGAATGAACGCCTGAAAAAACGACTGCTTCCGTTTCTCAAAACACACAACGTTCCTACATTTTTTTGGCTGGACCTAGCCTCTTGTCAGTACTCCAAGGATGTTCTGGAGTGGTACAAGACGAATGGTGTCAATTTAGTGCCGAAGGATCTTAATCCCCTAAACTCTCCAGAGTTGCGGCCAAATGAAAAATATTGGGCTATAATGAAGCACAAACTTCGTAAGCATCCTAAAATTGTCACTACAGAACAGGAAATGTTGAAGTCATGGTTGAAAGCGGAAAAAATGTCGCTTCAAGCGTTGTACAAAATCTTATGCGTGGTCTTAAGAAGACTTGTTTTTGAGGACGAGTTTAAAGTGATGCAATTTAAATGTGGACACCCTTTAGTACGCCGCCTTAGAATCGATGAGCAGGAAGATTTGCTGTACAATGAAGATTTGGTCCGTTGCCGCGCCCGTCGGTGAAGATGGCCTGATTTCTACCCAGGAACAGTAAGTGATAGATGACGGAAGACGATCTGGGATAGAACTTTGTATGTGGCATTAAGGATTATTATTGCTGGATAGTTTTCACACTACGATTTGTCGCCCTTCTTGTAGATGTGTCATATAACTCCTTTCTTCCACTCCTTCGGTAGCTGTTCGATTTCCCAGATTCGGACTACCAGCCGATGCAGACAGATGGAAAGCTTCTCCGTGCTCATCTTGACAAGTTCAGCTCCGATATCATCCTTACCAGCTGCCTTGTTATTCTTGAGCCCTGCCCCTTCCCACAACATGAAAATCTGAGTGGAGATCAAACTCTACGCTGTGATGTGCGTTTGGTTGAAGTTTGGTTTAGAATACAGGAAGACGCATTGTCTTAAGAATCACATTTACATCAAATTCCTTCAAATCAAATTTCCTTCACTTCGAGTCACGACTTGATTCTTATAACTATTTCTTTCAAAACACTCAAAACACTCGCAAGCTACTCGTATTTAAAAGGAAGATAAAAATCCTGCAAGACATACCTGTATAGTAAGTATATCCTTGTCCGTATCGATCTAAAAAGAGACATGCTTTCATATTTTATTTGTGTTCGAATATTTGAATTTTGCATGCAGGAAAATTTGAAACGTTATTTATTTATTAAAATAGCCATACATCGTATTTACGATATGACTTCATCTACAACATTTCGCCAATATACTCGGTCTATGGCTGCCTCTCTCCAACCTCGTTGACGACCCACACTCGCCAGATCCTGTTGCACCTGGTCCGCCCATCGTGCTCGCTGTGCCCCACGCCTTCTTGTACCGGCCGGATTCGAGGCGAACACCATTTTTGCAGGGTTGTTGTCCGGCATTCTCGCAACATGCCCTGCCCACCGTATCCTTCCAGCCTTCGCGACCTTCTGAATGCTGGGTTCGCCGTAGAGTTCAGCGAGCTCGTGGTTCTATCTTCGCCGCCACACTCCATCCTCCTGTACGCCGCCAAAGATGGTCCTAAGCACCCGGCGTTCAAAAACACCAAGTGCTTGCAGGTCCTCCTCGAGCATCGTCCACGTCTCGTGCCCGTAGAGAACAACCGGTCTTATCAGCGTTTTGTACATGGTACATTTAGTGCGGGGGTGAATCTTTCTTGACCGCAAGTTCTTCTGGAGCCCGTAGTAGGCACGACTTCCACTGATGATGCGTCTTCGGATTTCACGGCTGTTGTTGTTGTCAGCCGTAAGCAAGGATCCAAGGTAGATGAATTCTTCCACCACCTCGAATGTATCCCCGTCTATCGTAACACTGCTGCCTAGGCGGTCCATGTCGCGCTCGGTACCTCCTGCTAGCATGTACTTTGTTTTCGACACATTCACCTCCAGTCCGACTTTCGCAGCTTCGCGTTTTAGGCGAGTGTACATTTCTGCCACCGTTTCAAATCTTCTGCCGACAATGTTCATGTCATCCGCAAAACAAACGAACTGACCGGATCGAGTGAAAATCGTACCCCGGCTGTTGAGCCCGGCTCTTCGCATGACACCTTCTAGCGCAATGTTGAACAACAGGCACGAAAGTCCATCACCTTGACGTAGTCCCCGGCGTGATTCAAACGAGCTGGAATGTTCGCCCGAAATCTTCACGCAGTTTCGCACACCGTCCATCGTAGCTTTAATCAGTCTAGTGAGCTTCCCGGGAAAGCCGTTCTCGTCCATAATCTTCCATAGCTCTTGAAACGTTATATGACAAATTATCTAAATTATCCTATTGACCAAAAGATGTTTGATTGCTGATTTTTGTTCATTATTGCTATTTCAATTTTTGATTTGTTGTTTTTTTGTTGAGAATTCTGTGGATGTTTTTTTTTGGTCATGCTTTATGAAAAGCATTTCTAGGTTTTTATGTGAACTATTGAACGTTCAATTGCAATTTTGATTTATATTATTGAGTAAGTATTATTTTATTATGGTAAGCTATTAATCTACTTTTTTGGACTTTTTATTGAAATTTTTAAGGCTATTTTGAGCCGTTTATTTTATTTACAACATTTACAACATCGATTTTATATTTTTTTTTGTCCATTTTTAATAGTTAAGGAATCTGTTGTATTTATTTCAAAATTTAATCATAGTATAAACCTCGCATTAGAATAGCCTTATTTTTCTAATGTATGCAATGTTTAGGATATTTGACATTTATTTCGATTCATTACAGGTGTTATTCAGTCAGAATTTTTTTTATTAAGATCAATGTTCAGTTAAATTGATTTCTATGAAGATTTGATAGATGTATCAAAAATTTAAGATCGTCGTCTATGACAGCCAAATTTAACCCCATTGTGGCGAGAGTTCAACCAGTAATAACCTAGTCAGAACCCAATATTACAGTTCGTTTTTTTTAGGTTGCGGGCAGTTCTCGTAATATGTGGTTTATGAAATCAATCATATTTTACCTATCCCAACCAATTCGTTGTTCATCATTGAAGAGTAAATTTCATAGACTTGGATTAGTTTAGCGTAAAAATTGAAATTCTTCCAAAACCAACCAGTGTTTTTAGGGTTGTTATATACCGGTCGATTACCAAAATAGGTATGTTTTCGGATCATTGGGAACCACCAAGCTAGCCAATCTCGTCCGACGGCTTCTTAAATGAAAAAGTCCACGTTCACGATTAAGACGACAGTGCCACAACCAGTTCGTAGGACTCACAATATGAAATCATCGCTATTCAGTCTCTTGGAAAAGAAGTGGGCTTATTTTTCAATACAAATATGGCAATACTACCGCGACTGACTAACTCGACACCACTGTGAGTGTTTTCTTTCCGAGTTCAATCGAAATGGAAATAAAGTTTTTTTTTCCTCTACTTGGAACAAACAGGCGTTTATATTGCCTTAGTAATGCGTAGAGTAAATAAGTTGCGCGGTCTAACTACATGGTAAGCGTAGGCGATCGAATGAAGCCATACTAGAAGCGATCGATTGCGGTATGTGATGAAGATGCTGATGATGACAACGGCGATGGCGCCTCGAGAAAAGTGAGAATTGTTTAGTCTTTGCACGTGACAGTAATTATTTGTTCAGTACAAACGATGTGAGTACGTGCCTTTTCTAGAGAGAGATTAAGTGAAACAGTTAATATGTGATATGAATGGCGTTCAACTGCACTTTGAACAATAAATCAATAAAAAAAGATGGCAATACACATGACTTGCTTAAGGTGAAACGGGGCGTTTTGTAATTTTTGCTATTTTTGTCCTCCTCGAAATTTTAGCGATTAATAGTTAATGAACATTGTTGAAAACTGCTGAATCCGTATGTGCATGTGAGCAAACTTTTTGTATAATTTTGTAAAATGTAGAAACTAAGATTTGCATCCTCAAAATAACGACGAGAAGACTGCCGTAGTGAATCCCGTCCCCATCAAGCAGTAACTGGTATTGAAGTACTAGCTCCATATTTTATGTTTTGAATTTTGACGCTATATTCTCTCCTGAATGTTCACTCTGACAAATCGATTAAATCAAAAATATATCAGGATATTCAATTTACCAGACACAAAATTAAAGATTTACAAAATTGATCCGACGAATAAGTATGAAATAATAATATCGTGCAAAGCACAAAGAAGGCTTACAATCAGATCACAACTTCACTTAGTCGATGTTGTTTACTCACTTGAGACAGATCACCGGTCTGCCCACCTCCTTGTATGATTCAATAAAATCCGCAGAGCGAACCCTATCCCACACGATCCAGTTGTCTGCTACCACCTACATCTCCCCGAGCTCGATTATTTTCACCACAGCCTCGATGTTGTTCGTCTTTAAGGCATCTTTGAATTTGTTGATGATTGAAGAGGAAAACGTTCCAACTGCAAGTGAATGAATGAACAAAAAGAAGAAAAAGACTCATTTAAAAACAAAAAATCAATTAAACTTGCTAAGTTCTATGTGCGCTTTTGTCATGCTCGTAAACATTTCAAGGATATCCAATTAAGTACGTAGAGGGCTGTTTACACATGCTTTGGATCCGCTAGCCTCTCGAGGTTATATGTAGGTGGATTAAAAGCTACACAAAATTGATCATTACAAATGAAAAACAATCGATTTTGTTTTTTAACTGTTATTAAACCGATATTGATCACTTGCAATGTATTTAATGCCTGACGAGGGCTTACATGATTTTAACATACACTCACGCAAATAAACATAAGAATTTCATAAAGTTCAACTTATAAACGATGCTTTGGAATTTCATGAGGCTGACTTATGAATGGATTTTGTTTCACACGACATTGTTCTTCTACGCCTTTAAGCTTTCCTATATACAAGTGTTGATATATACTAGTGGGCAAGTCACTGGACCCATAACCTCAACGTTCAAGGCTCGAATCCAGGTTGCTCCATATTTTTATTTTTTTTCAACATCATTATATTTCGTAAGGCAAGTTTATGAAGTTCAAACTGATTTCTAATAGCAAATAATCATAATGCAATCTTATGACGACTATGCTTTTGTGGCAACAGTAGGTGCCAACGTGGATTCATGGGTGATCGATTCCGGAGCAACATCTCACATGGCAGCCAACAAGGACTTCTTTGAGTCGCTGAATGAGACCATCACTGATGACATCGTGTTGGCGAATAGAAATACACTGTTTGTTCCTGAGCTCGAAACGAACTTGGTCTCCGTCCGATCCGCTACGAAGAGAGGAGCAATTGTCATTTTCGATGCCGTAGGTTGTCGCTTAACCAAGCGTAATGAGGTAGTAGCAGTTGGTATCCTATCCGATGGAGTGTACAATCTTCGACTCGCTCATGATGCACATCTGGCACATAAAGTAAATCATTTAGAAAATTGTCAACATGCGTGTCATAGGAAGTTCGGCCACAGAGACCCAGAAGCAGTCGGTATCAAGATTGTGAACTTCGGAGTTAGGGGCGTCTGTGAATGTTGCTAGGGAGGTAAGATTTCTAGATTACCGTTCTCGAAGCAATCTAAAAAGAAAACGAAGCAAGATCTCGAATTGTTGCACACGGATTTGTGAGGAGCGATGAACACACCAACTCCAGGTGGTTGTAGGTACGTCATGGCCATAACGGATGATTCCACACTTTATTCGGTGGTGTATTTTCTTCGCTGGAAATCGCAAGCAGCCGACTATATCAAGTGGTACGTCCTGGAAATGAAGACAACGTTCGGTAGACTACCGAAAAAAAATTGATCGGACCCAGATCGAATTCCAAAGTCAAGAACTGGAGAAGTTTTGCCATCAGGAGGGAATCTGACAGCAGTTCAGCACCGGTCATACGCCGCAGCAGAACGGAGTATCTGAAATGTATGTTACTTGACGCCAGAATGCCGAACAAGAATTGGGCCGAAGCAATCAACACAGCGTGTTATCTCCAAAATCTATTGTTGTCGAGTGTTGTCGCAAAAACTCCATTCGAGCTGCGGACATCAGAGAAGCCTGTCGTTCATCATCTACGATTGTTTGGATCACAGGCCTTCGTGTGGATCCCGAAAGAAAAGCGAAAGAAAAAAATCTATGAAAATGACTTTCGTCGGTTACTCAGAAGCAGAATAAGGGCTACCGTTTCCTGGACCTAGCGACGAACAATCCTGACGTATCTCGAGATGCCAGGTTCATTTCAGAAGACGAGGCATTTCGTATTCTATCCATTTAATCCCTTAATTCTTACGTCTGATGAAAACTCCATTGTTCTAGCCGGCGATTTGGAGGGAGAGGAGAAGGACGAGCCCCCAACGTCCGATGACATGTGTTTCGTGGAAGACGATTTCGAAGGATTTTCCGAAAGAACTATTTGCGGCGAAGACGATTACGATGCTTCTGTCGAAGAAGAGCTCGAGGATGTGCGACGGTCCACCCGGTCAAATATTGGCATCTCAGATGCATACGAATCGGGAACCAGTCGAATGCAAATGGGTCTTCAAAAAAAAGCTCAACGAATCTGGTCAGGTGATCTGCTACAAGGCGCGGTTAGTAGCGCAGAGCTACAGTCAAAAGTTCAACATCGATTACGACGAGGATTTTGCACCAGTAGCAAAACACACCACGCTTCGAACGCTGTTAACGATTGCTGCTCGTCAGTCCCTGCAAATCAAGCATATCGATATCAAGACGGCATATCTGCACGGAGAACTCACGGAAACCATTTACATGAAGCAACCGATGGACTATCATACTAGATCTTATGAGGAGGTGTGTCTGTTGATATATAGCCTTTACGGCTTAAAAGAGGCGGTTCGTGTTTGGAATCAGCAAATAACGGATAAGCTGAAGCAGCTTGGGAACAAGCAATCCGAGGCAGATCTGTTCCTCTATGTCCGGTGCGTCAATGAAGTGCTGTCATTCATTCTTTTGTATGTCGACGATATGCATGTGGCAAGTCTGGACAACAACAAAGACGAAAGGATCTTCCGATATCTGTCGAAACAACTCAAGCTTACGTGTCTAGGAGACAAAACCAACAATTAGAGAGAACGTATTCCGGCAGTTTCTTGCTGAATCAAACAACTTACATCCGTAAGATTGCTGTTTGGTTGAGCTTACCATCTAAAATACCCTAGAATCCTGGGTGTCCGAACATGCAGCAAAAAGAGGAGCAAAGCACGCCTAGCAAGGAGCGCAACCGAAGCTTAAGTAGTGATTTGCTGTACGTTGAAGTCCACCAGACCCGACATTGCAACTGCTGCATCCATCCTGGGGCGCAAGGTGAAGCAGATTGGACCGAAGCAAAAAGAACCGTGTAGTACCTCAGCGCACCGCAAAGGTGTGTTATCCTTCTAACCCCCACTGTCTGAGAAGACAACTAATTTCAATATTAAATTCTACCTAGAAGTAATAACAATCAGAGTTTGAATGTTATTGCTCTACTGGAAATCCAAGTAAAAAGTTTTTTGTTTGGTTTGAACATCAGCTTAGTTGCCCTGGAAGTAGTTGAATGTTCATGTTCGAATTGCCGTCAAAAAATATAAATTTCCAGATTTTTTTTTCAAATTTACTTTTGAGAAGAATTGAGCTGCGATAAGTTTTTTAAAGAGCAAGTTATAAACTTAATTTGACAAAATTGGTAAAATTTTCATTCGTCCATGTGTCATATTTTGATCTCAAAGGTTTTTATTCAAAAAAGCCCAATTTTAAAAATAATTTTGAGATCTGATTTAGAATCAATGGGTGGAGCACTACGCGCATGTAGTAAATTATGAATTAAGAAAGAAGTTCAGAGAAATATTACCGGTAAATTAAAAGTTGTGTTGACAAAACCTCTAATTATAAATTGATTTCTATCATATGTGGACTTTGGAAACAGTAAACAGAAATTTACACATCGCTAGAAATGTTCCGTGCCACTGTAAGTATATAAGCACGATCAATAGTGAAAATATTTGCCGAATAGCGGAGCGCAGAAACAACCTGTATAAACTATCATGCATCCTTTAGCATCACTGAAGACGGTTTGCCATACCAAATGATGACTTCGTTCGTTTACTGCAGACACTTTTTTTTCATAGAAACACTGCCGGACAGTAGGCGTTTGATCATACACACACATACATACATATTAAAATACAAACTTCTACCAAATATTGTAAGAAAGTGATACACTAAGTGTTAGAATTGTGTAGCTTAGTATAATTGAGGCGCTATTTTCTCGAGGTTCTAAATAGATGAAAAATTATTTTTTAATATTGTTTTATGGCAAAGTTCAAGTGAACTGGTTTTGAACTGCTCAAATGATATGATAAATTGTCCTCAAATGATATGATAGATTAGCTCGTTATTTAAGCTATTTATTTATTTATTTTAGTTTTGTTATTTCATCTACTCTCTGTTTTTTTTTCTAACAAGCTAAATTGACAAGTAAAAAGGGAGTCAGCACAACTTTGAACGCTCAGTATTTTTTACTGCTGCCTAAAGTGTGGTTTACTTGCCCGCACGTGACCGTGGCATTTCAAGTATATGTTAAGATTGCACTCAACGTAACGGTTCAAAGGCTAGCCCATCAAACCAAACAAAATACATTACAATGACACACATTTTTTCACCACAAAACCATGTGAATTATTCATGACCACTGTCACAGGTAAACACCATACCCATACCGCCCAACTGAGTGGACAAGAGTATCCGAGAGCGGAAAGATGACGACGCCGTGTTAAAATTTAGCACCATCAAACCTCATCGACTGAATTCTCTGATTCAGAGTTAATCTTGTCCCTCCACGCAACCGCAACGAGACAGCTCAGCACAAAGCAGACGGCTCGTTAGTGGTCAATAAAAAACCTCGAATACTTTTCCATAAAGACGTACCAGTTTTTGGAAACGATGATTCAAACATAAACTCTTCCTTACTCTTCGAACTCTTAAGCAAACTAATCGGAAAGGATAACGTTTCACATCCAAAACGGGGGTATTAAAGAGCGGGGGATTACCGACCATTGCGAGGAAATGTCGTTTGAGTCTTTGTTCAGAAAAATCAGATACGTCAGTTGCAAAACGTAGTCGATAATAGGTGGAGACATACTGACCTCTCAGTTTCGATGCGCTGTACAGAATATTGTGAATGCGTTTTAACGCTAACTGGACTTCGTTTGTGTTGACCAATCGAATCTTGTAGTTTTTCACCAGATCTTCGTTTGTATTCATCATCTCGTTGTGGTATTTGATAACGTCATCCCTAGATGTGAGACATAAATGAAAATATATTAGGTACATTCATTTTGTTTTTTCTCTTTGTTGGTTGACATAGAATGAATATGGGGTTATTTAAATCATATTGAAATGAAGAAGGAAAACTATATATCAATAATTTTGTTATGAGATGTATGCTAAAATGGTTAGCGGCGTTCCAACGTATTGTAATGATATTAAAACAGGGATGCCGGAGTTTAGATCAAGAAATATTGATAGATTCATAACCATATCTAAAGCATTTTCGACTGGATTTTCGGACAGATTGTAATGAAATGTTCTGTTTAAATACGTGCAAAAGATAACCGAGAAGGCGAGATGACAACCCTTAACCCTTCCAGAATAAAGGTACCAACTAATCGTTACTCAGTCACGCAAGTTTAAATGCAAGCTCTAAATGTAAGTGTATACGTTTTTGCATGTTAAGTTAAAGCTAAGAAGAACATTGGCGTCGTGTTGATTAAATATATTTGTCTATAGGTATATAGGAAGGAGCACTACTTTGGCTGTGGACTCATGTCCGTCAATCATTGCTATTACTCTGCCTTTCTGAAGCCAAACGACTTGATTTTTTGAACATGTATAGTGCCACACAAACACTTATCTTACACACCAAATCCTTGTTTTGATGGTCGGTAAAGAAATTTTCGGTTTTGATTGGCAGAATAACGTTTCTACTGAATGATCTGTAATATTTCTTCAATATAGAGATATCTGTCAAAGAACTACAAGTTTTCGATAATTCAACAAATGTAACAAATGATCTGTTTTAACTACAACTTCTTGTTTTTATATTGTAATTTTATTTTATTTAATTTTATACAAACATATTAGGTACAATTAGGAGATACAATTTTAAAACTATAAAAAATCATTGTTCCGCAATATAAACAACGTCAAGTGGAACTAGTTGGTAGGATGATTAAGTTGGTCAGTATCGGTATCTCGAAATCTGAAGATTAAACAAATATGTGTTCCATTGGCGGGAATTAGCCGAATGAAGAAGCAACTGAATGATAAAATGAAGAACATTTTTAATTTCAAGGGAACAAAATACAGGCATACACACTTAGATATTTTCGCCGAGTGTGGTCAAATAAATCACCAAGATCCCAACAGCTGAGATCTCTGTCAAAATCTCGACGATACATTGAATCACATGGGGGGAGTTAGCTCATCGAATCTTCCGGTCCACCTCTAGGCATCTTGCTATGAGGTACCAGGTGGTTACTCTGGATTGCCTGTCGATCTGCTAAATTTGGATGACGTCTGCATTGAGCTATCTCAAATTATAATAATCCCCCCACTAAATCACAAAACTTTGCGATTGGTTGAGCGGATTGGAGATAATGAAACCATTGGGTATAGGACCAAGTCTCCCTCGGTTGGTACTAAATAGGTGAGCTTGGAAATCAATAGAAGCATAAAGTTGACAGAAGGCACGAAATGCTTCTAGGTACGCAAATTTCACATAACGAGGACCACGGAACGAGGACGGCGAAGTATGCTGACGAGAACATTGGACGGATGGCAACGATCGACGTGACCTTCCGTTTGGCGTGCAGCAACAGCAGCAGTAGAAAAGTGCAAGTGTAGCATAATGAACTGTGGTTAAATTTGGTTATAGAATAAAAGTTAGTTCGATTTAGACCAGCAGGTAGTAAAGGAGTGTTCTAATGAGCAAAGAAAGAAAAAAACAATAAAACTGAATCCCGGTGAGATGTGGTGGTTCGCCGGGTGTGATGAGCCGATGGTGGGGATCATAATTAATTGTGATTCATATTATTCGTTCGCCATACTCGCCGGGCCTTGGAACAAGTAAACGACTATCCCATTTTGTGAGTGGCACCAATAGCATCATATCTGTTGGTATAAACCAATCCAAATTTGTTCTCAAGCGTGAATATTAATTTCCTTGTTTTCCCAATGAAAACCCACCATCACACATTGTAAGTGGCCCCAATAGCATTCCGAATAAAAAAATACATAAGACATACAATAAAACTAAATGTTACAATACTATTACAAGCAATTAGGCAATCATAGGATGAATTGATGACTTAACAATAAAAGTATAACTCCACTTATGGCTTGATAGCATAGAATGTATGGTAACGATAATTTTACAATAGAATAGGGAGGTTGTTGTGTATCTTAACTTTTTGAATTTATGTTTCAACATACGCCCGCACATACCTCTGCTTCACGAGTGAACTGTGTATATGGTGTGACTCTTAAGTGTAGTGTTTATTGTTTATATCGGTGAGTATAGGTATCAGAAATTCTAATAGAATCAAATCCCTGCCCTTCAGTTCGGAAAGGGGAATGGGCGTGTTCTCGCGGCAGATTTCATGTGTGAATAAGCTGCCATATGAACGTTCAAAAGTGCTTGAACCAAATGGACAGCTTGTAATGATCACTTGAAGATGTGATGGGGGATCATTGCCCTGATATGCCCAAATGTAGCACGTAGTAAATTGTTTCTTGTCTTCTATAACTCATCGGAAACGATCTCTCATAAGCATCCGTCGAACCATTCTGAACGGCCGTTGTGAGAATTTCACCATGAAAATCTCACATGCGCATAGCATGATACCAATTACTAATGTTTCTCACCTTTCTCCTGTTCTCTTCCCTATCCCATGGCCGCGAGCGGTGCCATATGACACATTATGAGTCTCGATATGGGCTCTTCAGCTCTTCAAAACCAGAAACACCGAGTCAACAATCTAGACCCTACATTAAAGGGAGGTTGGAAGCAGTAAGTGGGGAACGGTATATAACCCTAACCAATTTTACTTTCAGTCATATTTTCTAACAGAAGCTTCAAGTTAAGATGATTTCAAAAGCAAGGTAAGAAAATCTTAATGTCTCTGAATTTTTCATATATTTATATAACACCATATGTTGGGATGAAGGGAGGGACCATCAGAGCACCCGATTGAAGCGATTTGGATAGAAAGAGTGGGACTGCCAACTTCCTGTTGTTAACATTTTGTGAATAAAGGGCGGGCTCTACTCCCCATCTTGTAGGACCTTTTACTAGGCGAGGGCTAGGTTTTGATGTTGTTTCTGCGAACTTGTTTCTGGGAGAAGATTCTCTCTAGACCCCTGTAGCTTTGGGTTGCGCGTAAGTGTATCTGCATACGGGCCCATAATACGTTTTTGGCCCTTCATACAGGAACATTATGAAACATTTATCACAGTACAAACTTGACCAAATCGATTAATTAAAACAGTCCAGTGCTATAGGCAGTTGCCATGCTACAGTAGATGGTAGTACACATTATCATCATCATCATCAAATTCTAATAGAATCAAATCAATTACTTAGGCGTTTTCAGAAGGAGAGGAAATATTTGCATTGAAATCAACACTACAGTAATATTTGTTAACAGTAAGAAAAGGTGACTTTTGATTGATTGATAAATTTAAAACCTTAGCTATGTTGAATACTTTGGTTTCAGACACGGATCAGATCAATCGTGAAAACGTTATGAAAAATATTTGAAATGATAAGACGTCCCCATCAGTCCCACTTCTGGAATTTCGTAACATACATTACTGTGACTGACACGAAAAATCCCGGACTGGTGCGTTTAATTGAAAGAGAATTGTACCTAAATTACATTTTTACTGTAATTAATGGAATTTAAAAATAAGTAAAATTCAATTAAAGTACTTAACGCTGTACTAAATATAATTAATTTTGGCCTGCGTAATAATTAAAGTTTAATGCGTGCTCCTCATATAACTGAGCGTTTGTCTTATTACTGTGATATTGGTAGAACAAGTAACTTGAAGCAACCCCGACGTACTGGTTAACATCAATACCTCTCAAGCCAAACTCACGAGGTCCACACCCAAAAGGTGTTTTAGTAACTACGACGGGATATGAACCAGCCTGAGGCTGGACATCTCTGTGATAGTTGGTCTTATTATAGCATCAATAACCAATAGAATTCATTTTATATTCGCAACAACAATCAATTTAGTCTTATCGTGACAAACGTCTATAATTCAAATCACTAAATTTACCATAAAACTCAATGTTCCCAATGCATGTCTCCAATGGCCTTCTGAAGTTTATCAATATCATATTTATGAAAAATCATGAAGATAGAGCTGCCGCACGGCATGTTTTGGGATAAATGGTCCCTACTACAGGTTCCCCCAGGGACGTTCTGGTGGTTCCGGGAGTGGCCAATATTGTCAAGGATCCATTTTAAGTTTATAATAAGGTATTATAAGGTATATAAGAAATTTTTTAACCAACGGGGATAAAAATATCCTCAAAAGCAATAGGGATGTTTTACTTCTAGGTCGATTTCTTTCAAATCCTAAATATCTTACCCTTCATGATCAAGGCAGGACTTGAATTAGATGAAGGTTGATCGGCAACCTAAATAATTTCTCATCACCATGAGGCTCCAGGAGTGGACAGTAATTTATACTAGAACGGGAGTGTGCACCCCGTTTACGGGGGAGTGCTCATTCGAAAGGGCCCGTTATTAATTTTTTAAAAGGACACTGAAATGACAAAAATATTGAGCCAACTGTTCCATTTTAGCATTTTTCTTTGGTATAACTGCATAAAACTGCCGAGATTCGGTATATCATTTTGCTGAGTCCAATGGTTTCCTGTTTTTGTCGAGTTTAACGGCAAATAAGTTATTCGATATTTAGGTAAAAATTAATTCCGAACTACGGTAAAACAAAATGTAATTCCGAAATAACGGGGCGAAAATATTGTTCTAATGTAGTTCAGTGTTTTATTGTAATATATTGTGTATAGAAAACAATTATGAATAAAAACAGACTTGTAGAATTCCCGAAATTGTTTGTAACCTTTCATACAACAGACTTAATTTTGGCAACATCTGGCTTAAATTTACATTAACTTCTATGCACTTATGCCAACTCTAGCATTCCATATATGTACACTAGATAACGCAGAAAATGGGATCCATTGCTCGTGTTGAACTGCCAAACCCTGTTTCCCTGTGTCACTAGCCCCGCAACCGTAGGCCATAATTATCTCCAAATGGATCACGGTTGCATTTTCGGCTTCTTTTTACCGAAGGACCGGCTTAGCCTCCCTGAAGTCAGGTTCAATTTCCAACGAATAATCGGACACCATTAATGGGTAGAGAGTTTGTACGTCAGGCTATCGAGTATTTTTTACCCATTTTTCAAAACATTTGTTATTTTGGAAATGAGTATGAAATACCCATTCGATACTGGCCTTTAAAAAGTAGAGAGGTTACGGAATTTTGTTCAATATTACCAAGCGGAATTTTGACAATTGATCTACATGGAACGAAATGTCACCTTCACTTACGGAATAATCGAGCGGAATATTTTTCCGAAAGTAAAAGTGACAGCTCCCATTAGTTTGCGTGGAAACCAAATTCCAATTTTATTTTTTGTTCTTTTCAGGTGGATACTGCTGCAGAAATTTCTTTTCGATTCTTTACTTTTCCGGAATTTAACATGGGTTTGGGATAGAAAAAGAAATTTCTTTCGAACACGATACCGACCTTAAGTCGATACTGGCCTTAAGCTGGTATTGGTCTACACTAAGGAAGGAATCATCTACTGTGAGAAAAATTCTATCGTTGTACCGACAATTAAATCATGGTCAAGATGACTATTGCATATAATGGTAACAATAACCATGAAAATGGACAAATTCACCACGTTCATGGCATTCTTGACTATGATCATGGTAACAAGGACTCTTCCGACATTATGGTAAATGTTGAATCAACTATTTTTAATGGACGTTTTGACCATGATCATAGTCGGTTCAAAATCACTATACTGCGATAGTTATTCTAACCCCCACTCATGGTAAAATTGACTATCAAATTTGTCTCTGTGTATGAAAACCCCCCCCCGGCGGGCCCCCCCCCCCCACCCACCCAGAGGAGAAGCTGAAAAAAAATAAATAATTATTTTTTTTTTCTCTTTTGAAAAAATTTTTTTTTATTATTTTTTAATTTTTAAAATTTTGAGTTGAAAATTGTATGTCAGAGATATTTGTTTTCTGCTCCTCCGTACTTATGCAGCCCTCGAGAAATTGCTTCCTTTACTACACTTAATGCCTGCGTCACATAACCACACCTCCGCGTACATTCCGCGAGCAGTAATAAATGCTGCTTTGTTGCCTGAGAAGTTAAATATCTGCCACGGATATTTCCATATTCTCTATGCGCGTAAGTCTAGTAAGCTCGATGAGGTACGAAACGTCTTGACGGACTCTAAGGTTGAAGTTGCGTGTTTTTTGTTCCACATTTTATGGTGAATATAACCATGTGGAACAAATATGAGGCGTTTTGGCAACTCTGTAAAGTAGTGAAATTATTTTCCCCACGAAATTCAAACCTTTTCTGGCAACAGCGCCTTCCTGTCAGTCAGGGATGCCAGATATACAGACATGTCTGTATTTACACAGACATTTGATCATGCATACAGACATTATACAGACATTTGGAAAATGTTACAGACATATACAAACATTAATTTTGGCGAACTTCCAGATTTCAAAAAAAGGGACAGGGAAAGTCACATACGTCACAGTAAGCAAATGAATAACAGTCTGAAGTTTGTTGGCGAAAAGTAAAACCAGTGAGGAATGTGGAAGTTCAAGTATGTGCCTGGGCTGCTGAACATAACAAGTCTCAGTACAGGAAGTCGAAGACTACGTTGCGTTAGCTAAGGTTGTTTTCAATGATTCGACTCTTGTTAAAGACGTAGCACTGAAAAGAACTAAAAATACGGTCATCATAACGATGCGGTCCAAACCATTTAGTCTTTTAATCGACGAGTCAACTGATACCACTGCCAAGAAAATATTGGTCTTAGTATTGAGGACTTTCTATTGGAATGGAAATGAACTGTCGATTCGAGATTCTTTTTATCTTGTACTCGAGCTTGCTAAAGTGGATGCTACAGGGTGCGGCAGAAAATAATGCGAAAATGTTCAAACTTCAGTATTGGGTTATTTCGTGTAGCTAGTGACTAATTTCTTTCGAAAGTGTATTTGTTTATGTTTATTTTCAAGTGCTGCATCCAAACATTCTATTTGTGTTATTGCAAATTCGTCAAAATGTTCGCGAAAGAAGTGATCACCAGTTTGTTGCTCGCCCAGAAGAAGCCGAAAGAGATTGCCAAGGTGGTAAGGTGCCATTTGGCAACAGTTTACCGCAGAAAAAAGTCCCTGTAGAATGGTCCTAAGCAGCGGAAGCCGGGAAGCGATTTTATTTAGAATTTATTCGTACTGAAATATATTTGCCAGTCATTTGCATTGTCTGCATCATATTCATGTAAGTATATTCCATCTGGTGTAAAATGAATGTGTCGAGAAATACATAGATTCCTCGGCAATAGTCCTTTAAGAACAGCACAGAATCTGAAAATCCAATGGTGTACAAGCTGAAAACAGAAACTAGCAAATTGATATTTTCGATATTGGATTGTTTCTTGAAACCAGGATACTTAAAGTAATTGACGAGCCCTGGCTTTGTGGACCTGATCCCCAATAACTTCTGCGATTTGGAAAAACTGTATGAAGGTGTCGAAGTGCAGGCCTTGATCAACCAATGAACTAAAAGTGACAAGTTAAGCATGGAGCACTTGCATCAATTTCGACTAGACATGATTAATTTCTACATATGCTGTTGTAATCAAATGAAAAAAAATGACCCTACCTCAACGGTTAAGCGTTAATTGATCCTTACGATATCCCAGCAAATGCCCATCCAACAATTTTTCAACTTATCAAACGATTTGAGAACATTATTGATGATGCATCAATTCAACCAATCGATGATGAATTCCGGGAGTTGATATTTTCAGTGGCAGATTCTCCAGAAAATCTGCATTGCTAAGAATTTTGGAAGAATTGCTTATCCTTACGTCGTTGTAGTGGCGACTAAAACTTTCCGTTGAATTTCATCTAATGTGAAATGTCTGTTCACAAGCGACGTGTACAACAATTTAAATGTTTGAAACCTTTGGAATTAATCAATTTTGTAATTGTGAAGTGAAGGTTAGTTGTTACTTTAAATTTATAAATGATGATAATAAATGATTTGTCTTAAATTTTTCAAAACATCAAATCGAAAAGATCAAAATATTTTGCTTATTTTATATTAATTGATTGATAAACGACGGTGATATAATCATATGTATGCAAGTGCATGAAAAGTTGATATTTAAATATAAAACTTGAAGTTGAAATCTCTTTTGCGTTAGATTTTTGTTCATGCGATGTTTACAAAACATAATCTCACCTCTACTCGTTTGTCAGCTTCGATAAATACACAAATAAAAAGAAAAATTGAATTTTCTGCGTTATCTAATGCCCCGTCCACACTACAACTTATATTACGTGATATAGACTATTTTAATATCAGCATCGATACATCTCGTTTTCACTGGAAATAATGTGAATGGCATTTGATATCAAGATACTCTATATTACGCAATAAAGGTTGTAATGTGAACGGGGTTTAATGCACAAAAAGGGAATGATAGATTTGCCAGAAACTAATGAGATATTTCATGTAAATTTAAGCCAGATAACGCCTGAATCTAGTCTGTTGTATGGAAGATTGCAAACATTTTTGTATGGCGCATGAAAGATTGCAAAACATTTCGATGTTTACGCTTCCTTTTGCTTGGAACTAAACGAGGGGAAATTTTACGCGCCTTTTAAAATTAATTATTTTTTTCTGTGTATTGATTTTCATATTTTTTTCATTGAAATACCTTAAAAACAAAATTAAAACCCTTATACAGACAAATACAGACATTTCAATGAGATTGATACAGACTTTTGAAAAAAGTATCCGGCATCCTTGCTGTCAGTGCATCTCATTCTGAAAACTCTGTTGTTTACTGATTTCTGCCTTGCGGTTGTAAAAAGTACTTTTTTTTTAATCTACGCAGGCGAAGAGCTCGCCCTTGAATAAGAATATCACTCAAGTTTCAAAGACGTCAATCGGCTTACAATCCAACTATAGGACACACAGCTCGAAATAAACCAGGTCAACCAAAAGTATTGACGACAGATGACTGATGCGTTGGCCATGTTCCGAAATTCCATCGAAATCAATGATCCAGTTTTGGTGTCCGATTCTTCGTTGGAAATTGAACCTGACTTCAGGGAGGCTAAGCCGGTCCTTCAGTAAAAAGAAGCCGAAAATGCAAACGTGATCCATTTGGAGATAATTATGGCCTACGGTTGCAGGGCTAGTGACACAGGGATACAGGGTTTGGCAGTTCAACACAAGCAATGGATCCCAAAGCGCTGGATTCGAGGACGAATTTGCCAGTGCATTTGATAACAAACCAAGTGATCCGTTTACTTCGTCGATCGGTGTGGGAATCGTGCAAGATACTTCCAAGGACGAGTTTGGATGCGATACATTCGTTGTATTGTACGCTAATTAACTAATAATTAACCACCGCTAATAAAATACTCACTTCTAGCCCTAGCAAGTTGGTTGCATCTCCTCGGCCGGAATCACCTAGTCCAGCGCTCGAAGAAAGCGAAACAGTCTCCACCGAGACTGGCCCCAGAAGACCATTGCATGTCCCTACATTGACGAATTTTTTCTCTAACCGCAAAGACCGTACAATGTTAGACTTCACTTGCCAGATCGGCCGTTTCACTGGGGACTTTCCTTTTTTTTTCCCCTTCAGGCTTCAACCTGGGATTCAGGGTCTTTTATTGGCTCCGGGGAAAATTGGGCGGAAAGACTTCCCTTAAACTGTGTATCCAGAGGTGGAGCAAGCAATAATAGAAAAAAAAAAAGGATTCAGTTCGTCAAGAAAGAACACCATAACGTATTTCTATTTCTTTTGAAGTTAAATAATTTATTATTATTTTTATCGGAAAGGAATAAGGAAAGGGAAGGGAAATTGACCATTACTTTTTACTGCTGATAGGCGCAAGAATCACCGTCATCGAACGAAATTGTCGACCATTCAGTGGGCGGTTTTGCGAACTCCTTATGTTCGTCGATTCCACCTTGTTTCGTGCCGCCGGCTTTGGTAAGGCGAGAATATTTCGGGGGACTGTATAGCCCTTGTGGCTGACACCCAGGCCGTTGCCCGCCCGTCAAAATTCCGCTTGGTAATATTGAACAAAATTCCGTAACCTCTCTACTTTTTAAAGGCCAGTATCGAATGGGTATTTCATACTCATTTCCAAAATAACAAATGTTTTGAAAAATGGGTAAAAAATACTCGATAGCCTGACGTACAAGCTCTTTACCCATTAATGGGTAAGAACGTTTTACCCATTGAAGAAGTTAACACGATCTTTCGAACCCCTTTGGTTTCCTTCCTCGTGTAGCACTCACTGTCCTCGACCAGGATAATGTCGATAGGAATCATTCCGGCGATAACACATACTGCTTCCAAAGAGATGGTCCTGTATGCGCTCGCAACTCGCATGGCCATGAGACGATACGCTCTGTTTAACTTAACACGATTCTTCTTGCTTTCCAACGCTGAAATCCAGGCTGGCCCACCGTACCTCAGTATTGAAGAGGAAACGCTAGCTAGTAGACGTCGCTTACTACTGGTAGGTCCGTTGCTATTCGGCATGATTCTGGTTATCGCGTTAATAGCCTTTGCCGCTTTTTCGCAGGCATAATCGACGTGGCTGTTGAAGTTCAGCCGGTCATCGATCATCACTCCCAAGTACTTCAGTGCTCGCTTCGAGGCTATGACATGCCCTCCCACGACGATTTCCGCCCGTTGCACCGCTTTGCAATTGCTGACCACTAGCAGCTCCGTTTTATGGTGTGCTATCTGCAATTTAGCTTCGCGCATCCAGTTCTCGACCGTGTCAATCGCTTCGGTCGCCAACATCTCTACTTCCTCTATCGTGTGTGTGTGTGTGTGTGTGTGTGTGTGTGTGTGTGTGTGTGTGTGTGTGTGTGTGTGTGTGTGTGTGTGTGTGTGTGTGTGTGTGTGTGTGTGTGTGTGTGTGTGTGTGTGTGTGTGTGTGTGTGTGTGTGTGTGTGTGTGTGTGTGTGGAAAAATAATGTCACATCGGTTTCTCAGCCATTTTTTTTTCGATTTCAGGTCTGTTGGTGGCAAATGAAAGCTACAACGTTCCCATTGAACGCTATTAATTTTTTCATTCGGACATTTCGTTACGCAGATTTCAACGAAACAGTTTTTTACGGCGTATTATAGTAGTAACCAAACAGTTCAGTATCTGAATACATACTGAGCTATTTATGTACCGATTTTTGTTCTGTTAATGTCAAAGCTATATTGTCCTTGAAAAACCTGTACAAATTTCATTATGATTGAATAATTCCTCATGAAGATATGACCAAAACAATACCTGAAGGCACATAAATTGTGAGATGAAAATATACTCGTTGCAGTCCAAAACCGGACAAGACCACTCGCACCAATCGATGTCGCTTGCATTCTATTGCGTCGCATCTGGTGCGTTGTATAGCGATGCGCCATTCAGCGCACTAGATGCGACACTATAGATTCTAAGGAATTAGAGCAGGATCGATTGGCCCTGTCCGGATTCGAACTGCAACGAGTATATTCAAAAATTACACAAATCCTCCATTTACTTATTTACCATCTTGAATCTATATACATATATATAATCAAAATTGACGCTTAGGAAATGAAATTTCTAATCTTCATATAATTTCCCCTCTTTTCCCTTAAAGTTTGATTTTGAGCATTTGTAGCTGATGCTTATAAGGTTTTGGTAAACTTTGTAACGCCCCTTCCAAACAAACCACAACCATACCTAAAATTAATTTTAGCGTGTAGGGGACATTCAACAATCGTTTTGGATTCTGTGATAGTGCTTTGATTTGCGCAGGACGAACTTTTCATGTTTTGTTTGCAAATTGCTACGCATTTTGCACTAGTTGTAAAAAAGATAACATTAAATTATTATAGCTTATACTAATGAATGCAAACGTTGCCAAAAGCCAATTTAAACCAAATTAGCTTGTGAATTTGTGGCCATGAACCTGCAAGTACTTAATTCAACCCGTTCATTTGCTGATTTTATAACCCATCCCAGCTTTGTGAAACGGTGGCTCATTATGTGACCTACATGCCCCATATCCTGACTTACTTTTTTTACCCCCTCTGTTCGGGACATAAACCACTGCGACCAGTAATTTGATCTATTGTAGTATATCCCGTATCCTTTGTTTAGTGCATGTCGAGTTACTTCATCACTGTTGAGAAATGATGAAGTATTCGGTGTTGTTACATTTGTCATTCTTTGATTTGTAGGTAATGAATCGAGTTTTATTAAAACTTTCCGCTATTTAAACCCTTTGAGGAGTGAGAGCACTCTTCAAAGGCGCGCCCCTCTATCAGTCAAAACCGGGTTCATTGCAAGAAAAACCAACAATGACTCCGATACTGACCATGCATCAGAACCCTAGTCATAACTAATTCAAACTATAGAACATCAAATAGACTATGAAAATTCACACAAATGAATACTAACCATGTTTTCCTTATTCCATGCTCATCCTCGGTGGCTCAATCCGAGTATTGTCACTTTTCACAAGGCATAAAATGTAGTAAGGACTAATATATGTTCCTTTGACTACAAAAACAAATATGTTCCCTAGTTTGAATTAATTCAGACTAGGGTTCGGTGGTAGATCTGATACCCCGTTAACGCACCACGAAAAGGTGATCTACCAGCGTTACGGGTCATCCTGACTTACTTACTCCAGCTATTATGGTAATCAATTTGACAACCATATGAAAAACCAGAATATCTGTTAAATGATGAAATATGTTGGCCTCTTATTTTTTTTACAGGAAGTATACACCCGCCACTAATTTAAACGTAATTTATTGCCAGCAAAATTTAACAAAAAAAATTTTATTGCGTTCAGTTCTACAAACTGACCAACTTACCCCGTTTTACGCTACCACATAATATATCCACCTACAAACTGACATTGTCTGCCCATATTATGTTTCCAAAAAACCTTATAGGGTAACTGCCCCCATATTAATCTCATTGTTCCTTTATTCATCCTACGATAAATCAAACAATTCGGCAGTTGAAGGATCGGTTTCGTTTTCTAATAATGTTTGCTTGCGTTAAACAACTACAACAAACATTACTAACTAATCCTGTAACGTGTATATCGTTTTATTTCAAGTAGGATGAATTGCAAAGTGATGAGATTAATATAGGTACATCTTCCCTATAACTTTCTTATTTTCTACACTGTCACCACCTACTCGATTAGGTACACATCTCATTGCTCGTTTAATTTTGTCATGGTAGGATACGTGCAACAGCCGAGGTAAGATTATTTCGCACACACACTGCTGCATCTTCTAATCAAAAGAACACACACACACATGCTTCGCTTAGCAGAGCGTACGTTGCTTTTTAAATTGACAGGAGTGATTCCGTTTAGTAGAATTCTATCGTTATTTATTTTAGCATGAATTGGAAATCAATTGAGATGTCGGGTTGTCGGTAATATATCTTTCGTTTTGATGGATAAAACAATAGAATGACTGTGGCCCAGGTGGCTAGTCTCTCAATCACGTTGTTTTGGGGTGTCAATAAGGGTTTCTGTGTTTCAACATATCTGTCAAGCTACTATCGAACATTTATAATTATTGGCAACCATGGAACTTTTTGACGTTTCATCCACACACACACACACACACACACACACACACACACACACACACACACACACACACACACACACACACACACACAAGAAGATTATTCATAGGCTATTTCTAACCCAAATTCAGCCATTTTTTTCGGAATCCAGTATTTTTTACAGAACTCTCAACAGCAAATCCAACTCGATAGAATCAGTAATCTGATGTACTTAAGTAAATTCACTTTACTTTTCAAAAACACTTTTAAAAAAATACTTTTACGAGTGTATTAGTACAACGATTGTAATTGAGTGATAGTTTGAACAAGTAGTGTGTTAGTTTAAATAAAGAATAACAGAGACTTGGTACATAGATTACCAAATAAGCCAAGCCAGTTCAGCAGTTGTGAGTTCGATGATTCATTACCGAGCTAACTTATTCAAATTTTATTGGAGCAAACGCTTTTCTATGTTTCTCAAAACAATCCAAAATTATCCAGACAACCAAAATGCACGTATTGAATGTTGTTTTTGAGATGCACAAACTTTTATGCAAGCAAGCAAATCATATAGAATGCAAAAATATGGCTTATACATTCAAAAGTGACGGCTATATAAGAGAACCTTTTTTTTTCAAACGAGTTCATTCTACATAAAGGGCGATACGGTCAAAATTTGGTCAATATCAACTTGACGTATTTCTTTCAATTTTGCATTTAAAAAACCTGAACACCCCTCATTTTGAAGGTGTGTGTGTGTAGAATGTTGCTCCTATTTTGATTTTGGAATTCACTCTTCAGTTGTCAAAATGCCGTCCAAGCAAGAAGAGCAGCGTATCAAAATTTTGCTCGCGCATCGCGAAAATCCGAGCTACTCGCACGCAAAGTTGGCAAAATCGCTAAAAGTTGCCAAATCAACCGTTACAAATGTAATTAAAGTGTTTGGGGAACGTTTTTCGACAGCCAGGAAGTCTGGATCGGGGGGAAATCGAAAACCGGAAGCCGCTGAGACGACAAAGAGAGTTGCCGGTAGTTTCAAGCGGAACCCTAACCTATCTCTCCGAGATGCCGCAAATAAGCTGGGTGTATCGTCTACAACCGTGCATCGAGCCAAAAAACGAGCCGGACTATCGACTTACAAGAAGGTAGTGACTCCAAATCGCGATGATAAACAAAATACGACGGCCAAAGCGCGATCCCGGAGGTTGTACACGACGATGCTGACGAAGTTTGACTGCGTGGTAATGGACGACGAAACCTACGTCAAAGCCGACTACAAGCAGCTTCCGGGACAGGAGTTTTATACGGCAAAAGGAAGGGGAAAGGTAGCAGATATTTTCAAGCACACGAAACTGACAAAGTTCGCAAAGAAATATCTGGTTTGGCAAGCCATCTGTACCTGTGGCTTGAAAAGCAGCATTTTCATAGCTTCCGGGACTGTCAACCAAGAAATTTACGTGAAAGAGTGTTTGAATAAACGTCTGCTGCCTTTCCTGAAGAAACACGGTTGTTCCGTACTGTTTTGGCCGGATTTGGCATCTTGCCATTACGGTAAAAAGGCCATGGAGTGGTACGCCGCCAACAACGTGCAGGTGGTTCCCAAGGACAAGAACCCTCCCAACACGCCAGAGCTCCGCCCAATTGAGAAATACTGGGCTATTGTCCAAAAAAACTGCTAAGGACGAGCAGCAGTTCAAGGCAAACTGGCTTTCTGCGGCGAAGAAGGTGGACAAGGTGGCTGTACAAAATCTGATGGCAGGGGTCAAGCGTAAGGCCCGGCAATTCGGATTTGGAAAAGCGGAAGCCTAACTGAATATTTTTCCTGAATTTTATACTAATTGAACTTGAAAAAGAAATTTAATTTGATTTTTTAAATTAACGATTTCACCGATTTACACGCGTTTTCCCTTGACCAAATTTTGACCGTATCACCCTTTAAATAGTAAGCGATTCAATCCGTAGCAACAAATTCCATTTAAAAAGTCTTACGATGTAATCCGATTTTGCCTGTGATGCAGTACGATGATAAAATCACAAATCTATGTATACACGATTCGAAAATATGCAAATTTTTACAATGAAGCTTAAACATAAAACGATGAAGGCCATAATTATATGTGATTTTGACTTAAAATGTAGGTTCTGGTTGTCTGGGTATATAAACGTATACGTTCGAAGAACAATTTTCATAGCAAGAAATTTTCAGTCGTTGTTGGCTGGTTCAACTCTTATAGCATAAATGTAATATACAGCTGCAGGACAATCTTACCCATTATAGTAGCGAGCATCCTCTGCCCGTATGAGATGACTTTTGATTTGGTTTACGTTATCTAAGATCTCAGAGTTGATTTGCTTTTCAGTCTCCTGCAAACCTTGCAGTTTATTGAAAAGATCTTTGATTTCCTCGTAAACAACTGGAAAGCAAGCTACAGACTGTGAAAGATAAATAAAATGTCTTCGATATTAAAGAAAGAAAAAGCCGACACATAAGAACGGCGAACACGCTCGCAACTTACATTCATATTTTCGATGTTCAGAAACTGCACCAGCGACTGAATGAGGTCACCAGCCAGACCAATGTCCTCGGTGTAAAAACGAGTTTTGCCGTCATTGTTGAAGTGTAGGCACACATTTTTACCGGTGCGCAGGCTGATTAGGCTCAGCTTCAATTCCGTTGCGTCAGAGTCCGATGATGTCATGTACTCAATGTCCGAGGGAAGCAGGAAATTCTACACAAACAAAAAAAAAACAAAACAAAACAAACGGTCATCAATGTGCGATCGAGGTTTATGACGATTGCCCGGACTGGTTTCTCGCCAAAAGAGGTTCACCTGATTGATCCATATGCAAATTCGCTTCAGACGCTCCGTGATATGAAATTCAACATAACTGTCACCAAGAGTTTCTTTAACCGCGAGGCCATTGATGTATGCTGTGTGTCGGAAATGGGAAACAAATAATGTAATGTAGCTCCTAGGGCGTGACTTGAGTTCTAAATAATAAAGCTACTATTGTGAAAATATGATAAAATTCACACATGAACGGTTATAGTTTTATTGTTATTTTGACTTGCCTTTTTTAATGTTTTATTTGTCACGAAACACAGAAACTAAAATGATTACGTGAGTGAAATTAAATCAATAGGTATGGTGCAGCAAGAGTGCTGATTCAATATCGTATCATCACTGAATTTTGTGTCATCAAAAATCCGAAGCAACAAGTTACCCTATCAACGACTACATCTAGATTCCATCAACCTAGTGAAATAAATGATTTAAAGGCGTTTTTTTTTTGAATGCAAAATTAACCGTCGTTATTATATTATTAGTTATTTGCTTATATTGATTCCAAATCCGATATTTGTTCAATCTTTTTCGAATTTCCATAGATTGATTTGTCTATTTATGTATCTCCTCATGGAAAGTGGCGTCATTGTCTGAGTGATTAAAAAAAACGAATAACCGAAATCTTCTAATCTAATCTAATCTTATCTTATCGAACACAGACATTTCCTGAAAGCATTCTGAGAACTCCATCCTATTTCAAGTCTATTTGATATATGTTTGACATCATAGACGCGTTTTGGTATGTGGCCAGTCAAACTGTGCAACAAGATAATGCATGTAATGTCGGGTCTATTTAAATCGTGTTTACACGATATTTTAGAATCCAATAGATAGAATGAACGTGGACATCTCCTATCGAATATTCCATTTTTGGTAATTTTTTTTTAGTTTGTCGCTGGGAGCAACTTGCTCGGAATGTTAAGTGATGCATCTTATTTTCCTCTAACGGTTGGGATATGAGCGCTAACTCTTGTCCTATCTTTCTGGCTTACACACTTAGAAAAATTTGCAGTATTCGGTAATTTTTTACCGAACTTTCAACAGCTGAACGTTCGGTAGTCCGATTTAATGGATTTCGGTAAAATTTGACAAGATCCGGTAATTTTTTTACCGGAATACTTTAAAATTTCACCGAACTCCGGTAAATCGGATTGCCGAACGTTCAGCTGTTGAAAGTTCGGTAAAAAATTACCGAATACTGTAAAATTTCCTAAGTGTGTATGGTTTTAGCGCCATTACTCGCTTTGGATAACCGAATTCTTCAGTACACACTCAGATTTTTTTACAGAAATCTGTAAAACTTTGCCGAATTCTCAAGAGCTGAGCGTTCGCTAATGAGTTCGGTGATGTTTTTGATTACCGAAAAAAAAAACTGCAATCCTCAATGCGATCACCCAATAATCCGGTAATTATTTTACAAACAAATCTGTAAATTTTCCAAGAATATGATTTTTTGTTTTACCGAAATTTTCTATACTTTTTAACAAATATTCTGTAACTAAAAATAAGTTTTAATTATATCCGTCTAATTAAATCTACGTTTTGGGATATTTTTCGGAATATACACACCAAGTTTTTTTTACTGAACTCAGTAAAAATTTTACTTAATTTCAAACAGCTGAGTGTTCAGTACACACTTAGATTTTTTACAGAAATCTGTAAAAGTTTACCGAATTCTCAACAGCTGAACGTTCGGTAATCCAATTTAACGGATTTCGGTAAAATTTTACTGAAATCCGGTAATTTTTGTTACAGATAACTGTAAAATTTCACCGAAATCCGTTAAATCGGATTACCGAACGTTCAGCTGTTGAGAATTCGGTAAACTTTTACAGATTTCTGTAAAAAAATCTAAGTGTGTAAGCAGTTCAGCAAAAGTATTTTTACTGAACAATCGTCAAACTAGTCATGAACTATCAAAAAATACAGAAAAACTCAGTAAGCGACAAGGAAGTTCAGTAAAATTTACTGTAAAAAACTGTGATATTGGAAGCACGATAGCTACCAAAAATTACTGAATACCTCATCAATCAATACACACTTAGATTTTTTTACAGAAATCTGTAAAAAATTACCGAATTCTCAACAGCTGAACGTTTGGTAATCCAATTTAACAGATTTCGGTGAAATTTTACAGTTATCTGTAAATTTTTTTTTAATCTTGCGCATATATTTCAAAAACAAATTCAATTTAAAAAATCATCAATCAAAAATAATTCACGCTGGGCATGAACTTGGTGCCAGTCATGCTTAGCTGTTCAAACCCCATTACAGCACCATTTGGCATGGCAAAAAAAGCAGATTATTTCAGGCTGCAACAAAAATTCATGATTATAAAGTGATTTATTTTACTAACGGAAGATACTGACGATCCTTTCATCGTGTTCATTCAATTTATTTAGGAAACTGTACATTTTAGACTATTTTTACACTTTCCTTCCTGCGCGTCAACCACGGGTTTGAAGAAGACGTCTTTTATATTAGCAGCTGCGAATTTTCACGCGTTTTACTTTGAAAATACAATGAAAAGCTCAATCCAATTTGCAAATCTTTGAGTGCAGCAATACAGCGATAAATTCAATTGTATTTCTATGTTCCGTTTTTGTTGTCTGCAGCAGAAGTGCGGTAAAAGTCGCCGTAAGCGTGAAAGAGCAGTTGTGATTATATCATCCGGTTATGTTCCGGGTAGCTCCGGGAATGTGGCAATTTCTTACATGGACCAATCCTAAGAGAACACATGAGACGTCAATAATGGATTCGTTAATGGCCAAATCAAGTACCCAGGGTTGGCTAGTGGGCTTGGTATGGGATCAACTAATGCTCGTGCCCCGAGCGAATTGAAGCGGTTCCCGGTCCAGTAAGGCTGAGCCAACAGAGGTAAAACAGCACATCACAGGGTAAGAGACGGAGAGTAGCGCTACAATGCAGAAATCAGTTCTGGAATATCGGTAAGCTTGTCTTATTTTTCTTTCTCTATTCAGGGCGGCTGTACAGTCGATTAAGACCGTTCACGGCCCATCTCGCTCTAGAATTCACGTTATAATCCTATAAGAGTTGAGATATGGCAAGAGTGGATAGATTGAGTGATTGTGTAGGTTGTGTGGAAGAGGGCATAGTGCATGGTTTGGAATCCCCAATACAACCAATAACGAGTGTATCGAGGGTCAATCAAAGGAAATGGCAGAGGCATTGAATTTGCAATTCATTGTTTCCCAGGGAACGATTGCGGGTGAACATGCGTTGCAGGTAAGCAGGAGTGTATTTGCATCTGGGTTTCGGTGTGTGAGTTATCTCAGATGTGTGTGTGTGTTTTTTTTGTATGTGTGCTTTTTTAGTATGTGTGTGTATGTGTGTGCGTCTGTGTTTGTGTGTATGTGTGGGTGTGTGTGTCTGCTTACCCACCCATCTTCTCTTTCCAGAAAGCGAGTAATGGCGCTATAACCATAAGCTATAAAAGGCTAGGACAAGAGTTAGTGCTCATGTCTCATCCGACAGGCAAGCTCTCATACAAAAAGAGCATGTATTGAAGTAGTAAACGCCTGTGTTTCAGCCCAGAAAAGCTGACAACAAAGGAGTGCATTAACTTTCTTAGCTTCGTCACTCCCAACGACCTAAATACATATAAATATACATATGCTCTCTCGCCATGGAAAGCCTCCCACTCAATCCCATCCAACTTCCAACTCCAGATGTCTATGAAGGTCGCATGAGTTCTCAGCACCTTCTTAAGTAGACATCTAATCAACACATCCCTCCCATCCCTTGCTGATCATAAGGACCTGGCCAGGTGTTGTGCAAAGAGATCGATGGATGAAGAGCCTGTCACGCCGAGGTAGCTCTTCTGGCGCTTCCATCGTCTCTACAACAGCCAACCCAGGATTATGTATGGTCGGAAAATGCTATGCTATGCTATGCTTTCCTTCCTGCGCGTCAACCACTTCTAAACTTTTTTACTTTTGATTTGACAAGATGGCTGTACAGAAGTTTGGTGAAAAATCACCGATTTATGGTAATTTGACTTTGCTTACAGATTTTTCGGTACTTTTTTTTACAAATTTTCGTTATTTTTTCCCATTTACAGTTTTTCGGTAGTTTTACGATGTGTCAGCAAAAAATTTTACTCTTTTACCGAAAATTCTGTAATTTTCATTCTACAGATCGACTTCGGTGATTTTTTTACAGAATTCTGCAAAAAATCTAAATGCAAACTTATTTAAAATTTCCTAAATTCTTTCTTTTATTTTGAACCGAATTGTTACCGCCCAAACACAGTGATAACGGAAACGGAACGGCAAACGGCAAGTTTGACAGTTTTTGCAAAAGACTGCGATATGTCCAATTAGAATCGGCTTTGTCGTTTGCCGTTGCCGTTCAGCTTCCGTTATCATTGTGTTTGGGCCATTAGTCAACAATTTAGGCAGCATCGAAAATAAAACACGTTCATTCGAACTCTCAGCTAACTTCGATACTAAAACGGTTCAATTGTTTTCATAAAATAAGTGTGAATAATGAAAGTAGCTGCTTAAGGTGAAGGTTGTTGGAACCCAAAAATACCGCCAGCATGGCCTATTTGCCTCAAATAGCTCAGTCGGTAAGAGCATAGTTTACCGAGCCGGAGGCGGTGGGTTCCAAATTCATGCATTGGTGTTGGATAAGAATTTTTATACGCTGCAAGATAGGATAGTGGTTTTGAATTTGTCAATTTGTTTGTTTTATGTACATTAAATTGATACAGAGTTTTGTGGTGTCCGAGTTTCCATGTTTAATATTTTTAAGATATTTAATTGGGATTATTTGACCTTAAGACCTTTTTTGTTGTTATTATCAGGTTTTCACGCTTCTATTGATAATTGAATGCTTTAAAGGTTACATTTACTTTGATGTACAGGGTGGCAACATGAAAGTGATACACTCATTTGTGAACCCCTACCGGTGAACCTCTTGTGTCTGCTTTGAAACAGTGACTTGTTGTCAGTTCATTCGTAAGAAACAAACTGAATTTGTGTTCTTTAATTAACGACAAGAAAAATGGGTTCATGTGGAGAACAAATTCGAATATTGCATCATGACGGATTCACAAACATGAAAATCAGACAAAAGCTGTCGCATTTGAAGTTGAGTACATTGTTTGTGTACAGGACCATAAAACGTTTCAAGAATACTGGCACTGTTGTTCCTAATGCCTAGAACAGACATACAACGTACAGCGTTGTACGAACTGTCAAATACTTTAATCCAGTACTAAAGACACAAGTACTAGACTAAAGGAGTACAACGCTGTACGTTGTATGTCTGTCCCAGGACTCCCAGACATAAGACAAAACAAAAAAGCAGTGTGCGCACTCCCTCAGCGGTCAAAGCTGTGAAGGAGCGAATTCGAAGGAATCCTGCTCGGTTGGCGAGAAAAATGGCATATGAAATGAAAATTAGCCACATATCCCTGCAAACTATATTGAAATGGAACCATGGAAATGGGACCATGGAAATGGGGCTTTTAAAAAACAGAGAATTCACGGATTATCACGCAATATTGCCGACAGAGTTGCCAGATCGCGGGTGCTGCTTAAGACACACGCTGGTCATACCATATATTTTTCGGATGAAAAATGGTTTACTTTAGAAGTGTCTGATCAAAACAAAATGATCTATCTGAACAAAATGATCGTGTAAATGGAGCAAGTCTTCGTGAAATACCAGCTGACAAACGGTTGAACTAAACCAATGTTCTTCTTGGGTAATGGTTTTTGGTACCATATCGTCGAAAGGAAAATTACTCCTGTTGTTCATAGACAGGGGTGTGAAAATAAACAAAGAATATTATTTACAATACTTTATCAAATACCACCTACTTCCCTATGCTAATAAACTTTTTGGAGAGGAAAGGTTTTGTTTCCAACAGGATTCAGTTCCAGCGCATAAGGCAGTAGTTGTTCAACAGTGGTTTTACCATTTACCATGTGTCATCAGTTCCTCTGAATGGCCTGCATCATCTCCTGATTTGAACCCACTGGCCTCCATTATCTGGGGATACATGCTAGGAAAACTGGGCGACTTGAAGCACATGACTTATTTAAAAAACGTTTGGTTGAGATTTGGGATACGGCTGCGTGCGGCTTGCAACAAATTTGAAAAGCATCTTCGGGCCGTGATTAAATATAAAAAGAAAGGTTTGAACTCCACTAAACACAATGAACGTTTACTACTTTGACTTGCTATTTAAAGTGCAATGAGTGAAAAATGCAATCCTGTTTAAGTTTCCCCCACCCTTAAGGTAGCCACCTTGGCCCATTCCTTTTCCTGCTATATATGAACGACGTGAACTTGGTCCTCAAATGCCTGAAATTATCCTACGCGGATGACCTGAAGCTGTACTACGTTATAAAATGTCCGGAAGACGCCCACTTTCTTCAGCAGGAACTGCAAGTGTTTGATAACTGGTGCCGAATCAACAGAATGTCCTTAAATGTATCCAAATGCTCAACTATCTCCTTCGGCCGAAAACGTGCGATGTATCTTCACGACTACATCCTTCGAGGTACGCTTGAAACGAGAAACAACGGTCAAGGATCTGGGAGTAATGCTGGACTCCAAACTGTCGTTCAAGGTTCACATTTCGTATATTGTTTCCAAGGCCTCTTCGCAGCTAGGATTTATGTTCCGCTTCGCAAAAAACTTCAAGGACGTTTACTGTCTGAAGGCATTATACTGCTCTTTGGTTCGCCCTTTCTTGGAATACTGTGCCATCGTTTGGTCCCCTTTCTACCACAACGCAGTCCAGAGGATCGAAGCTGTTCAGCGAAGGTTTATACGCTTTGCTTTGCGACATCTTCGCTGGCAAGACCCTCGCAGATTGCCAAGTTATGAAAGTCGGTGCAAGCTCATCAACCTGGAACTGTTGGAAGGTAGGCGTATGGTAGCCAAAGCGTGTTTCATTGGTGATCTGCTTCAAGGAAATGTTGATTGTTCCGTTCTACTGGATCTCTTGACCATCAACACTCGACGACGAAATCTCCGTTTACAACAGTTCTTCGTGTTCCGGCACTCAAGGACCAACTACGGAAAACACGAACCTGTGCAAAGCATGTGCCGCGTTTTCAACAGCTGCTATACTGTGTTTGATTTTAATGTATCCCGTGATGTTAATAAGCGTTGTTTCCGTGTATGTCTTTGTTAAGTTTTGTTAATTTTCGTATGTAATTTAATTTTTTAAAGGGTCATTGGGATGAAGATGTTTATCTGTTGACGAAAATAAAATAATAATAAAATAACAATTTTTAAGTGTATCATTTCTACGTTGCCACACTGTATTTTCAACTGTTTGAAAAAAAAAATAAACGCGCGTCACATTAAATCGCAATAGACTAGAGTCTTTTTGTTTCTTTTGTGGCGCGAGCTTTTCACAAAATGCATTGATGCGTCGATGAAAACTGCTTTTGAATTTTTCCTAGATGCTTGAAAGTAAATTTAACATCAAAGTGAAAAGTAAACCTCAGTGTAAAACTTTGAGAGCAGAAATAAACTCCTCGGTTGGTACGTTAAAAAAAACAGAAAGTGTAGATTTCATTTTTGTATGTTATATGGGAGATGACATTTATGCACTCGATCTTCATGCTAAGGTATGCTACTTCACCTTAATACTGGACCAAGCATCGAACCGGTCCCATACATGCGCGTGAATTGAGAGATGCTCCACCCAATGCTATACCAGCAACCAACAACACAAAACATTCCGACGTTTACGACAACTGTTAAGAAATGTGTTAATTGTTTGAAAATTAATAAAGAATGTTAAATCAACTGGAACATCAACCATGCCGCATCTAGGTATTCATGCTAGTATTAAATAATTATTGATAATAAGAAAAGCACCTTGCGTTTCATTAAGTAGCAATCAGGTTCCTGGAGAAAACTTCAACCGACCTTTTGAGGCTTTCTTGTCAAAAGTATACTTCTGATCAAACGATGGGAAATTTGAATTGAAGAGCTACACTCTGTATTTTCACGGAAGCTACCCTGTGCACTGTGTACAGTGAAAAAAGACGATTGATAAAGCAAACGTTTACTTTTAGGCTTATTATTGTTGTGATCAGACAAGGGCTCGGTGCTCTATAAGAAATAATTCTATTTGCTGAATCGACATTCGGATATACTTTCAAAACAAGAGAATTTTTTTTTCTGAGTTCATTATATTAAAATCAATGTTGATAAGGAAAGTTTACAACATTTCTCTTTGAATGACCCCTCCCCCCCCCCCCCCCCCTTGTACTTCCTCACGAGCTTCAAACGTTTCTCGAACGCGTTGCTAGCGGCACGCACGGACTGCATGGGCTTTTCGTCCAGGATTGTGAGAATTACCTTCTTGAACCGTCTTGAGAATTACCGTCAGCTTCGACCAAACAAAAAAATCGAGAGGATTCAAATCCGGGGAGCTGGGGGCCACAAAGTTTTGCCCAGAAAGTCGATTAAATTGTCCCGATACCAGGCTTGGAGCACATTTGCCGTGTGGGCTGATGCACCGTTCTGCTGGAACACGTAGTGCTCATCTCCGTAGGAGCTTCGGAGACTGGGGGCAACCAAAACCTCCACGTTGATTTTGACGTTTTTCTTTTCAGTAAACAGTAAGGGGAGGTTACCACGTTTGCATACTGACCCCCAATCCATCACGAACGCTGCACTTTGGAAGGAAGGGATGTTTATATTAGATTCAAGAACGCTGTACCTCGTTGGTGCCTACACCCGGTCATTTTGCACATTGTGCGGCTGCTGCAGAACGGACAGTTTCTCCAGCGGGTGGATAGTCATGAAGAAAACGATTTTTTTTTGGCTCAGGAAGTACTAGCACACTGGTCCCAAGCTCGGTCCCAAGCTTAATGATTCGCCCCTAAGACCGTAATTCACACCAATACACTCTCAAATATTCTGTCAAAATAACATAGCGAATCAAAACAAAAACAAAGATACTTGTACCAAAAGGTACTGAAAAGCGCAAGAGTGCATGGCAAGGTGCAGTCTGCAAGGTGTACTTCGGAACTAGGGGTTCTACAATAGTGAATCAATTTTAAATCGCTAGTTGCACATTGATTGTTGGTTTCTCGTCCGAAAAAACGAACTCCTGACCAGCGTGCCGAGGAGGATGATCTGGGCTCAATCCAACCGCTTTTTGCTGGTACGTTTTTATAAGGCTTATAACCAAGGCCCTTGCTGAATATATAGTGTAAGCGATCCTGATGGAAACGTTGAGATCTACAGCCGTTTTCCGGATTGAGCGGTTTTTTTTTAGACGAATCCGCTCCCTCACGAGCTTGATGGCCCGTGGCGTCCTCGCCGAACGTGGCTGACCGGTACCAGCACGGTCATCGGTCGAAGACGTCTCTTGGTATCGCCTGATGGTCGTGTAGACAAAGTTCCGCTTTACCCCCTGTTTTCAGCAGCCGGAATATATCGCCGCTAAATAACAATGTCCCGATACCCTTTCATCGCGTGTAACAAACGAACGACAACTGCCAAAGCTAAAGCTAAAGCGAAGCTACATCTGACACCAATGCCAATACAGAATATGTACATGGCGCACAGCTACACAATGATGAAAATTTGTATTCGAACTTATCGAATCGTTGTATACTCTATTATTAGGCTTAGTGACGTTGACCGCACGCACACTACTGCGCCATTTAGATCAAAAGAGTGCAAGTAAGAAGGAAAATTATTTGGAGGAAAATTAACCATCATTCCTCTGCATGTGCCAGAAAGGGGAAGGTGATTAAACGACAAAAAGCCTAATACTGAGTATAAATAAAGACCGGCTGGTTCGGCGATGAGCCAGAAGTTTACTTTGGCACATCAAGAAGATCATTTGTGTTTTACTAGCCCTTTGATAGAAAACTTAGGATATTACAATTACAATTGACAATTGTGAAGTCACCCTAGTGAAATTAATTCTGCCTGAAAAAATAGTCTCGTGATCCGGTTTTCAAATTTGTGATGATGATCAATTGTTGGTAGGCAATACCCAGTTCAGCTTATTGGCTAGAACAATAGATATGGCAAGGGCAAACCTTGAAGCATCCAAATGTTCCCTCAACTGGTTGCCACAAAACTCCAATGGGAGATAAATATTGGCGTTAAATAACAGAAGCTTCAATACTAAGTGTGTTGCTTAATGGCATAGTTTTTGAGAGGTTGCGAAATGCTACGAAAGAATTGAAATGTCAATCAATAATATACAAATTAATGTACAGACATGTTTGTGGAACGGAGTGCCAAGCAAAATTTTAGTGTGGAGGGAAGTTACCTCAAGGATTACACCGATGAAATGCTCGACAAATATAATGCAGGCATATATTTAAGAGGAGCAAAACTTTTCTCCGTGAAAAGTTACCGGATGCGATTAATTTAGATATCAGTGTTTGATACTATAAGATGATTCATGACATTGAAAAAGTGGCCTACCATAGATAAAATAGTATGCTTTTATTGTATGCCAAATAATGTATATACAGAAAAAAATCTTGCAGCTAAAACTACATTTTACCCGACTATGCCTATTTTTAAAACAACCATGAAATTTCAGTCAAAATTACTACGTTTATGGTACAGCTTTCAACATTTGTGATATATTTGACAGACCTCATGTTGATATCAACCCTATGATGGTTGATTTAATCGCATGCAAGGTAAAATCAAACGCATTTATAGTCAGGTAAAAATTGTTGGTGTTTGCGCTTAAGGGGTTATATACCTTTTTCATTTTTAAAAAATCGAAAAAAAAATTTATTGCTTTATCTTGAAGAACAATTCCTTGAGAACATTTTCCCAAATTTTCATAGAGATTTGAGCAGTAGAAAGAAAGTTGCAGCGGTCCTAGCCGCGCGCCTCGTCACGGCCCCAAACCGGAGCGGCCAGCTTTAAACGCGAATATCTCGAAATGGTGTTTTTTTGTAAAATGACTTTGCGGTGATATGGATGGACAAAAAACTACTGAACCGATTTTCTTCAATTTTTTTTTAAAATGTTTGTAATGATTTTTTTGTGTGCTTGAATGATCCATTTTTAATGCATTAATTTTTATTTCGCCGAAATGATTTTTTTAGTAAAACCTCTAGCGACCGAAAAATTCAATTCTGCATGAAACGTTCCCGTATGCTCAAAAAAAAAATTATAAAAACGATCGTTCAGATACACGGAATTACTCTAAACTAATGAATTTTTTTATTTTTATGGTTTCAGTTGACCTGTTCGACCTGGGGAGTTATCACCGCAAGGCTCTTCCAAAAAAAAAGCGTTTAAGGGAAACAGCCACCCCTTAAAAACTATGGAACGTTTTTTCACAAATTTTTGCATAAACATTGTCAACGGTCAGAAAATAAAATCAATCATGTAGTAAAAAGATTGCTACATGCCTAAAAAAAACCCAAACTTTCCTATTTTTTTTGACAAAAAAGGTATATAACCCCCTAATTTAACCCTTGAAATGGTAGTTTCTACTGGCGGAATTTTTGCGTGTAGGTTTAGAAAAGGTGTATTGTCTTTGAGTTAAATTGAATGAGGAAGAAATGATTTTTTACAGTGTGTAAGGATGTTCATTTAATTTTTTAATTTAATAATTGCTTAATTTTGAACTGAACGATAGTCAAGGCATAATTTAATTTAAACATGATTGTATTGTGGTATTGTTATCATTTCTAAAAAAAATGTTGCAGCATCAATTTCAGAAAATACCGACAATAAAAATAATAAAACGTAAATTCTAGGGAAAAGGACTGTTGTGATCAGACAACAGCTCAGTGCTCTATCAGAAATAATTATATTTGTTTAATAGACATGTATGTACTGTATTATATTCTATTATACTGAGAATAAATAAAGACTGGCTGGTTCGGTAACGAGCCAGAAGTTTACTTTGGCACATCTAGCAGATCACTTGTGTTTTACTAGCCCCTTGATAGAAAACATAGGATATTACAATTATTAATAACTTGTATTTTAAAGTTACGAGAGTCGTAGTCAGCTGATCGAACTGGACCACATATAGCTCTCTTTGCCGGAGACATTAAACAGGCCGAATCCTTGGCTTCGCCATGCTGGAGCAGATAAATATGAACGTTCGACCACGGGTATTGCGCAATAATACAATGTTAAGGATGCCATTTTGCCATACTAAATAAAGCAGGAACGGTGCAGTAAAAAGAATGCATCGAAAATTCTATAGAGTCCCTACAATAGTTGACTACCATCGATCAAGACAGACGCTTCTCGTCTTATATTTCCTGGCAGTAATTTTTGAAATTAGTGTTTTTGATTCATGAGATCACCATTGAGACTTTAATTGTCTGGTGGTGTTTACTTAATAAATTTTCAATATAGAACTTGAAGCATATTAAATAATATTCAAGATTAATTTAACTCCATGCGTTTTTATAGATTAATTGCAGTTGTGGGAAGAATTTTGTTACGTATTGTGATTGAATAGCTAGTGGAGTTTTTAGATACATGCTATGAAAAAAATAAACGAACGTGCTTTTTTCGAGTAATCAAGTTTTTTGACCCAGAGCACTAAAATTTACATGAAGTGTTGGTCATTAATGTCAAAGGTGTGAGGCAGAATTCGGTTCGAGCAGGCAGGTTATGCAGACTGTGGACAACCAGAATTTAATTACTCTGGAATACAGTCACGGATTCAAAAGAGGAATCCATCCGTTATTGTCTGTTCATGAGGACCCCAATTTATAATCAGTTCACATCGGATATTGAACGATTCGTTTCAGCATCCAGTTAGCCTGCAAACTTACAATACCTTACTAGTTAGGCCAAAGCCTGGGTGTGATCCACTGTTTACAGAAGTCGCCATTAATTCACATGGTCCATGGCTGCATTTCGCCAGCCTCGTAGTCCGCGGAGGGGCCAATGGTCACTTTCTAGTTGATCGATCCTTGACCGTTGTGCGCATTTTCTTCTTGTACGAGTTGGTTCGATCTCGAGAACCACTTTCACAACGTGTCCACTCATGCAATTCGTGGATCATTTGCCTTCTCTATCTTCTTTCTTCCATCATTGGTACTATCGATTGAATGAATTATAAATGGTGAACTATGCGTCCTTTGGAGTCCAAAGTAGGCTTGATTTCCTGGCATAATGCTTTCTTGTATCTCTCTAATGGTATCGTTGTCGGCGATCACCAATGAACCTAGATATACGAATTCGTCTACGCCCTCGATTTTATCACTGTCGATCTGAACTCGGGATGGGAGGCTAACATTGCTTTCTCGTGAATCCTTTCCTTTCACATATTTTTTTTCGTCGCAAACCTACTAGATCCGGCCTTAAGTCTGATAAATGTTTCCGCCATCGTCTCAAAGTTTCGTGTAACGATATCAATGTCGTCGACAAAGCCAAAAAGTTGAACACATTTTCTGAAAATTGTACCACACGTTTCTATCTCCGCTCTTCGAATAAAACCTTCCAAGGTCATACACAGAAATAAAAGCGTCCCCGAAAATGAAAACGAACCGTGAACTAGTTCACGTTTTCAGGATTTTTCCCTTTATACGTTATTTAGTTCATGATTACGTGATTCAGTTCACGGTGTATTTTTGCTTGTTCTCGAATTCATGACTGCAGTTCACGAATCTGGGCATGGATTTTTTTTTCCGTGTAGTATAAAACAAACGGGAAGGCCTATCACCTTGCCTTAACCCCCTTCGAGATTTAAAAGGACTTGCGAGTGGTCCAGGAACTCGAACGTCGCACATCACACGACCCATCGTTGCCTTGATCAATCGCTTCAGTTTATCTGGAAACCCATTTTCGTGCACAATCTACCATAGCTGGTCTCAATCGATTGTATCACCAGGCAGCTTCCAATGGCTGGCTTATTGTCCATCACAAGTTCAATACGGATGCTGCCATAACCGGTCACTACCTCTACGTAAAGTTCTCTACGAGACACTTAGAAAAACCCGGTACTCACTGTTATCCGGAAGTGGTTTGCGCCCTTCACGGCTTCGATAGTATCCAACTTCAAATGGGACTTTAGATCTCTTTAGCTTATCCATCTTAAGCATCTCTTTAGCTTATTAAGCTTTCCTGCGGCTTGGTAACGTACATGTGTTGTTGATCCAAACCACAGAAACCATCATTTTTATCCTTCGTACCGCAAATCCCAAGAAAATTAGATACATCCCCGAAAGAGAACAGACTGATTCTGTTGATCGGCAGCTTTTCCACTTCGTCAGTTTCCTCTTCGGAAACACTCGCGACAATCTTGTCGTCGGCATAGGTAGGAACATAAACCAGCTCGCCACTCTTCGACTTCTTGCTGAACAAACAAAGGACCACTCTGCTCTACTTGAATCCCAATTCTCCGCGTATGCTCTTTTGCTGCTGCATGTATAGCTCATCCTGTAGTTACCCATACAGCTCAGATTTTGTCCTGAGTCCTCTGTATACACTCACTTTTTCAAGACTCCTCTCTTGTATTTCATCCGATAATGGACAAATATATGGAGAACTTTGATCGTTCGAGATACTATCTGAGTTGATCTCATTCGATGATTAGCTTGATGAATTTTTATTTGTTTTTTAAGAAAAGTCTTCAGGCACTAACTTACCATATTTCATTTTTGCTGGTTAACTATGTATCATGGTATTATTTGTAGGGATATGTTTATGATTAGTTTGTGAAATGTAGCCGTTTTTTTCACGTTAACCATAAGTCTTACAATTCCTTTTTTATCTAACCTCTATGTATTATAATCATATCTTGAACAAACATACATAAATTTGTTTTATCAAATTTTGCCAACCCACATTAAATTGATGCCATTATTTGTAGGGATATGTTTATGATTAGATTGTGAAATGTAGCCATTTTTTTCACGTTAACCATAAGTCTTACAATTCCTTTTTTTATCTAACCTCTATGTGGTATTATACTCATATCTTAAACAAACATACATAAATTTGTTTTATCAAATTTTGCCAACCCACATTAAATTGATGCCATCTTGCACATTCACGTGTACGATGATGAAGGTGAAAGGAAGGTCGCTAAAGGTGAACAAAGCGCCAAGGCCAGATGGTATACTGATCCTGGCCATCAAGACGGCTATTATGTTGGCTCCTGAAATGTTAGGGGTAGTAATGCAAAGATGCATGGACGTGGGCGTCTTCCCTGATGCCTGGAAACGACAGATAGTAGGACGGGAAAACCACCGAGCGATCCATCGACATACCGTCCGATATGCTTGTTGGATACGAAGTGTAAGGTGCAGGAGAGGTTAATCCTCAACAGGTTGTCGAAGTACAACGAGGGTACGGACAGCCTGTCCAACAATCAGTGGAGCTTCCATAAAAGAAAGTCAACAGGGGATGCGGGTATGGCGGGCCGGCGTAGGCCACTGCCTTGAGTACTAAGAACTACCTGCAAATAATCCCGGATGTATACGGGTGGGTCGGTCGGCGACACGGGGAAGTTACCTTCCACTTGACAACATGACACAAATCGTGTCAGGCAACGGCTGCTTTAGACTCTGCACAAGTACGGGCACGCAGAGTCCTCCACGTGTCCCGTGTGCGTGGATGTCGAGGAAACCACAGAACATGTGTTCTCCGCGTGCCCTCGCTTCAATGACGCGAGAAACGGCATGATGGCCGTGAGCGGTCGGGACATGATAACAATAACCAAATATAGCCCAAATAACAATTTCAGTATCATTCCAGCCGTATAGCACTCCTCCCGGCTTTGTTGACAAAACTACATTCAAAACTGGTTTTGACTACCAACGCCTCCTCTATGCTTTTTTAAAGCCGAAATTTGTACAAAGTGGCCCACTCTATAGACGGTTGTGAAAACAAGTTAATAAAACCTTTATAGGACTTGAAGATTTTGAAAATGTTCTAGTGAAAGATGTTATGACCACTTGAGAACCTTCATAAAACCTATTGGCTGTCATGAAAACCAGCATACGGCCAAATGGCCACAGCTGTCAAACTTTCTATGATAACTCCAAATCATATGCGCATTTTATTTTATGGTGAATATTGCCACGATAAGAGCCGAAAATTAATGCGCCTCGGAAATTACGCGAGTTTACAACTATTTTTATCATCAAATATATTTTTTGTTTCGTTGTTTTCCTCTATGTAGGGTTAGTGCCCCCATATTAATTTCATTGTTCCTATATTCAACCTACGATGAATCAAACAATTGGGCAGTTGAAGGATCGGTTTCGTTTTCTAATAATGTTTGCTTACGTTAAATAACTACAACAAACATTACTAACTAATTCTGTCACGTGTATATCGTTTTATTTCAAGTAGGATGAATTGCAAAGTGATGAGATTAATATAGGTACATCTTCCCTAGGACTAGAACTGATGATTAGTTTTGGTCCAAAACAAAAACTTACCCTATGTTTATTGTATCCGGAACACGTCCGGATATTTCGAATATATATATCAATTATATACTTGATATGATCATTGCCCTTGTTTTTGATTTCCAACGTAATTTGAGGTTTCATATGGAGCTTATACATTGCTCCATAGGCCATAAGTGAATGTTTAACATCATTAAGTCATACTTTTTTCCTATGTTCAGGACAAACCATTTCGACCAGTCCTTTGATATATTGTAGTATATTCCGTATCCTTTATTTAGTGCATGTCAAGCTACTCAATCACTATTGAGAAATGATGAAGTTTTCGATATTGTTACAGTTGTCATTGTTTGCTCTGACAGCAATGCATCGAGTTTTATTGAAAGTTTCAGCTATTGAAATCCTTTGAGAAGTGAGAGGACTCTTCGAAAGCGTGCCCCTTTATCAATCAAAACCGGATTGATTGCAAAAAAAAGACTTCGATACTGACCATGCATCAGAACTCTAGTCCTCATCACTTCAAACTAAAGAACATCAAATCTAGAAAATAAGAATTCACACAAATGAAGAATAACCATGGTTTCCTTAGTTAAATCCGTATCCCACCACAAAAAGGTGATCTAACAGCGTTATGCCTTGTTCAGACTACAGAGTTATAACATGTTATAACGGTTATCAAACAATTTCAACAAGAAATTCGTCATCAAGATAGGCTTATAACATGTTATAACTGCTCAGTCTGGCCAGTGTTTTACGGGTTAAGTCATACCGTAAGTCCGCTACATTTTGCGCATTGCCTAATTTTGCGCAGTTTTGTATGTTTCGTGCTGTAACTATGATTTGCTGCATTTTTGAGATTGACTTTCGACACGAATAGCTTGTTAATTGTGTTGACTTTCGATTTATAGGATACATGATGAGTAAAAATGCTCATACCTAAAACCGCGGTTCGTAAACAGTTGTACGCACCTCTAAATCATCAAATTTTCCGCCCTGTTAGCGTGTGTGCTAAGACAAGTGACAATTATCACAAGAGATTTTATTACGAGATAAACAGTTTTAAAAGCTGAGATCACTACCAAATGAGGAAAACAGGTGTGAACTACATCCATTACATAACATTTCGGCTATTAGCTACAATTAGCATAATTTGATGCGCAAAATATGGCATATATTTTTTCATCATGTTCCTTATTGTTTACAGTTTATCATGTCGGCTTCCGAGGGAAAGTATATGCGGTATTCTTCGGATAATTTGGCCAAAGCCTTGCAAATGGTCATTCGTGGCATTTCTGTTCGACAGGGTGCTATTCCGTTGAAGATGATTTTTTTTGGATTTGGTTAATCAAAAATGCATGATACTAAAAAAAAATTTCATTTGTTACAGTTGATCAATGTGCAGTTTTTCTTGATTTCACCTAACAATTGCTTCAACAATCTGAGCACATCACTTAGTCCACTCGAAATTTGCCAATGGTGACAGAAACAGCTATTGCTGAAAAAGACGATAACGCGGGACAGAACACCAATGATGTTGAATGTTGAACGAGGATGTTTTTGAAAAAGCGTTCCGTTTACCCGATGTTCAACCTTATAAGGCAAAGATAATCCGGCAACCGATATCTCGTCAACCTGCATGACAAATAATCCACATATAGGGAAACTGCCCCCATATTAATCTCATTGTTCCTATATTCATCCTACGATGAATCAAACAATTGGGCAGTTGAAGGATCGGTTTCGTTTTCTAATAATGTTTGCTTACGTTAAATAACTACAACAAACATTACTAACTAATCCTTCAACTGCTCAATTGTTTGATTCATCGTAGGATGAATATAGGAACAATGAGATTAATATGGGGGCAGTTCCCCTATTTATTGGCAAAAATCTATGGAAAATTCCACATAACACTGATGTGTTCACAAATGAATAGAATTCTCTGAGAAACATATTTACTAACTATCGCTTTTTAAACATAAATCGATTTATTGCTAGGTCGAAAATTAGTAGACTTACCCTACTTTACAATCAAAATTGTTATTGAATAAAATGTCCATTGCTAAAACTATACTACTCAAATTGTTTCAATGTTTGCATAAGTTATTATGGTGCGCAAAATTAGGAACACAAGTGCGCAAAATTTGGAATATCTTAATTTTAGTGCGCATAATTAGGAACACATACATCAGTCCAGAATTATTATTTTTTATAAATATCTGATCAGTTACGAGGTGTACTGCATTGCGCTCTTTTAGTAGGCTTGTGACAACGTAATATGAGCAAGACAAGAATTGTGTAACGGTTTTTAGGCCTTTTAAAAAATGATATCAAACTTATAATTTCTTAAATGCGCAAAATATAGCGCACTTACGGTACTTACAAATGCTTTTCGGTGAACCAGTAAGACTCTGAGGGATGGTGTACATTGCAAACTTTGGCAGCTGCCGGGTAAGCTCGAACACGTGAAACTGTTCACTTGTGGGATAGCCAACGAATGCTTTGATGTGAATGTCTTGGGCATTGTCCTTTAGTGTTTTGAGTGGTATCAAGATTCTCGAAACATCCTTCGTCAGATGGGCTATTAAAGTTTCCTCCTTAAAAAGTTGATCTGCAAAAATCAATACCGCCCGAATTGTGGTGGCATTATTTGTTGAAACCGTTATGTCGATGTTCATATCGTTGCTATCATAGCTGGTTGATATGCCGATTTGCAATCGCGTGTTTGAAGGAATTACCCCAACATTATCCGGAACACTTTGTACCAGCTGAGAATCATTGTTTCCCAAAATGTCCTTGTTGAATTTGATGTTATTCTCATAATGCTTCAGTTCTAATAACAGTTTCTGCTTCTGAGACAAAAGTCCGCTCATTTCCTCATCAGCAATGTTATGTAAGTTCAATAGATTTACGTGCGGTGTGGTGTACCCCCGAACTGCAATAAACAAACATAAATGAGCTCAATCTGTTATCTATTTTTGGGCACAAAATCAAATACTTTCGCCATCTGCGGTGATGACCACCAGATCGAGAACACCAATCCCGCGATAGTCGTTACATGTGATCCCACACACGAAATCGTTCAATTTCATTTTGAAAAGCACATCTCCGTTCTGGGAATCGCGAACGTCTATTTTACCACTCTTCCAGCCGACTATAATTTGCTTATTTTCGCAACCTAATATATCGTACATGGCCATTGCCGTTACCCTGGTCTTGGACTTTATTCTCCACATTCGTACTCCCTCATCAAACACGCCGATGGTCCCGTTTTTGACACTGTACATGAATTGACTTGGACTGATAGTCATAAGATTTTGAATTTCGTTACCCTCGGTAAACTCATGCACTACAGAATCCTTTTTATACATCTTAATACAGCCATCGTCGGTGCCTACGATTAGCTGAAATTAGAAAACAGCAATTTATTAAGCCATTGCGATGCATGGACAGATGAAAACGTATGTGTATAAAACGTAGGTTCATAAATTTCTGTTTTTTTTTTTTTTCTAAAATATTGTAATAAAATGTTATGCAGGAATAAGCTGATATTCTAGAAATTTGTAAACGATGCTTAAATCTCCACCTCCTTGTCCCATCGATAAAATTGTAGTTCACTTCTAACCTCGAGTAAGCGGTTCTTGTGTTGGAAATTTTAGTGTTAAGAATTATCGAGGTTGATGCTGATGTAGGTATGTATATAGAAAATATAAACAGAGCTTTGTAAGTCAATCCGATTGAGGTTAACTTGATAATAAAAATCCATAGATCTTCTTTTTTTGTACTTTTTTGTTTTTTGTGTGAATCAACTACTAGGACTACCTTCAAAATATACATCATGATTCTTTACACAAAAACCTGAATGATTTTATGTCAAAAAGTATTGCTTAGGAAATCTAAGTTGTCCCTTAAAAAAGCCAAAATTGCTTATATAGGATGAGTCGATAATTATTGTGACAGTTTCAAACTTCGGTAACTTTTTTATTTACTTGATCTAAATTAACGTAATTGTGCCCAGTTTTTCTTGAGAGTATATTGTTTACATCGAGCTGAATCAAAACCGGGAACAACGCGCAAAAAAAAACACAGTGCGCTGATTGCTCATTTCAAGTGGAATCCGAACCTTTCGGGAAAAAAAACTCAGAAAAACGATTGTACAGGCTCTGATGGAGTCAATCGCAATTTTGTAATATCATGAAATTTTACGGTTTTACAGGTAAGAGATCATAAGTTGCATAAAAATTGTAGATTCTTATCATATTGATGGGTATGAACATTAATTACTCCCTCAAAATGTACGAATAATTATAATCGTTTTTCCAAGGTTTGGCCAAATTATGAATCAATGACCAAAACCGGTGCGATTACCCTTTATTTCTTAAAGTAGGTGTGCATTGGAATCAACCCAATGAAATAATTTATTCTCTTTCACCAGTTTCTAGAATACATACACGACCTCTATTGTATATTTTACTCAAATACAAAACTTTGCGACGACATCCTTCATCCCACTGCATCGTGAAATTATGAAAAATCGATTACTTTATTTACGAACTTCTAAAACTAATCGTGAGATTTAGTGAAATCGATGTTACAAATATAATTGTCTTCATACTATATTGATTATACCTACCTCGTTACGACCATCTTTATCAACGTCCATCAGTAATAATGAGTTAACACCTCCAGCGGTAATCAGCCAAAGAATTTCGTTGCCGTCGGAGTCGAATCCTTTGATTATTGCTAAAATATTGAAATTTAAGCTTATGTATGAAATATGCAACCGATGATGGACTGAATTACAAGCTAGATGTATCCACAAAACGTATCGTAAACATAACACCCTCATGAATATGGAAATTTGCATTACACTGCAATCTACTATCGTCATTTTTACCACAGTTAATATGTTTACGATTGAGTAAATTATTGCGTAGTAAATGTTACGAAATATAGCAAAATAAGATTACGAAAAATCTAATCACATGTTTTAACTCAGTATGGTGTAAAGACTAGATCGTTTAATTTTGATCATTTGATTTTAGTTGTTGATAGTGGCTTGATGATGATATTGTTGCTACGAGTGACATCCAAAAAACGGGGATATCGAAAATCGATTTTACTCTCGGTTTAACATTGTGTCGGAAGTAGTGCGCTGCATAGCAAATCTGATGTTCTATACAGCGCACTACTTCCGAAACTGGGTTCAACGTACAGGATGAGAGTAAAATCTATTTTCGCTGGCACCGTTTTGTAGGTTTATTTCGTAACGACAATATGGTTTTTAGGGTGACAGTGATAATGACTACCTTCAATTTTTAACTCGAACCATGAAGAAAATATTTATTGACTCGATAAAAGACCCTATGAAAAATTTGAGCTCAATTGGACATGCTCAGGGCTGGCGGAAGGGGTTAAAATGTAGTGCTCTTGATCCCGAAACATGTGCCATGAAATTTTCGAAATCAAAACAAAAATGTTAACGCCAAATGACTTACAAACGCATGAAACGTCAAGATCTGGTGTTATCTAGATTCTTTTTTTGTATTTAAACAGGAAAAAATTTTGTAGTAAAAACTGCCATTGCCTATCTTTAAAACTGCTATGAAATTTCAGTCAAATTTACTACGTTTATGGTGAAACCTTCAACATTTGTGGTATATTTGACAGACCTCATATTGATATCAGCCGCACCATGGTCGATCTAATCGCAGGCATGGTAAAATCAAACGTATTTATAGTCAGGTGAAAATTGTTGGTGTTTGCGCTTAATTTAACCCTCAAAATGGTAGTTTCTACTGCGGTTTTTTTGCGTGTATAAAATCAACTTTCTGGGACACAAATTCTCGTAAGTAGGACCGTTGATATGAAATTTTGATGAATTGGTTCTTCTTATAATTTCAAACAATAATTAGCATTTGGTAGGAGATATTGCACCAAGGGGCTCTCTTTTTTTCCTAAGGGTGGTTCATATTTCATTAGGGCTATCCTTCAAAATATCGTTTTTTCATGTTTTATTTTGTTTTAATCACTAGTTTCTTCAGAATTGATCAAAAAAAACTCTAACTGTTGTGTAATGCATTATAGTCCACTCTTTTAAATTTGATATCGAAGGAACCATCGTATATATCGGATATTGAATGACGAAAGTGAATTTTGGGAGCTTATTTCAAAAATGTGGACGAAGCTGCCAGAATTACCCATTACCCTCGAGTTAGGGATAGTTGACTGCCATTTATTTTTGAATAAGATATTCCACGGGATTAAGAAGTAATTTAGAATGTGTAAGAAGTAATTTAGAAAACCGAAGAAGTAATTTAGGAAACCGTTCAGCCAATGTAAGGGACATATTTTTTTCTATGATCCCATCTATGGTCTTTTGTGTTAATAACGTAGTAAACATCATGTTATTGGTAAAATTTTCAATGGAAATGAATAAGTTTACAGTTGTATATTTTTCAAATGTCTCATCTAAACACAAACCAGTGGAACAAAATCGGTGTATAGTGAATATTAATGTACACTGAAAATAAATCAATAATTTTTATTATTAAAATTGGCACTTAAATCGGTCAATTTTTGCTTCGAATTGAAATCATGTGAGCCAGTATGATTTTCATTTGCCCCACATAATTTTTAACACCCGTCAATACACAGGTTCGTTTCCAATGAGACTGATATGGTCCGCACATAATTTTCAATGGAGCGAGAAATGTCATTCAAGTGTGTTTTCACTTTGCCCTATTCTATCCATCTTCACACTTAAAACGAAATAAATAACCGTGCGTGAAAAACAATCAGCTGCTTTGTCGTTCTAGAAGAGAAAAAACTGCAAAATGGAGAAGCAAAGTGAAGTTTACCGTGTGGTGGTTTAGGTACTTGGTTTGCCAGCGGAAGTCACTGAATTTTTCAAAGGTAATAAATTACTATAGATGTTCTTCTTTGCCATGTTAACGGTGTTTATTGTGAATATTTTAGATCTGCCGAGCATTTTTGCCATTCCCGCAGGAGAGCTGCTGAACGCGATAGCTTCAAACAGTAACGAAGTTTTTATGATGGTACAGATAAAACCTCTTTTATTCACACATTTCGTTTTATTACTTGAAAAGTAAAAAAAAAATCCAAAACTAAACTTTTTATGAAAAAATAAAATCCATGCACCTTTTCACCTAAAACATATTAAAAAAACTCATCTGATTTTTGCTAGGACAAGTTAATGCAATCCATGTTCACTATAATTAATATCTATTCAGCTCTTGCACTTAAAGACTATATATTTATTGCACATTTTGTTAATTTGCCACATTTAATAAAAAATAAGTACCGCACCAATACAGAGCAATAACTTTGCACTTTGAAGTTGCATCCATGAATAGACCCAATTTAGTGGTTATAGACCGATATTACATCCATATACCTCGAAAGTTTCTGACTTTATAACATGAGTTGTGTAACTTTTCATGATACATACTACCAAACGTCTTATTAAACTTATCTATGCAAGTGAATACTAGTTAAATTTTGCTTACAGCTCAAATACTGTATGAGTTATAATAAAAAAAATGTAATCGTTCGCTGCATTACTACGCAACATTTCATACAGCCCGTCTAACAATGGATTTATTGCGTGCCAAGTTTTGTAATACATGTTTTCCCCGAATTAACATTATAAATCGTGTAAAGTTCTCGAACATTCCATTCATTGCGGATAATGTTTGTATACTTGTCTTTGTTACAACTATCTTATGCAAGGTGCTGCTTCGTGTGGAATGTAATACAATTTTACATGCTCTTATATTTACATCGCAATGAAAATTTAGATTTTTTTTATGTGGACAACTTGTATAATTTTTCAAGCATAAGCATTTTCCATGGAAATATCTCAGAGTACTCCTCAAAGAACTCAAAGAAAGAATCTGAAGAATTATAGTGTTTTTTTTTTCATCAGGGCAAATCTACCAATGAGAGATTCTCTCCTGTCTCGCTCACTTTCATTTATTACAGCGCCATTATAAAACTTTTGAGGGTTTCTTTTGTACAAATCATACAGCATACTCTACAAATAATAGAACGAAAAACGTAAAAGTGATTGAAATATGAATGAAAGAGATAAGAACCTTATCTGTCAAACAAACGGCCGACATATCCCAAAATATGTTTAGATACGAAGTAATCAAAAGAGAAAGTCGTTGAAGAGAATCGATCAAAGCAGATAGGACCCTTTGAAATGTTTGTCTAGATATAGAGCATGCAGTCGTCGTCACTGTTTCCAAACGAAGGGAGCTATGAATGAAGAAGCCAACAAAGCAATAAAAAGAAAAAGTGTTGCACGTCGATAACGAAGGTAACTTTTTACTTTTTAATTTTCAATACAATTTGTATCCTATTTGGATGTTTGATAAATAATTATTATACTTATAGCTTGCAAGATTGACGAAGTTCGTCTGATTAAGAAGTTGAGTACCTGAATATGGAGACCGACGACAGTGAAAACGATGCCGATGACGGTGATCCGTTAAATTACATAGACTAGTGGAGCGAACAACCTGACGATGAACAGGAATCTTTGATAAAGTTCAAGGCAACCGTAATGCTAAAAGTTTTTAAAGGCAAAGGTCCAATGAAATAGGAGAAACACTTCAATTTGCCGGGGATACCGTGGACGAAATTTTCGAACTTATGTGGGAAGCAGCCTTTCACCAAAGAATGTGGATCATTCACATATTTCCATTAATAGAAACACGTGTGCCGATATCGATTCTATTATTTAAAAAAAAGGAAAAACTATCTTGATTACTGTGTACTTACCATTACCACCCACAATCAACGTATTACCCGGGAAGTTACCAAACGCACCAATCAATAGCGATCGAACACCCTCGGGAAAATCACGTTGAAATAGATTATAATTCTCATCCACATGGTAAGCTGTCGAGTTAAACCCATTGTAATCGAAAGCGCTCTTCCTTCAATGCCAATCAAAACCTACCAAGAAAATGAGATGAACTTCCAATCGCCAGAATGTCTCGATCATCGTCTCTCTTCAGCTTGCCGGCGATGATGGCTCGAATGGGAAAGTTCATATTCAGCATCGCGATATCGTTCTTGATTTCCGATATTGAAAGTTTCGAGTTTTGCAATCCATACCGTTTGTGAGGAGTGTGGATCAATATCTGTGCATTGAAAAAATAACCAACGATCAGCGACGGCATTACTCGAACCAATCAAGTTTGCAAATTTGGGCAAACGGGCCACAGACAGTTCCATTGAAAGCATTCAAAGGTAACCAGTTTTTTATGCATTGTACGAATCCGAAGTCAGGAATTCTCCTTCTTACCTTATCCGCATTGGTCACCACGGTCAAACATGAATGTATGCCATCGTACTTGCCGCAAGTTACCAACTTCTCAAACACCTTATAGTTAAGCGAGAATGAAAAAACTGGCTTGATGGAAATGTCCATTTTTGATAGAATAAATCGAAATGTTTTTTACTCCTATTTCAAAAATGGTTTTGCATCGCAATTTACGTTCAATGCAACACTTTTGGAATTAATGTAAATAGATTCGCTCACTTCAGTGTTTTCATTGCATTCCGCGCCATGGAAACTGATTTCTGTCATGCGTAATGGCATGTACGTAGACAAAAATTCCATAGAAAAAAGTTATATGATCTATCTCAATTGGTAGTTTTACTCCTTACCCAAAAATATTATACTCGTATTTCTTTTATTTCGTCATAAGTCATTCCTGCGTTACAGTGGTCCAATAAGTTGACTTTTTTAAATGCACTTTTTTCATATATTCATGACTGTTGAACTACTGGGCCGATTTTATCAACCAAATACTCTAATGAGAGGTAATCAAATATACTGTTTTGGAGGAATAAATAAAAGAGCGATATTCGTTATGAAAATATTAAATTTTTTTTCATGGTTTTCATGGTCTCTAGACCAAAGAGGCCCCTCGATTTTATATTTTTTCTTGAAAAAATACTTTTTACATACTTTATCAAATAATTGGCTATGTAGGAAATGTGTCCCTTGACTCAGCCTAATATGCAACGATCGATTACATTTTTTATTGTTACAAAAAAAAGTATTTGAGCTGGAAGCAAAATTTATCAAGTTGTACACACGCTTAGATAAGTTTAAGAAGACGTTTGGTAGTATGTATCACGAAAAGTTATACAACTCATTTTATAAAGTCAGAAACTTTCGAGGGTTGTGGATTTAATGTAGGTCTATAAGCACCAAATTGGGTCTATTCATGGATGCAACTTCGTCCCATTTGATAGATTTGTTATTAAATGTAGTCTTCGTACGAATTTCTGTTCTGATTTTCTGATTTAAGGCATTGCCAGCTGTATTGGCTTCACCCAACACAAAATTTCACAATAGAAACTATATAAAACAGTTAAGAAACACTTAAGTGATTCTCACATATGATTTATCGGTCATCCGGTAATGATAACATGATAATTCACTCTACACAGATTTTGTTTCTTTGGTTTGTGTTTGGATGAGCCATTTGGAAACCATACAACCGAAACTCATACATTTTTATTGGAAATTTTACCAGTAACAACATTTTTATTAACATTAGTACACGACACTGAAGAAGTCTGCACATTGTAGACGAAATACGCGTATCTGTCAAGATAAGCAATAAAGGTAGTTGGAATTAAATGGAAATTACTAATCATTCTTCTTATTTTCTGGTTATTTTTACTACGCTTTTTATACAACAGGTCATAGTTGGGAACATAGAAATAGATATGTTTCTAACATTGGGTCTACAGTTTTCATGTTAAATCATTGTTATTTTAACTATGTGAACAGTAAGTTTATAGCGTGTGACTACTTTCTATACATCTTGGCTGCATTACTCGGTTTACAGGTTCAATTTAACCAAATTTAGATCATTCGAAGATCGTGTAGATAATCTGTTCAGCTTAACTGAACCTGTATAAGTTGATTAATAATGTCTCAATTGTGTGGGTGAAATCGATCATCCTGATAGCAACATGATTTTGTTGATTATCGCCGAATTAATGTCACATTTGGTACATAGGCCGAATGAAGGAGCTAGGCTAACATTACATCCCCTTACCCTATGTACTTTAGTTTTGCCCTATTTTTTTCAAATATACTGTTTTAAATTTTTGCTGACTATCCTACCACGCGTTTTCATTATTCAAAGTAACTTGCCAACCATGCGTCTTCATCAAGCTAAAGGCATTTTTCAAGATAATATACACTTCAATTTCAGGTTTAAAACTTTGATATGATTCGGCTTTTATCTTGAGTTTCCTCATATTTTTCCTTTAGCTGCTGAATTACCTCATCTTCTTTTTTTTTAGACAATTTGCAATAGCAATTGCACTCTCTAATCATACTGATGAGATTAATAAAATCGAGATTCCATTATGAAAATATTAAACATCTATAAAAATAAGTGTTGTAACTGTAATTTACTTCATGGCATGTGAAATTAAGTGTTCAGTTTTTGGTTCATGTAAATTTGAAAGAGGGCGCAAATTTAAGTATGGGTGAGTCTTGAAAGATCTAAAATTTCATGAAATATTCTAAGTGTGCTGTTATATATTTGATGTTTCGATACGAAAACTGTAAATTTTCCATATTTGTAAACTACCTTCTCACTACTTCACTTCTTTTTTCCGGTCGGTGTTCAGACGTTCTCTGTTTGATACACAGGAAAAAACTACCATTATACCCGACTATGCCTATCTTTAAAACTACCTTGAAATTTCAGTCAAATTTACTACGTTGATGGTAAAACTTTCATCATTTGTGGTATATTTGACAGACCTCATATTGATATCAACCGCACCATGGTTGAACTAATCGCAGGCATGGTAAAATCAAACGCATTTATAGTCAGCTGAAAATTGTTGGTGTTTGCGCTTAATTTAACCCTGGAAATGGTAGTTTCTACTGCGGTTTTTTTGTGCGTGTACTTTAGAAATGCGCGTGCAAAAATTCGTCGAGAATCCTTTGCTCTTCCGACTCCATTTCAAAAACTTTCCACACTACAATGAAACTTATTATCGTTTCAGTTGAAACCCGAATTTATCGACTAGCGACAATCGGTTTCACTAGCGATCCATACTTTGTACCTAATGTCGGAAGTAGCGCGTTGTATAGCACCTCAGATGCGCCATACAGCGCACTACTACCATAGACTAACTCTAAGACCAGTAGGTCCCGAACAAATACGATTTTTTTTCTTGGCTCTGTCAGTACTAGCACATCGATCCCAAGCTCGGTCCCAAGCTTAATAATACGCCCCTAATAATGACGAACACGAACACGCTCTCAAATATTCTGTCAAAATAACACAGCAAAACAAAACAAAGGCGCAAATATGTATAGTTAGGTGCTGGCTTCAAGGTGTACTTCGGATCAATGGGTTCTACAACAGTGAACCAATTTCAAATCGCTAGTTGCATATTGATTGTTGCTAGTACTGACTGAGCCAAGAAAAAAAAAATTTTTTTTTTTTTTTTTTTTTTTTTTTATTTTTTTTTTATATTATAATAGTGTACTAATAACCAACAACCCCCCACCCCGCCCCGCCGCCGCACCCACCACCACCAAAACAAAAACAAAAAAAAACACAACAACAACACCCCACCAAAAAAATTTTTTAAAATATTTTTTTTTTTCTCAAAATATTTATCCCTCCCTCTTCCTTCTTCCGCATTTTTTTCCAAAAATTTTTAAAAATTTTCAAAAAAATTTTAAAATTTTTCTTCCTTCCCCCACCCCCCCCCCCCATACCCAAAAAAAAACCCCCTTAAAAAAAATTCCCCCCCCTGGGACGGACGGTTTATTCATAACGCACCTGGTCAAAATTTTCAGTGCTTCAAGTTCCATCACGGAGAAAAAACAGTCCCTTTTGAAACAACAAACTTGTTTGTTGAAATACAAACTAAAAAAATAGTTTTTTTAAAAATCCGTTTTGTTGTTTTAAACCAAAGATTCTGTTTTGAAACAAACAAGCAGGATGGTTGTTTCTACATAAAGATATTACCAAAAAACAACACAAATTATGGTTGTTTTAAACTAAAATATGTGTTGTTTTTACCTTGCAAGAGGTTTATTATTACCAAAACACAGGTTACGTTGACTCAGGGAAACAAATTAAAATTTTAGATTGATTCAACCAAAGCGGCGATTAAATCAAACTGATATATTGTTTGGAGAAAAAACAACTAAAAGTTTAGTTTGAAACAAACTATTTTTTTGGGTTATTCTATTTTCTGTCCGGTCCCACTGCATGCTCTATTCACGTAAGTTTTCAACGCAGGTGAAAATTTAATGTAATGAATTTAATGAAAACCTGAAAATATTACTAAGGCTCGCATTAACATTTTTAGATTTCTTTTAGACTGAGAGAGGTCTATAAATGTAAATGTGCGCTTTTCTAATGTTTGTTGGCCTTTTATTCAAATAAATATTATTGAAATTATTACAAGAGAAATGTAGGTGAACGGAAATATTTGTTGTTTCCACCGTTTCGATCGTTTGTTTCAAACAGCAATTCAGTTTAAATCATACTCAAATTTGTTTGAAACAAACCATAAGCGTTGGTAAAACCAACTAACAAATCGGTTTGTTTTCGTAGCTGTCATAATGAAACAACCAACATAATAATAAATTCAAACGGATGTCAGTTGAACTTAACTGATTAATTCCCGAAACAATAACCCAAAATTTTAGTGTGTTTTAACCACCGTAGGTAGTCAAAACAAACTAATATGATGTTTGTGCTCAATTCAACGTGGGGGCCCTTTTCAGCTTTAATCCAACTTCAATGATGCACTAGACGTAATGCATATGCCCTATATATGCAAGCTATTATAGCCTCGTGGTTACTTGGGAAGTTTGTCTACCGATTTAGCTAATCTTTTCAATCGTAAGTGTTGTGTAGTGTATTTTTTTACTTCTGGTTCTAATACTACGTTATAATTTCAGAATACGGAATACAGTTTGCAGACGCGTCTTCGGTGACTTCATTTCTTGGGCAGCTCGGAATCACGTCGGATTTCGGTATGGAGCAGCAATTATTTATTTCAACCACGAAGATTCCATCCTCTATCCATACAAATACCGTAAGCCCCGTGAGGGTTGCATGTGAAATGAAAATTAAAGAAATAAAGAAAATTTGAACTACATACTTACCAGCGTTTATTTACATAAAATTTCAACACAAGAACATTTGAATTTCTTGACTTAATAACATTGATATCCTTGAATCTCATTCATCAATTTAGCATGTCATACGCGTTATATTTATATGATAAGCCTTGCCAAAGGTACCTGAAACATACATCATACATTAATGTGTAACACATATGAATGACAAATGGATCAGAAGTAGTGAAAAACAACATGTGTAACATATGAATTCATGGTTACAATTTTTTTTAGTGTATCCAAGGAAGAAGAGGACACAACCGAAGAAATCTGAAAAGAAAGAAATGTGTGGCTAATAACATAAATAATATTAATACCTAAATAAAATCGAATTTAATTGAAATTATATATATAAAATAAAAAAAAAAACCCCAGCCAAAATACATTTTAAACAATATAAATAAAAAAAAAAATTTTTTTTATCAAAAAGACAATAACAAATTATATATTCACCCACCAAAAAAAAAAATAAAAAAAAAAAAAAAAAAAATACTTTTTCAGAAAAAAAAAATATTTATGTGGGTTTTTAAATTTAATTTAAATTATATAAAAAGTTTATTTTCAAAAAATAAAAAAAATAAAAAATTAAAAAAAAAAAAAAAATTTTTTTTTTTTTTTTTTATATTCTCATATACACCCCCTTCCCCCGCGTTTTCTTTTTTTTGTTGTGATTTTTTTCATTGACACATATCAAATTTGTATGTTGGATTGAAAATGTAAATGAAAAAGTCTAATCCGCATACGTTATTTTCACTTCGTTTTCAAGTTTTTTTTTTAAACAAAACTGATGAAATTTTGTTTTGTTAATTTAAAGAGAAAACCTGATTTGACCAGCAATGTTTTGATATCAAAACGTTCTTTGAGCTTTCACATATCAAATCTTTACGTTGGTTTTGAAAAAAAAAAAACAAAAAAAAAAAAAAAAAAAAAAAAAAAAAAAATAAAAAAAAAAAAAAAAAAAAAAAAAAAATTTTTTTTAAAAAAAAAAAAAAAAAAGTGGTTGGGGTCGGGGGGGTTTTTTTTTGCTCTTCGCGATTTTTTTTTTCTTTTCTTTTTGTTTTGTGTGCCCGCGGGGTGTCCCCCCCTTCGGTTTGGGCCCAGGGTCCCGGGAGTGTGAAATAGTGAAGTGTTTCGGCGGAAGGCTGGTTTGCTGGGAAGTTTGCGAGTATGCTTCCTGAAGAAATTTTGCGGCACATAAGCGAGTGTGGTAGTGAAAAGACAAAATAGCCGACGGCTGGAGAGCATCATTTGCTAAGCTCAGCAATGGAAACTATGCCTCTTGGAAGTTCCGCATGTGGTCTTTGCTGGAACGTGTGGATTTGTGGGACACAATTGAAAAGCCGAAGCGGGAAGAAGTTGATGATGATTATGCGCAGTGGAAGAAAAGCTACGTCAAGGTGCGAGCGACAATTTCTTTGTTTGTCGAAGACCGCCAACTTCGATTTGTGAAAAAGTGTGAAACGGCTCATCAAATGTGGGAAAATCTAAGAGTGTACCATGAAAAAGCCACCATTGGCAACCAGGCAATGTTGTTGCAACAGTTGTGCTCCAAGAATCTGTGCGAAGGTGGTAACGTCGAGAAGCCTCTCGAAGAGATTGAGTGTTTGTATGAGCGCTTCGACATTGTGGAAGTGGAAATCAGTGAGCTGTTGCGGATTATCATGATGTTGCGCAATCTCCCATCGTCGTACAACAGCTTTGTGACGTCGTTGGAGAATCGTCCGCAGGAAGATCTCACGATGGATCTTGTGGTAGCTCGATTGCGCGACGAGTACCAAAAGCGGGTGGGTCACAGTGGACACAGTGATAACAGTGAGAAAGCGCTGACAGTTTTCGAAACGGAAAGAAGTGAGAAGAGGTGTTTCTATTGTTCGAAACCAGGACACTTTAAGAGAAACTGCCGTAAGCTTCTCGCTGAAAAAGGTGGTGAAAGTTCAAGTGAAAATCGTAAACCACCGGGATCTAACCAGGCTGTTAAGCAGAAAGCGAAACAAGCTCAAGCGGAGGGTGACGGTGTGAATCGGTCGAAACAGGTGGTAGCGGATGATGTAGTCTGTGGTGCCGTGTGTTTTGTGGCCGGTGACGTGATACCGGGAGCATGGACGATCGACAGTTGCTGTACATGCCATCTGACGAACGACCGTGAATTTTTCACCGAATTCAAACGAGGAGTCGTGGTGGATGTATCCCTTGCCGATGGAACGAAAACCAAATCGGTCGGTGGCAGGGAGCGGTGTGATTATGGGCATGAATGCCACGGATGAACGTGTCGCAATCACTCTTGAGAACGTGTTGTTGGTTCCCTCACTGGAAGGCGGTTTGCTGTCTGTCCGGAAACTTGCATCGAAGGGTCTCACAGTAGTGTTCGAAGCAACCGGTTGTGCAATCAAAACAGCTGTCGATATTATCCTGGCATTAGGTGAACTGGTTGGCTGTCAGTACAAGTTAAAGCTGGCAGAGCAGTGTTTGTCGGTTGCGGAAAATCATGGTGTGAACTGTCAGCACACCTGGCATAGGCGTATGGGCCATCGCGACATTAATGTTGTGAATGCGATCGTGACACAGGGTTTGGCCAGTGGAATCAAGCTGACGGATTGCGGAGAACGGATCGTGTGTGAGTGCTGTTTAAGACCATCCCCACCGGTGGGTTCGTATCTGGGTAATATTTCGATGACAAAGAGCGTTCCTATTTTGATTTAGCCATCCACTTTCGCACTGGTCGTTCATAAAAAGGTAACACAATAACAATAAGACTCAAATTTATTCTCGCACCGGTTTCGTTTCGCTAAATATTTCGTGCAGTGTATATATATAACTATAGTTTAAATACTCTTCCGTATAGGTTTTCGACGTTGTGTTTGTCCCAAAGATTTGCTCTTGGGAAACATCCAGCCAAGCCCTGCAAAGCACTTCGTTGTCTTATTGCGTCCAATTCCTTCCACGGGATTTGGGTGCACTCATTTTGCACTGCACAACATATCACAATAAACGTGAAATTAGCAAATAACACTTTAAAAACAAATCGGAAACACTTAAATTGAAATGATAGTCTTCCAGATGAAGATGTTGTTTTAACGTTTCAATTGGTTTTGCTTATTTTCTTCAAATAGCAACGCTCGGCTCGGTTGGGTCGGGTTGTCAAATTTCCGAACCGGCAGCTCACCGAGTGAGCAAATTGTCTTTTTCCAACCCGTTTACCAACCACCAGTGCGGTGTTGAGTTGTCAAACAGGGTAACAATTTATCGATATTACCGTATTGGTGCGTCTGGTTTAAGGGATAAGTTGGTACGAAAGCCCTTTCCACAGGTACAAGAGCGCAAGTCGAAGCGACCGTTGGACATCATACACACGGATCTCTGCGGACCCATGGAACATCCGGCGCCGAGCGGGAATAAGTATTTCATCACTCTAATCGATGATTTCAGTCAGTTTTGCGTGGTGTTCCTACTGAAGTCGAAGGACGAATCAGGAGATAAAATTATGGAATTTGTTCGGTGGGCGGAAAATATCTTCGATAGGAAACCGTGTGTGCTGCGATCTGATGGAGGAGAAGAATATGTGGGTGAAAGGCTGAAACAGTTCTGTAGATCGGAAGGCATACAGCTGCAGTTCTCACCGCAGTCAAATGGTGTAGCGGAGCGAAAGAACCGTTCGCTTCAGGAAATGGCCAGCGGTATGTTGCTGGATTCTAACCTTCCCAAGTTTTATTGGGGGGAAGCGATTCTCACAGCTACATTCATCCAGAATCGGCTTCCATCCAAAGCAGTTCATGCGACGCCATATGAATTGTGGACAGGGGACAAGCCAAACCTAGGAGATTTTAGAATCTTCGGATGTGAAGCGTATGTTCGAATACCTGATGCGAAGCGCAAGAAGCTGGACCCTCGATCGCAAAAGCTCGTTTTCGTGGGCTATTCAGGTTGTCACAAAGGTTACCACTTTCTTGATGTGAAAACGAACCGCATAATCATTAGTCGAGATGCAGAATTTCTGGAACTCACGGACGGTTCCAAACAACAGAATGAGCTTAGCGTGCGTCCGGAAATGCGGCGAGTGGAGGAGCATGTACCAGATGACCCAGTAACGGAGAGTGAAGAAATTTCAGTGTAAGTGTTCGAACAGCGTGAAGATAACGAGACGCAGGAAGAAGAGCGTCATTCAGTGTACGAAGATGCAGAAGATACAAATGACAGTGACTTTCCTGGCTTTGAAGAACTAAGTGCGGAACTGGAAGTGCTAGATGAACATGTTTTGAACCGCCGAGATCGGCAAACGCGTGGTGTGTTACCAAACAGGTATGAGGACTATATTGTTGGACAAGTGCCCAAGATAAGACCCAAGGATACGCACAGTGTTTTGGTGTGGATTTTACGGAAGTATATGCACCAGTCTCGCGGCAGGCTACGCTGCGTGCACTGCTGACGGTTGCAGGGAAAAATCAGCTGGTTCTGAGGCAGTACGATGTACGAACGGCCTATCTCAACGGCACTGTCGAAGAAGAGCTCTATATTCAGCAACCTCTTGGTTTTGTAGTTCCGGGTCACGAGCAAACGGTATGTAAACTTCTAAAAAGTATATATGGCCTGCGCCAATCTGCCAGGTGATGGTACAAAGCATTACACGCTGTACTCCTCGAGCTTAAGTTCAAGCCAAGCTCTGCAGATCCATGTATATGAGAACCCGTTAGGCATCATTTTGGTTTATGTAGATGACCTATTAATTGGCAGCGCACGTGAGCTTGATATAGACAAGGTCTATGAAAGTCTGCAAAAGAAATTTGACGTTACTTCGTTAGGTTCTGTACGACATTTCTTGGGCTATGAGATTCGGAGAGAGGGTTGCTACTGAAATTAAAGCTGTCGGCGTATATTGACACTTTGCTTTCCAAGTTCAATATGGAGAATTGTCGCCCCTCCAAGATCAACGAATTTCTCGTCATCGAAAACTCGCCTAATCAATCCACCACGTAAATTTCGAAGTGGAAGAGTTCACCTATCCTATAGAATTGGAGGCTTACATGGGTAGCCTTTCTGCCACGAGAAATTTACGGAAGAAGCCATTGTTTACGTTTGTCAGTTAGGCCCTAATGAAAAATCTTTGTCGAATTGATTGTTGGCTGTACTCAGGATCAAACTCCAGTGTCAATAGCAGAGGGAAATGACTTCTGCAGCTTTTGACAAACGGTATCGGAGCTTGAAACACAGATCATCTTTGACCCAATTTTTCGCTAATGAGACATAGATCTTGCAAACGGTTATTCGCGTTCGGAATGCCATTAGCTTGCCGAAATCTGGTAGTAGAATAAACATGAAGCAAGGGCAGAGACGCCGGTCTGAATGAAGAACGGGAATTTCGAGGACAGCGGAAGTTATAGTGTCGATATGCCTTGAATCGTGCTGCTTGTCTCCAGTTCCTCGAGTGTCCCACATCTCCGAGATCTTGTTCCATTTGGTCTAAAACAACAATTTGTCACCACTATTTTTGTGCACTCGCTGGTCTAACCCGCTTTTCGAATGAATTCGTAGTTTTTGAGAATTTGATGAATTCAGCGCCAACATTTGATTAGGGCGAATCTGCTTTTGTAAACAAATCTTATGTTGGCGCTGAATTGATTATATTTGCCATAGCGAAAAACCACGGAGAGAATCCAATACCTGATTAAGAATTGTTTCCGGCTTTCTACATAACTATTGATTTTCTTTTTCTTCCTTTCATGCAGATCCTTCCATTCAAAAGTACGAAATCGTTGCCCCCCCGTGAGTATAGTGCATGTTTCATCGTCGTATAGAACTAGCAGTCGAATCAATGTCTTGTTGATCAACTGCGTAGTGTTGCAAACTTCGTTCGATCGTAGCGTCCTAAAAAAGACATGGTTTCCAGCCATAATGGGTCTCTGTTTCTTTCTGCGGTCACCAATGGGCCCATATACACCTACCACCTCGATTTCCTCACCATCGATCTGAACTCGGAGTGGAAGGTTAACATTTTCTTCTCGTGATCTCTTCCTTTTTTAAGTTTTCGACGCATTAATGATAAGTCCAATTCTGCTAGCTTCGGACTTCAGTCTGATAAACGTTTCCATCATTTTCTCAAAGTTGCGTGTAACAAAAGAACAATTCAACACAAAAACCCTACTTTTAATGGTGAGGATTTCAGAAGTGTCGATTTTTTGTGCAATGCTTTGAAAAGACATTTGAATGCTATACTGCAGTGAATCGCATGTCAGTCCCATCTTTTCTTGATTTTCTATCCATATGGGACTGGTAGCAATTCACGGCAGTATACGCATGTCACACTTAACCCTTTCAGAATACAACCTATATTACTTGATACCAACATTCATACGTCTAGTTTTCACTGTATATAATGTGTATAACTCTGATTAATCACAAGATCCTCGTAAACATAGAAAGATCGATCTTTAGGACCGATTCACTCGAATGAGTCAAGGATCGATTCGCCGATTATGATTTCATCGGTAGCCTTAAATCGATCTTTTTGTGTTTTAACGCCTGTGTTTTCTCAATTAGCATTCGTTTTCTTTTTCATAGGGAAATTAAAATCTACCGAACTAAAAATCCTTCCTGCAAAATGGCTAGCTGGCCAGATGTCAAAGGCTCTCTACTAAATGTTAAACAAAAAAGAGGTGATTTTGCTGAAATATTAGTAATTTTAGTTCTTTTGATTTTTTGTTGAGGAATGGGGATCATTATCGGGAAGAGATATTATAACTTTATAAGATTCATAAATTAATATCTCCTAACTGTTATGCGTCCACAAGGTAGAAAAAAGAAACAATTTTCAGACAGCTCCGGCGTTCAACCGCCGACACAATATAAAAATCAATGAGTATTTCGCAATGGATACCTTTCATCTGCGTGCATTTGACATTTTTTCAAGGATTCGAACATTCAGAGTTACACCAGAATTCGATTTTAACGTTACTCTATTATCAAAAAAAAATAGGAGTTACAATGATAGCACATCTCCTAACAACCGTGATACAATCCAACAAGTGCGTCCTGAATCGCTCGAAGGCATGAAAGGTTAGTCCTGAAACCACCTGCCCTCTCCGCTTGCGTTTCAGCCCTATAACATCGGTAGATGAAAATTATTACAAAAACGTTTAAAGGAAATAATGCGACTGTTTACCTTATATATTTGGTATAACCCTTGGTATCGATGTCACTCATGGTTGGTTGTATTGGGCCTTCTTTTGGGTATATCTGTGGCTCGTACACATATGTAGGACCTTCCTCTATTTTAGGCACTGGTAGGAATCCATGTTGCGACTGGAACTTGATACCAGTCGAGAAATGGGTCGTCTTCGGCGCAGGGGGAGCCATTGGTTTCGGTAATGCAATCTGCTGCTGTTCGGCTCGTTGGGCAAACTTGTCCACGATTGTGCTGGCATCTTCGTAGCTTTCCATCAGAGAATCAATCAGGTCTTCCTTATTTTTTGCCTTTTGTTTACGGTTTTCAGCTTCGATCAGTGCCAGTTCTTTTTTGCGTTGATCAGATTGCTCTTTTTCGCTTTCGATCAACTGTTCCAATTCAAATTCATCTTTACTAAGCTTTGATTTGTTCTTCAAAATCGTATCCCGATTTTCCTTTTTGTACTGTTCGATACGTTTGTTTGTGTTAATGATATCGATGTTGTTGCACAAATTGAACACCAATTCCTCTATCAATTCAAGGTAGTCATTATACTCATTTAACGAATTAAAATCGTCCTCTTTTTTATTGAAGTCCTTTAGAATTCGCTTCCGGATCTGAACTTCTTTGTCGACGTTGGAATCTTCAAATAGTTGCACTCGAAAATTACTTCGTCGCAGGGCAACATTACATTCCGGACATGAGCCGGATCCTTTCAGAAAAAGTAGTTCCACACAACTTTCGCACAGCGTATGGCCGCAGACATTTACCATTAATTTCAGTGATGGATTGCGATACTTGGTGGTTTTACAACGCGGGCATCCTTGATCATCCATTTTGAGGTAGTTTATGTCGTTGACTTTACGCTCACTTAATACTCCTTGATTATTTCTATTGGTAATTATGTGTATGCACATAAAATTTATTTAATATAGATTACTCACAAACCGTACTCTGGCCTTGCCGAATGTGTTTTGTTTTGAATTTAGAGTTTGGTTTGTAAGGCAGACAAGGACAAATGGGCTTTGATTCTGGGCAACAATGTAGGTAGTGCGAAAGAGTAAAACTCACTCCCACATTTGTTGATATACAGTATGCATAACCAGGGTTGTCAACGCCAGCTGGAAGCGAAAGACACTAACAGAATGATAGGTTGGGAGGGGGCGGTTCCTAGCAGATGTCTGCTTGAATCATAAAACAATGTGTCGACATCAGCCTCATGCCATACAACTTCGTCGTGTTATTTTGATCTAGGTTTTAACAATAATTTATGTCGTTTTCTGTTTTGCGGTGTAACTACACCAAAACTGCACCAACGTTCACCGAGACAAAACCGAGTGTAGCTGTCAAGTTCACCTTTTTTTACAAAACATAATGAACTGTCGATGACTCGCGTTTGTTGGCTCAGCTACACTTTTAGTTCTATACACCATGGTGCACTTGATCGAAAACGACATTAGTCAAACCCAAGTCAAACGTCCTTCTCATGAGAGCCGAATTAAAAACATTTCACCACTACAATCTAAAAGGAGAGGTGAAAACCATGAAAACAAAACATTCGTCATCCGTACAGGGCGATCCAAAAACTTAACTTCCGCTTTTGCGGCCTATATCAAGTCTACACAAATGTACACGCTCATTAGTATTTACCGCAAAAGAGGGAAAATTTTAGTGTTTTGAGGCATCTGATCAGATAGCGGAGCCTAGTACAATAATTATTCAATAATATCAATTATTGAAGTAGCCAAGTCCCCATTCTGACTTCAATCGTACTTCCCGTCCTAGTACAATCGTTCTTCAATGGCCCCCCTTATAAATTTCGTATGGTTATTTTTCTTAACGACCTATTTGGGGTATCATCCAAACCATCAAGGAATGGTTGGAGGATTTGTGATATCGTTCGTTTAAGGTCATTTTTTATCAGGGCCTTCAGATGTTACAACCAATGGACATGAAATGTCAAAATAGCAAGCGGTTCATTTCAAATTTTGTCAGTTGGTTGAAGTACACTTGAAGTCCGCCTTTGAACTAGGATTGTACTAGGACTGTTCACTTCAAATGGACCTCGGATTATTTGTTGAAAAACTAATGTTCTCATTAGTATATTTATAAATAAATCCATTGTTTTATTATATTTATATATTAAAACAAAACAAAAATATTAACAGGTACATATATATGAATGATTAATTATGCTTATAATTTATCAACAATTTATATAAATCCATTCTTTTAAACATATTGGCCACGTCTTCCGGAGCACAGAGCAACAGGATTGTACACTCCCGTTCCGTTCCACTCAGTGACTGAGTAGAATCATATTCCTTTAAAATAATGGATTACATTTCTACTCAGTCACTGAGAAGAGTGGAACGGGAGTGTTTGTGGGTTAGAAAACTTGTACTGTCGGCTTATGGGATACTCGCGTTGACATTGATAGAACTGGGTAGTGGAAATGGTAATCGTCTCTGACGGGGAAAATATCAGGAAGCTGTGGACAGTAGATGTTGCTATTCAACGAGACTGTTGAGCAGAACCTGCGCCACCTTTAGGCAGCAAATTGTGTTTTGAGTTAGTGTTCTGTTTTGCTGTGTCAACTTTTTTTTTATTAATAAATTAATATTAATAAAAAAAAGTTGACGCAGCAAAACAGAACACTAACTCAAAACACAGCAGTGGTACCAATCCAAAAATGATGTGGTGGCGAGTGTGTTTGAAGAGTGGCAGATTGTATTTTTGAGGGTTAACACACATAGACTTATGAGTAAATCTTTCATCCTTTAACACTTTTTTAAATCATATTGCTATTGTCTTTCGTTCACCCGTAAAAACCGCCTGGAAAATTGTTGAAATGAATTAGATTTAATATCAATCATGTAGACCTATGTAGACTAGTATGAATATGATCTGGCAGTAGGCCATGAAAATTTGAATTTTATTATATAACCACCCATGTCACCCCACTCTGTCTCTTTCTCCAATAAACGTTCGACTAGTTAACATCGTGTTTCTCATCAAAAATATCCCAAATTGCACCATCGCCATCAATTCCACCACCCGCATTGCCACCATTCAAAATATTACGACCAAATCAGTCAGGACCCAAGTAACCACAAGCATTATATTATTGCTCTTATTCAACACAAAATCAACATCATCAATGCGGGATCGCATCAATTCAACAGTTGTCAAGTAATGAAGCGTTAGATTAGCTTTAAGAATATAATGATGCATTACCAATGCAATCATGCATTACCAATGCAATAATGCTACTTTAGAAAAGTCTTATGGCATTACAAAAGATATTGCATTAGTTCGATCTTAGTGGGGCCCTTTTCAGCTTTAATCTTACTTCAATGATGCACTAGACGTAATGCATATGCCTTATAAATGCAAACTATTATAGCCTCATGGTTACTTGGGTAGGATTATTTTTGCGAAAATTGTGAGCCAGCTTGAGAGTGGTCCGGGAAAAGCCCCCCCCCTCCTCCCCAAAAAAAACCCCCCCCCCCCCCCCCCCCCCCCCCCTTTCTTTTTTATAACCCACACACCCCCACCCCCCCCCCCCCCCCCTTTTTTTATCTCCCCCGCCCCCCCCCCCGCTCCTTACAATCCAAAAAAAAACCAAAAAAAAAAAAAAAAACCCAAAAAGAACCTGCCCCACCAACCCCACCAAAAAAACACCATTTTCCTTCTTTGTTTTTTTTCCCGACCCCCTCACGCCCCCCCAAACCCCGAATACCCCCGCCGGACACCGTTTAGTCCATTGCATCTTTATCATCGCTTAGCAACTTCAGCGATCAGCTGCAAGGTAAACAACAACATCGTTCGTCTTCATCACCGTATTAGCAGCACAGAGAACAGACATTGATGTCCATATACCTTTTCCTGAAAAACGTGTGTAAAAGTTAATATGGGCAGCCGGTATAAAAAGCAAAAGCAGAGAAAAACAAACAAAAATGTTCAGGTTATGTGCTAGGCTTTTTATTGATAAACATTTACATGACAGTTATCGCACAACTGCAGCGCTGCCTACCAGGAGCATAACGACATACATTTGAAATGTCAGTTTAAAGTTTTACACAAGTAGCAGCCCGAAGATGAACGTCTGTTCTCTGTGCCCGTGTGCGCGACAAACCTGTAACAAAAAATTTATCCCCCGTTGAACCCCCCCAAAAAAAAAAAACCCCCCCAAAGAAAGAAAAAAAAGTTGGAGACCACCGCGGGGTGTAAGTGACTTCCCCCCCCCATTGCTACCCCCCCGTCATCGATTCCACTGGTGGCGCCATCTGTTTGTCAGTGATTGTACTATACGTCAGATAGAGTACAGTGACCATTCGCTAATTGCAATTTCGTTAATTACAACGTCTTTTAATTGCATGTTCACTAATTGTAACGTGTTGCAATTAAAAAGCAATTAACTGTCATATGCAAATGTCAATCTGTCATTTAACTCAAGGGATTCACGAGTTTTTGACAGTCGATTAGACGCTGTCAAATGTTGCAATGAACGAATGGACACTGTACTCTTTGAAAAATTCTATCGTTATACCGACTATTAAATCATGGTTAGTATGACTATCGAGTATAATGGTTACAATTACCATGAAAATGGTCGAATTCACCACGTTCATGGCATTTTTGACTATGATCATAACAAGTACTATTCCGACATTATGGCAAATGTTAGATCAACTATTTTTAATGGTCGTTTTGACCATGATCATAGCCAGTCATAGTCACTATACTGCAATAGTCATCCTAACCCTCAATAATGGTAAAATTGACTATCAAATTTATCTCTGTGTATCGTCACAAGCTACACGCAGAAAAAAATATGGTCAAAACAAATATATCTCAGGTTACGATACTCATTATGCTCACGAGCTGACCGAGCGGGCTGTAGTAAAGTGTGGCGGATTCTGCTCGGCTCAGTTTTTTCCTAAGTGCTCGAAGATGGATAGTATCACATGTGCGATTTAAATGGGTAGACGCCGTTTTAAGGTAAAATGGGTAAACATTTCTACAGGAGGAATAACAATAATAATAAATCGTACCCATTAATGGGTAAAGGAAGCTTACCGTGTATTGCAATATAGTGATTTTGAACCGACTATGATCATGGTCAAAACGGCCATTTAAAATAGTTGATTCAACATTTATCATAATGTCGGAATAGTCCTTGTTACCATGATCATAGTCAAGAATGCCATGACCGTGGTAAATTCGTCTATTTTCATGGTTATTGTAATCATTATATGCAATAGTTATCTTTGCCATGATTTAATTGTCGGTGTAACGATAGAATTTTTCTCAGAGTATGTGTGGCCAAACATACACGCAAAAAAACCGCGGTAGAAACTACCATTTCGCGGGTTAAATTAAGCGCAAACACCAACAATTTTCAGCTGACTATAAATGCGTTTGATTTTACCATGCCTGCGATTAGATCAACCATGGTGCGGTTAAAAAAAATAAAATAAAAAAAATACAAAAAATATAAAAAAAACCACAAAAAAAAAAAAATTAATTTAAAATAAAAAAAAAAATAAAAAAAAAAAATAGAAAAGAAAAATATTATTTTTTATTTTACTTTTTTTTTTTTTTTTTTTTTTTTTTTTATAAACTCTTTTTTTTTTTTACATTATAGTATGTTTTTTTTTGTATTTATCTAATTATTTTGAAAATTACAAAATATTTTTGCTTATAGATATATATATATATATATTATCGTTTCAGTTGAAAACCGAATTTATCGACTAGCGACAATCGATTTTACTGTCGATCCATACGTTGAACCTAATGTCGGAAGTAGCGCGCTGTATAGCGCATCAGATGCGCCATTAAGCGCACTACTTCCGACATTAGCTATAACGTACAGAACGAGAGTAAAATGGATTGTCGCTAGTCGATAAATTCGGTTTTCAACTGAAACCATAATATATATATATATATATATATATATATATATATATATATATATATATATATATATATATATATATATATATATATATATATATATATATATATATATATATATATATATATATATATATATTATATATATATATATATATATATATATATATATATATATATATATATATATATATATATATATATATATATATATATAATTAATATATATATATATATATATATATATATATATATATATATATATATATATATATATATATATATATATATATATATATATATATATATATATATATCTTTTTCTCTCACGGAAATGTTACTCAATTTTCGTAAGAAGTGGATCTACTCATCAATTCAGTAGATCCACTTTTTAACGAAAATTTAGTAACATTTCCGTGAGAGAAAAAGAGAAAGTATACAATTGTAATCAAAAATTGCTTAAAATGAAACGGGCGTGTAAGTTATAAATGTATCAATTAAACACATAGAATCATCGTTAACTTCAAAAGCAACATTTTCTTTGTAATCCAATCGACGTTTCACGTTAAAAATCATTCAAAAATTTAAGGTTAAACGATTGAGTTGCAATTACGATTTAAAAAACATATCTATTTTCAATCCTATTTTTCTCGATTAGATCCAAATGTTATATACTGCCGTTCTACGCATAGTTGTCCCATGTTCTATGGGTTTCCCTATTTACATGGGACAGTTATGCTTATAACGGCAGTATAGGATCTTATGCAATATTTAGCTTTAATTTAATATAATGTATTTGCACAAATTACGCCTGAAGGCCAGTATCGACTTTAAACGTAGAGAGGTTACGGAATTTTGTTCAATATTACTAACTGGAATTTTTACAATTGTTCTGCATGAAACGAAATGTCACCTAAAAATATTCCGCTCGATTATTCCGTAAGTGAAGGTGACATTTCGTTCCATGCAGAATTGTCAAAATTCCGCTTGGTAATATTGAACAAAATTCCGTAACCTCTCTGCTTCTTAAGTCGATACTGGCCTCTAGGAATTTTCACGGATTGCTCCATATTTTGAAGACTTTTGTGTTGTGTAATGCTCTGTTCATACAACAGCGTTGTATCATAATACAAGGCATCTTGATGACGTTTTCCTTGTATATACTTTTCAAAACACCCTTGTATTATGTTACAAGCCTGTAGTCTGAACAAGGCATAATCCTTTCATCATTATTTTGAGTGTACTGAAAACTCTCCACAAACTCAGAGGGGTTCCGTCGTATGACAGCATTGTGACGGGTGTAACCCCGCCTTCATCAGCCGGGAGAAATTTCTAGATTTTGCTCTTCCAGCGCGACTACCGCAGCGCAGGGTAGCCAAACTTTCGATTTTCCCCTCCACTGACAGACACGCGCTAGAGCTTGGACATAACAGACGCTACGTACGGGGCTCGCTCCATTCAAACGCAGGCACAAAAAAGAAAAAATTAGCTTGTTCGAGGCAGCCATCTTGGTTGAAAATTTTGTGTGTGCAGTCAGTGCGCCCAAAGTGGGAAAGTTGAAGCGCTTCTTTTTTTTCGGTGCGGTGTCCCCGATCAGAGCGATTCAGTGAAGAAAAGTTATTTGAGTGAATTTAATTATTAAGAATGGGTGATTATCACAACGACTCGCTCGGTCAAACCCATTTAGAATTGGGTGCAAATCCGGGAGTGCTGCGGCGTCCCTTCGATCCGACAGCCCATGATTTAGAAGCATCCTTCCGTTTGACGCGCTTCGCCGATCTGAAAGGCCGCGGTTGTAAAGTTCCAAAAGATGTGCTGGAAAAATTAGTCTCTTCACTACAGCAGGATTATACCCAGGATCCGGAGGCGCAATATCTGTCGATGTCATCACCTCGTATCGGAATCGGTCTGGATTGTTCCGTCATTCCACTACGTCACGGTGGGCTGTGTATGGTGCAAACGACGGATTTCTTCTATCCAATCGTGGACGACCCGTACATGATGGGAAAAATTGCCTGTGCCAACGTACTAAGCGATCTTTATGCCATGGGAGTGACCGAGTGCGATAACATGCTGATGTTACTTGCCGTTAGTACAAAAATGACCGAGAAAGAACGGGATGTCGTCATTCCGCTCATCATGCGAGGTTTCAAGGTAAGGATTATCTAATGCTTGTAATTTGTAACTCTTTCTTTACATGATATGAAAAGCCGGTCACAACAATAACATTATGTAGGGTAACCGTTCCCATATTAATCTCATTGTTCCAATGTTCATCCTTTGCTGAATCAAGATATTGATATATTTATGTAGTGTAAATAGGTTGGCTTCTTTTATTAAAAATGTTAGCGTACTTCTCAAAACAAACAAATAAACAACAAAGCAACCCACTCGCGCGTCAATCTTTAGGATACTTATATTGAATTCGTGTTTGGACCTACGTTGCAACTAGTTCCAACCTGCGATACCCGAACTTACTGTCAGTGCAAACCTCAAGCCGATACGAGCTACAAATAAAGTCATACACTCTGACGTTTAACACACAACAAGCCGACCCTATTTTGATACCCGATCCTGTTTGGAACTGGATCAAAAACGAATTCGCTATTAGGACAAAACGCAAGCATTATTATGCCGTAAGATTCAAATGGGTACTTATACCCTATTTTATTATAAATGCATTATTGGTGACAGATCTATCGAGGCCTATCACCTTTGTTACACTGCAGACAAATATTTCTTTACCTGAACAAACTTGTTAGCAACGGGGTGTCGTTGAACTAGTAAATTACAATGAATGGATGGTGAAATTTCAACAAATTACAAGTTGTTATATGAATAAAACTAATAGCGAGTTCGCTTTTGATTCAGTTGCAATCTGGATCGGGTATCAAGATTGGGTCGGCTTGTTGTGTGTTTAAAGTCAGTGTGTATGATTTTATTTGGAAATATTATCGAATTGAGGTTTGCACTGACAATAAGCTCGCGTATCGCTGGTTAGAACTAGTTTTAGAACTTAGGTTCAGAAACGAATTCGATGTAAGCTATCTCCTTGATTGGTAATTGGAGCTTCTAGTTAATATTAAAGTTCAATATTACAGATGAATTATTTGTATTAAGGTTTCGTGATTTGTAAATAAATTAAATATTTGTTATGTTTTAGATTCTAAACCATTGATTTTTTAAAGTATGTATTAGTGTTTATGTATAATTAGAAAATCAGTTTACCTGGACTCCAACGATGTTTTTTTCAGGTTTCAGTTGGATCTAATATGTCGACAATGGTTTTCCAAAAAGGCATAACTGACAAACGTAAACAATTACTTCCGCGAATATCTCGACATTAAAAAATCGCCTCATTAATCCATCACGATCATTTCGAAGAGGAAGAGTCCTTCCGTTAGAAGGAGTGTTATGAAGTGTGCACTTATGAAAGAGTTTTGCGAATTACAATTAAATGAATTTGTTAAACCTGTTTTCTATCCCAACTCCGCCGAAAGAATGTTCAATTTATTCAAGAACAAACTAGAAAAATACTGCCAATAGCTTCAATAATATCAGTACAATTAATGCATGGTATAATATTTAAAAAAAAAAACTGCTACAATTAACAATTTCCGGCTTTGTTCCTATTAAATCCGGTTATTCTAATTAGCTTCTTGGAAATAAAAAAAAAACCCTGTGTGGTATTTGTTTAGCACAAAGATACTTACGAAGTAACCGCCTTTGAACTGCAACTTGTTTTGTCTATATGATCATACATAGATTTTCTCTCGTTGTCGAAAAATTTTCATTTTAAAAGCGTATTTAGGGATACAATTCAAATACACAAAAATACTCGTGTACGAAATAATTATTTTTCCCGCCACACAGGGGGTGGAGAGAGATTTACTAAAACATTTTTTTTGAGTGTATCTAGCTTGGTTGCGTGACAGCTTGGTTGTCAAGACTAGACCCTTTCCCAACGTCACCTATACTCCAACCAATACCATAGAAGCACTAACCTATGTTGGCCGCTTGAGCACTAGTTGAAGTATTTAGTATTGGACCGTAGTATTTTCAAAATTACACTTTCAATTTTCATTCAGGCCTTTGATGTAGTCTATGTTGACAACTAGTAGTACTGAAGTCAACCCCAAGAATTATTGCAACAAGAGTATGCATAACATTTATTATTCATACAGCGAATGATATTTCTAGACAACCCTAAATTGCAATGATGTGCTTATGTAGCACTGCGGTATCTTCTAATAATACTCCTAAAAGTTTGAATTAGTATGTAATGAGCTTCCATTTTAATATATGTTATACGGGTCAGTCAGTCAGGTTGTTTTATGCCAATTTACCTTAGTTTTCCGATAATCCAGGCTGTACAGTTCAATTTAAACATACATACCATTTGCTTTCCCATTACATACGACTTACGGTTTCCACGATACTTTCTGATTTGTAGAGTTTGACTTGGGCAGCATTCAACTTTTGAAACCCGGAATTAACACTTGTTGCCTCACGGTAATACCTAAGCCACGTGCGGGGCTTGAATTCCATCAGGTACTTGAACTTCAGATGGTTGCATGCAGAGAGTGAGTAACATAAAAATGAGAAGAAAAAAATTTTAGTGAGATTATTGGTGATATTCTCATAACGAATTTTTGTTTCTCTGACTAAAAAGTTTGAGTCATTCTAAACTAACCAAAAAAACTTTTCTGAACCCTACATCACAGCCTACTCTAATGTGGCTTGGGATCTAGTTGTTATCCCAAATTTAAAATATTTCGAATAAGAAATAATTTTAAACTTCGAAAATAACGGGTCTACCTCCTATCTAGCGGGTTAATTTTTTATTTTTTCCTTTCTATTTATTTATAGTGCGGTATGAAGGATACAATCTCATCGCCTGGTATTACAACCACCCACAAACTTTAAATTAGTGCCGGGTTGATTTGCCGTGTTTGAACTCTTTGAACTTTGCAAACAAGGCGGTAACTAAAAAAAAATAACCCTAGGATATTGTATATGACTCACACACCACTGGTACTGAAATAAATCCCATGGAAAGGTTTATTCTACCGCTTCAATTGATGTTTCCTAAGCGGGCCCTCCGCGTCCTATTTCTAATATACCTGCCTCTGCCTGTCATCGTCTGTCTTAAGTAACACTTTTTCGTGACTATGTGCTTCACTTCGAACAGTCAGTTAATTCCTCCGATCAAAACATTCACCCTTTTCGAAGATGTTATAGCATGAGATAAGCCCTCTCACCGTCGACAAGGTGGAAAATTTGACCCACGAGAGGGGATTTACTAAAACAAATTAAAAAGATATCTGCTCTATTTTCACTGAACATTTTATTAATTTTTGAAATATAAGAGTCAAGTATGAAACCATTTTGAAAACTGTATCTATTGCTTTTGGTATAACTTGAAAATTCGACTACATCCATTAAAATATTCATGATGCGAGATAACCAACAACAATCTTAGTCAAAAACACATAATTTTCAATCGCCATTCTTTTTTAATTTTCCAGGATTCGGCTTTGGAAGCCGGGACATCCGTCACCGGTGGCCAAAGTGTCGTTAACCCATGGAGTACAATTGGTGGGGTGGCCACCACCATCTGCCAGCAGAATGAGTTCATCGTTCCGGATAATGCTGTCGTTGGTGACGTGTTGGTGTTGACCAAGGCCCTCGGAACTCAGGTGGCCGTCAATGCACATCAGTGGCTGGATCAATCGGAACGCTGGAACAGGATTAAACTGGTCGTCTCAGAGGAAGATGTACGCAAGGCGTACCACCGGGCGATGGATTCAATGTCCCGGTTGAATCGTATAGCAGCCCGACTGATGCACAAATATAACGCCCATGGTGCCACCGATATCACCGGATTCGGACTGCTGGGCCACGCACAGACACTTGCATCGCATCAGAAGAACGAGGTTTCCTTCGTCATTCACAATCTACCGGTTATTGCCAAAATGGCTGCAGTCGCTAAGGCCTGCGGAAACATGTTCCAGTTACTCCAGGGACACTCGGCGGAAACCTCCGGAGGATTATTGATTTGTTTACCGCGCGAGCAAGCTGCTGCCTACTGTAAAGATATTGAGAAGCAAGAAGGTTGTCAAGCATGGATTATTGGTATCGTTGAGAAGGGTAACCGCACGGCTCGCATCATTGACAAGCCACGAGTGATTGAAGTTCCGGCCAAGGAGTAAAATCTTGTAGACTTTAAAGCATTCTTTTCTTTACTTTTCCCTTTTGACGAACCCGATCGAAAATGGTCGTCCGATATAAGATATTCTGTAAGCTTTCAACATTTCCATAATTTGAAAAGTTACACTTATCCTCAATCATATTGAAGTCCAAGCAGAAAAAAAGATCCTCTACACGAGAGAAATAGAGACAGCAGATGTGTTAAAAACAAATAGCCATAAGACAACTTTACTTTTTATCATTATTTTCTGAATCAAACTGTAACCGGAAATTAGAGTTAGTAATTTTACTGTGGAGTTATTGAGAAAACGCAAACTGATTGAAAACACTATAAATTTTTCGTTTTATGAAAAAGCTTTCAAAAATATTTTCAAGAATCTGCTATAAGAATGTACATCAGATACTTTTTAAATTTAAAATATGGATAATAAATACTGTAATTAATAATACGTCGTGAACATTCTTCAATCATTGAATAATTCCTTTCGACGATATCGGAACACAAGAAACTTTTTTGGTATTTTCAGATACCTTGGGGGTTATTCCGAGAGTCGTAGAGATTTTTGTCACTAGGAAAGAGAAAAGACACGTCGCAGCGACGTAATTCCCCCGACGAACTGACGTGGTTTCCCATATTGGTATTCTTAAAAAATTTGGAAACATTCTTTTTTTCCACACTGCCTCCACCTAGGTCGACTAGGTAAACATATCATTGCTTGTTTACCTTATTGCGAACGCCGAGGTGAGATTATTGCACACATTACTGCAGTAATCATTCGGACAGCCATTGTGTTAAGTTTGTCATCTTGTTTACGTTCGTTTTTAAAGTAAAATATTTGTGTATAATTTGTGTTACCACAACGCTGCCGTTCAACATCCATAAGTGCTACTCCCATTTGGCCTAGACTGAATGCGAAACGCCGTCGGGAGGATCGACCCGATTTCAACGCGCCAGTCACGAAAGGGACGAAGACAATTGATTTGAGTGATCTCTCCGTTCCCTCCATCTCGGCTGCTGCCCCACCGGTGAAGTTTTGTTTGAACCCACTCATAACTGATGATGACGTGCAAAGTGTTGTTTCACGCTGTCTGAGCACAACAGACCCCTTCGACGTGGTGCGGTTGGTTCCCAAAGGAAAGGATGTATCCAACCTGACATTCGTGTCTTTTAAGGTTGGTTTGGATCCGGATCTGAAAGATTGTGCACTAGACCCTGCTTCATGGCCCTCTGGATTGCAATTCCGTGAGTTCGTTGACTTGGCAAAAAAAACTAATAAATTACGTCAACCCAACTGATTCCACTTTCGACAACAACTCATCTACCGACGACAAACTCTCCGAGCCGGGACACCTCAAAACAGGCACCAAGGAAGCCCCTGAACCGCCCAGCCCAGTCGTGCTTTCTGCTGACATCTACCATCTTCACCGTCCCGGACCTGCGGCTGGTGACGGTAGAGGGGGCTTCCGGCCTGCAACCTCAGGCAAGTATGATTTTGATTTGGAAGTTTCGGTACCTGAATCCGCTTTGATTTCCAGCTCTTTGGATCGTCCCTCGAATGAATTGCGGATATACTATCAGAACGTTCGTGGGTTGAGGACCAAAATCGACGCAGTCGCGGAGGAAGAATATGATATAATTGTATTGACCGAAACGTGGCTGATCTCCGCTGAATAGTCATAAAACACGTGACGGAGGGGTCCTGATTGCTGTTTCAACTAGGCTAACCAGCTATCTCAGCAGGTCGCCCATTTCTAGCCGCTTGGAGCAGATTTGGATTGTTCTGGAGCTTCCACGAAACACACTTAGCGTAGGCGTAGTCTGCCTTCCTCCCGATCGGAAAAACGATTACACAATCATCCGTGATCATGTGGATTCGTTAGGCTCAATATCGTCTCAACTGAGCTCTCATTCTCCTGCACTCTTATTCGGCGACTACAACCAAGCTGGATTACAGTGGCGCTTGACCGACAACGACATTCCAATGATCGATCCCTTGTTATCGCATATGCCGGTGGCTTGTTCTAGCCTTTTGGATGGATTTAATTTCCATGGATTCACTCAAGTTAATACCATGCTGAACCGGAATGGGCGCTTGCTCGATCTTGTTCTAGCAAATAATCCTGCATTACCGGGCACACTCCTTACTCTGCCAGTCGAACCACTAATCGATCTAGACGCCGACCACCCTGCTCTCGTCGTTATTTCAACCTACCCGCCCCGTTGATTCATTCGCCGTCATCTGAGTCCTACTCTCTGGACTTTCGGCGGACCGATTACGCTGCATTAAATCAGCTGCAGGAATTGATTGGCAATTAAATGAATCGATAAATAATGTGAACAATGCAGTGGATTTTTTCAGTTCTGCGCTGGAAAATGCAATTTTTCGCACTGTTCCAGTACGTCGCCCTCCGCAAAAACCATCATGGTCAAATCCACGCCTACGCGTACTGAAGCGACAACGCTCTGCCGCCCTCCGTAAGTACTGCACTTCTCGCTCACCCTACTACAAACGACAGTTTAATTTCGCAAGTCATCGTTACCGCAAATATAACCGTTTCCTTTACAATCGACATGTAAGACGCACGGAAGCGAACCTGAAAATTTGTTGGTCGTTTGTTAACTCCAAGCGAAAGGAATCTGGGCTGCCTTGTTCCATGTTTCTCGGATATGACACAGCCAATACTGAAGGTGAGAAATGCAACCTTTTTCCCCCGACGTTTTAGGCAAGTGTTCAACGATTTTTCCGCCTTGCCGACACAAGTGATAGATGCTACTATGGGGTTGCCACACGACGTGGTCAATTTCGATTTTCCACGCATTACTGAAGACATGGTGAAGACTGAAATACGCAAACTGAAGCTCTCGTTTGTCACTGGCCCTGATGGCATCCCATCATCAGTTTTAAAACGATGTGCAGTCAGTCTTTGCCTTCCCCTTGCAAGAATCTTCCAGCTTTCGGCGCAGCAAAGTGAGTTTCCCTCACGCTGGAAGCACTCGTATATATTTCCGATCCATAAAAAAGGAGATAAACAGGACATTGTCAATTACCGTGGTATCACCTCACTGTGCGCATGTTCAAAGGTATTCGAAATTATTATAAACGGTTCCTTGTTTGAGTGCTGTAAAAACTACATGGATTATGATCAACACGGCTTTTATCCGAAACGATCGGTTTCCACGAACCTGGTTCAATTTACTTCTAACTGCCTGCGTTGTATCGATTCTGGATGGCAGGTTGATGCTGCGTGTATGGATCTGAAGGCTGCGTTTGATACGGTGGATCATGCAATTCTGCTTGCTAAGCTGAACATACTCGGCATATCATCTGCCGCTGTGGATTGGTTCAGGTCTTACTTGGTGAATCGCTCAGTGCGGGTTAAGATTGGCACGTCGGAGTCGGAAGCTTTCACGAATAATTCGGGAGTTCCGCAAGGCAGCAACCTTGGTCCACTGCTTTTCTCGATCTTCATAAACGATCCCGCATATTCACAAACCATTCCTGGTTTTCCTATTCCCCTTCCCCACAACCCTAACCTAACAATAACCATATAATTATAATATAATTCAAAACAAAAACTATATCTCCTCCAAAAATTCTTTCCACACATTTTTCTTCTCTATCCAAAATATATAACCCCCCCCCACAAAAAAAACCTTCAAACAATACAAACATAACAATATATTTTAATTGATTGTACAAGCGAGCTTAAACTATTATTACAATAACATAAAATTGCATATCTTACATTCAAATATAGTATATAGCAAATTGCCTTATTTCGTTATGCAACCACAAACCAAAAAAAAAACAAAAAAATTATATATCAAATTTTTTTCTTTCGGGATGTCATCTTCCTATCACCACCAGGGTCCCGCCTCTTCTACGCAGACGATTCTAAAATTTACAAAACTATAATATGTCTATCAGCCTGTTTCGAATTGCAGCATATGTTGTGTATTTTCGCCGATTGGTGCTCAAAGAATCTGATAGGCTTAAGCATTGAAAAATGCAACATAATATAATCACCGGAAAAACGCACCAATCATCTTCGACTATGTCCTTTCCGGGCAATCGCTCACTCGCGTTCAACACATCAAGGATCTCGGGGTTATTCCGGATAATGGACTGACATTCAGATTCCACTACAACGACATTGTTTCCAGAGCTAATCGTCAGTTGGGCTTTATTTTTAAAATTGCTGACGAGTTTCGCGATCCGCTCTGCTTCAGGTCACTTTATTGCTCACTTGTACGTTCCATACTGGAATCATGTGCTATTGTATGGTGCCCTTTTCAGGCCATATGGATCGCCAGAATCGAAGCAGTTCAACGAAAGTTCGTAAGATACGCTCTTCGCTTTCTCAGGTGGCGTGATCCTACGAACCTGCCTCCGTATGAAGAGCGTTGCCGTCTGCTTAATATCGAACCACTTGAGGTGAGACGAAAGGCCACTCAGGCTTTGTTTGCTGGGAAGCTGCTCAGGGGTGAAATTGACTGTCCGGCACTGCTGTCACAGTTAAATTTGTACGCTCCCGAAAGACCTCTTCGTCAACGTGTATTTTTGCATCTTGAGCCACAGAACAACAACTATGCACTCCACGAACCAATTCGAGTAATCAGCCAGCGTTTCAACGAGATCTTCAATATGTTTGACTTCAAGTTATCTGCTGACGAGTTTCGTCATCGGCTACTTGACTCGTTCTGTACTTCTGGCCGTAACCAAGTAGTTTAAGTTTTTTTTTATTCATTTAGACATTTGTTGTCAGTTGAATTATTGTGTTAAATAAATAAATAAATAAAATATCTAAACAAAAGAGTGCGAGTTGGACAGGTACACATATGCTACGCTTAGCCGGATGCACGTTAGTTTAAAATTGACAGGAGTGATCCCTTTTAGTAGAATTTTACCGTTGATCCCGATCGTCAGAGCAAAAACCGTGTTTAAAATGGCTAAGACCATGCCCACCGGTGGGTTCGGATCTGGGTAATATTTTAATGGCAGAAAGCGTTCCTATTTTGATTTGGCCACCCACTTTCGCACCGGTCGTTCATAAAAAGGTAACGCAATAAGACTCTCTTCCGTTTCGCTAAATATTTCGTGCAATGTATGGTTTAAATACCCTTCCGTACAGGTTTTCGACGTTCTGGTTTGTCCCAAATATTGTATTTTGGGAAACATCCAGCCAAGCCCTGCTGACTCTTGTTGCGTCCAATTCCTTCCACGGGGTTTTGATGCACTCATTTTTTCACAACATATCACAATAACAAATAACACTTTAAAAACAAATCAGAAACACTCAAATTGAAATGAAAGTCTTCCAGATGAAGATGTTGTTTTAACGTTTCAACTTGTTTTGTTTATTTTTCTTCAAATAGCAACGCTCGGCTCGGTTGGGTCGGGTTGTCAAATTTACGAGTCGGCTGCTCACCGAGCGAGCAAATTGTCATTTTCCAACCTGGTTACCAACCACCGAACGGTGCGGTGTCGAGTGGTCAAACAGGGTAACAATTTACCGATATTACCGTATTGGTGCGTCTGGTCTAACTAAGCAGTAGTGAAACTAGGGAAATTTGTTTTTTTTTTTTGTAGTCTAAGGAACATATATTAGCCCTTATTACACCTTATGTCTTGTGAAAAGTGACAATACTCGGATTGAGCCACCGATGATGAGCTTGGAATACGGAAAACATGGTTAGTACTCATTTATGTCAATTATTATTTTCTATAGTTTGAATTGGTTATGACTACCCAGGTAATAAGCATTGAAATATGCACTATTTCTGCGCAAGCCGATTAAATTTGATTATCATATTTCTGATAATGTACTTCAACGAGTAAGGCAGGTCAAGGGCTTAGGAGTGACTTTCGATCAAGAGATAACGTTCAGGCCACACTACCATGACATAATATCGCAGGAAAACGGGCAACTTGGATTTATTTTCAAAATATCTGAAGACTTCCGAGACCCTCTGTGTCTGAAATCACTGAACTGTTCGTTGGTGCACTCAATACTGGAAAATAGTGTCGTTGTCTGGACTCCTTATCAACGCTGTTGGATTGCGAGGCTGTTGTCTGTTCAGCGTTGGTTTGTTCGTTACGCACTACGCAACCTACACACTTAGAAAATTTTACAGTATTCGGTAATTTTTTACCGAACTTTCAACAGCTGAACGTTCGGTAATCCAATTTAACGGATTCCGGTAAAATTTGACAAGTTCCGGTAATTTTTATACCGGAATACTGTAAAATTTCACCGAAATCCGGTAAATCGGATTACCGAACGTTCAGCTGTTGAAAGTTCGGTAAAAAATTACCGAACACTGTAAAATTTTCTAAGTGTGTACCATGGCGAGACGCAGCAAACCGTCCTGCCTACGAAGATCGGTGTCGTTTGTTTGGTTCTATGCGTTAGAACAAAGGAGGCGTAGAGTGCAAGCTGTTTTTGCGCCTAAGGTGATCACCGGTGAAATTGACTCTCCGGAACTTCTCAATCAATTGAGCTTCTACGCCCCTGAACGAGTGATACGACAACGAAACTTTTTGCACCTTGTGCCTCGTAGTCATCTTTATGGTATGAACGAACCCCTGCGTGCTGCTGCCGATGCGTTTAATAGTGTTTATTCCTTGTTTGATTTTAATATGCCATTGACTACCTTTATAAAAAGACTATTTAAATGCTAGCGTTAACTGATTTTTTCATTAAGACAAACATATGTCAGATGAAATTTACAACAACAAATAAACATATAAACATTGACAGTTTTGAATGCATAGCAGACACAAAGCTACCGTAATGTTAGCTGTCTGATATCTGCATTTTTTATGCTTGATATATTATCAGAATAGCGCACTGAAAATGCTTAATTAAAGTTGTCTACAAATCGATTATTGTCCGAACATAAATTATTTACAAATATGAATATGAATATATGAATCTAAAAATTGGGAAAATTTTGTGAATAGTGGTACCTACAAGCGAAATGTGAAAAATACGTTTCTATAGATCCATTCAGATGCGTTGAACAGCTGAAAGCTTCATAACAAACCGCGATTCCAATGCAAAACAGACGTCCTTAACCTGATTTCATGGAACAGTCATGTTCCACTTCTCCACAATGTCAAGAAGCTCGTGATGCATTGCTTCCTTCGATGATAGATGGCCTGCAGAATTTGGATGAAGATGATTCAATCACCTTAAGTGAGGACTATTAGAGTCTCGATAAAGGAGTAAACGAGGATGATGAAATAGATGATGAACCAGATTTAACATCGTTTATACAAAGTTGTAGTTTGGATTTCAATTTCACTCATTCTTCATTGAGACCTCTTTTGGCTCGATTGTCAAGATATGATCGCATGCTCCCTGAAGATCCCAAAAGACTGCTTGTAACTCCTCGAGAACCTGCTAATGTTTACGAAATTGAAAAGGTGGTCAGTATTGGCATCAAGGGCTAGGTAATTCTTGCGACATACATAAAAAATGTACCGTGATACTTTTTTAATCCTGTACAACAAAACGTACAGTTTGAGGTACAAGATTAAAGACGTACAACGGTACGACGGTACCAACAATCAATGTGCAACTAGCGATTTAAAATTGGTTCACTGTTGTAGAACCCCTAGTTCCGAAGTACACCTTGCCATGCACTCTTGCGCTTTTCAGTACCTTTTGGTACAAGTAGCTTTGTTTTTGTTTTGATTCGCTATGTTATTTTGACAGAATATTTGAGAGTGTATTGGTGTGAGTTACAGTCTTATGCCTGGGACAGACATACAACGTACAGCGTTGTACTCCTTTAGTCTAGTACGTGGTTTTTGGTACTGGATTAAAGTATTTGACAGTTCGTACAACGGTCAGCGTTGTATGTCTGTCATAAGTATTAGGGGCGAATCATTAAGCTAGGGACCGGTGTACTAGTACTTCCTGAGTCAAAAAATAATAATTCGTTTTCTACATGACTATCCACCCGCTGGTACTGTATCACATGTGTGTTATAAGCATAAGCTGCCATAAGAAAGTTTTGAAAATTCGCATGAACTATTTTCTTAGAATGGACAATTCTCGAGTACTTTTTCAAACAGACGTATCTGATTTTGTAAACAATGAGGGGAAGTAAGGTTCAAATGTTAAATTCCTGAAACCCTTAGCACACTTCCATGCAAACTAGGGCCACCAACACAAGGAATAACATTTCCCCAACATGATGGTAATGCTACTCTCCCTGAGGGTGCTGAGAGTTTTGAGAAATTTACGATTGAATCTTACTTCCCCTTTTTGTTTACAAAATCAGATAGGTCTGTTTGAAAAAGTACTCGATTATTATCGATTTGTAAACAACTTTAAATAACCATTTCAGTGCGTTATTCTAATAATATGTCAAGCATAAAAAATGCAGATATCAGACAGCTAACATTACGGTAGCTTTTCGAATGCTATTATACAACAGATATGCATTCAGACTGCCAATGTACAGCAATAAGAATCGTAAATGCAAGTATGATGCAGAAATGGGGCATATTTCAATGCTTATTGGTAAGCTATAACTGGGATTATCTCGCTATAAATTTAATGCTTACTTTTCTTCGCACAAATAAACCTAACTACGATATTCAATTCAATTACGCACTAGACTTAAAACTGCTGGCTTGTTTAACTGGTCATCTATTGTATCAGCATGGTTTTGCAGTTTGGAAACGTTAAGCTCCCCTTAACGGCTTAACGAATTACGGTGGAATCGCCTTACGGCACGAGATCCGCAGGCAGCCGAAAGCAGTCGTGACATAGAGAAACAGGGACGACCCTGGGGAATCTTCGCTCCCAGACGTTCTGATTCCAGTTCGGTTCGGTTCAGTTCGGTTCAGTTCGGCAGGTACTGAAAGTGGTCGGTTAGAGAAATCGCGGACGATTAGGAACGTGGACCACCAGACGTCCCGAACCTGGGAAGATGCATCCAGGATCATCTTGATCGAATCAGCGTCAGGTCGCCGGAGCTAACTACTAAAGACCTATGTATTTAGACATAGTGGGTGTATAATGCACAATAGCTCCTCCCTGAAGTAATACCGAAGAGTGGTTCCGGGGAGAGCCGGGGCCTAGAGGCACGGGTGAGTTTTTAGTGGGTCGAGGAGTTGGCACCCTCATCTCCACACCCTGAGTTCTTCAGGAGTCTGTTTGCAGATTTTCCATCCCGTCTAAAAGAAAAAAGAAAAAAAAAGGATATCAGCGTCATCCCCTGACCCGTGGACCACCGTTTCCGAAGCGACTACTTCCGCACTTGTCTCCACATCCAGAACTGCCAACTTCACCGTAAGTCTGGCAAACACTCGTCTAGCAGTTTGCACTGTTGCTCCCCTCACGTACCCAGGCTTGCCCGGAAAGGTCTTCAGTAAACGCCCTCGCTCCCATCGATTCTTCGACACGTCCAACGGTGCTCCTCGTCCGGCCACAAATCTCCTAAACACCATCATGCAGTCGATGGACGAAAGACTATGAACCGACTCCTGGTGGTTAGCCACACTGTTAGCCAGGTGAACAGACAAATCCACCGCTTCACCATACTGCGTCCGACTATGACTTCGAAGGGTCGCATGTAGTCTACACCGACGTACGTGAACGGCCTAATGAATAGTGTTAAACGTACTTTCGACAGCGTTCCCATCATCGGAGGCATAGGAGCTGCTTTTTTCACCTTGCAGTGCTGGCTGGTCGATTTACTTTCCGTACCACAACCCGTAGCTTGGGTATGTAGAACTTCTACCGTAGTTCGTTGCAAGCTGTTTCTCCAGCTGTTTCGTTGCAAGCTGGATCTCTAGGCACTACGGGGTGTTTTTCTGCGTATGAGATATGCGGTGCGCTTCCGATTCGACCTCCTACCCGAATGACTCCGCGTTCATCCAGAAATGGAGCCAAACACCGCAGTGAACTTCGTTTTCCTACGCTGCGGCCATTCTCCAGCTCACAAACTTCCTCCGAATATGCCTGCGCTTGAGCCTGATGCCAAAGCGTCTCTTCTGCCTTCACGAAATCCTGCTAATTTGGCACTTGCCGTCGAATTCCTCCGCACAGAATGCGCTTCCATATCCCCACCGCTCGGTGAACGTAGGCCATTGTTCGTACTAACCGATTCCAACACGAAATGTGTTCCATGTTGCCTACATCTTGAGCCATTTAGTGAACGGCTACCACATGAAGTAGCCTCCTCTGCTTCACCCACTGTTACCGATTGGCTTGGCCACTGCTCTTTCGGATCCCGCTGTGCGACTGTTATGGCGACAGGAGTTAGCACGGCGGATTGTATCGACTGCATCTTGGCCACTCGTCGATGTTGCTACCTCCGGGCAGCATCTGGAAAACTTCCAGCATCAGTGGTACCGACGTTTTGGTCACCGCGACTAGGCGGCTGTCGGGCGCTTGCTGAAGGATGAGCTTCCAACCGGAATTAAGGTAAGCAACTGTGGTTTGAAAGTTGTGTGTGAGTGTTGCATGGAGGAAAAGTCTGCTCGTACCCCTTAGTATGGTTGTGTGGCAAGTACAATCATACCCTATGCCCAGGAAGTAGAGAAGTATTCCTAAACGAAATGTTCCTAGACCAGACCGGGAATCGAACCGAGCCACGTCCGCCATGGTGTTGCTTTGTAGCTGCGCCTTTGCCGACTGAGCTAAGGGAGGCCCACAAAGCCGCAATACACTCTGTCCATTTTCTATAAAACTAGATGAATTTTGCCTGCCACCTTCCAGAAAGAAAACACATCACTTCGATTTATACCATGATATATTTTGTGTGAGTGAAAGCTACGCGATACATGATTAATAATCGTGTGTACGTGAACGCACTAAGCAGTGAAAACTAGTTTTGTTATTTACCGTGTCCATTTTGTAAAAGACCACTAGGCAGACTCGCGCGTTTAAACTTTTTTGTATCAAAATGAAATTTTTGCATCAAAATGGAAAGTGCTCACAGAAAAGGAGAAAGGGAAAATCGAGGCATTTCGCCAAGAGAAAGCTAGAATAAGGGAAATTGCACGGTGGATTGGCTGGTCCCATCAAGTTGTGCGCAATTATCTGGCTGATCCCGTAGAATACGAAAAAAACAAAAGAGCTTCTCGCAAATCAAAGATATACGATCGCGAGAAAAGGGAGATGGTTAGAAAAGCCTCGAACTCGACAAAATCGTTGATGCAAATCAACCAAATTTGGAATTTAAACGTTTGGCGGGAGACAGTTCGTATTATAAAGGTCAAAAAAGGTGAAAGCTTGTAACCTTACTGCTTCTCATATTGAAAAACAAGTTTTGCAAAAGCTCGCTGCATAGTGTGGGCAGGCTTTTGCCCAACCGGGAAGGTGAAAATAGCTTTCACGTCCTTCAAAATGAATAGTAAGGACTACATCAGCGTTCTGGAAGGACATCTTCTACCTTTTTTGCGCAAATACCGTCGGAAGAAGTTTACATTCTACAAGATAATGCTCGCTATTCATACCAGGAAAGAAACAAAACAGTGTATCAGGGACCAAAAACTAGATCTGCTCGACTGGCCGGCACGTTCTCCGGACCTAAATCCCAAATTTTGGTTCGCAGAATCTATGCTGAGCGAAAGCAGTATGGCACTGTAGATGAACTGAAATCTGCTATTACGAGAGAATGGGAAACAATTGAGAAATCTTTTCTGCTGAATTTAGTAAACAGTATGCCGAATCGAATTTTTCAAGTCATTAATCGAAATGGTAGAGTTTTCGGAGTTTTGGTAGGATTATTGACTTTACAATCTGCAGATTTTTGAACTTTTATTTGATTAAAATGCGTAATACTTGCAATGGTCTTATATAAACTGGACACTTTAAATACATAAAATAATATTACAAAAGTAGTAGGAGAACTTTGTTTCCAAATAAATCTAGGATAAAAAAAAAACACATTTTAGGCATTTTATAAGTATACGCACTTTGACTCAAAATTGTTATTATTCAAGTTGGTTTGAAACAATTTGGGGGTGGTCTTATAGAAGTTGGGCAGATTGTATATACGCATTTTCTCCACAATCCAACGAAGTGGCAGAACGGAAGAACCGGTCGATCACTGATATAGCGATCTGCATGTTGATTTACGCTAACCTGGAAAAGCGGTACTGGGGTGAAGCGGTACTTACTGCCACGTACCTCCAGAATCAATTACAGTCAAGGACATTCAAAAAGACGCCTTTTTTTTTAACGCTTTATTTGTTCCAAATTTATCAATATTTACATTTCATGTTAATCTAGGTGCTCCAACTACTACTGTAACGTATTGTTAAAATACGTACCTAATTTTGTTTACACTGTTGTGCTTTGTTCATACTACAGCGTTGTAACATAATACAAAGCCATCTTGATGACATTTTCCTTGTTGATAATTTTCAAAACACCCTTGTATTATATTACAAGTCTGTAGTCTGAACAAAGCATTAATGCCTTAGCAGTTCAGTATTTAATAGTACGTTCACACTACAGCTTATATTACGTGATATAGAGTATCTTGATATCAGCAACTATACATCTAGTTTTCACTGGAAATAATGTAAATGGCATTTGATATCAAGATACTCTATATCACGTAATATAGGTTGTAGTGTGAACGTACTATAAAACAGGTTTTAAATTCCTGCGTGTCAGTATAACAATAATAATCTTAAAGCTAAAAACAAACTAAAATTAATTTTAACTAAGCATAAAGGGAATTCAACATTGCAAAAGAAGATATTTGTCTGAAATTATTAATTATTTTGTTGGAATTTTTTCTAAAGTCTCAACATTCGGAATTCTATGTACTTCGTTAGTACCATAGACTAACTCTAAGACCAGTAGGTCCCGAACAAATACGATATTTTTCTTGGCTCAGTCAGTACTAGCACATCGGTCCCAAGCTCGGTCCCAAGCTCAATGATTCGCCCCTAACAACATAGCTCACACCAACACATTCTCAAATGTTGTGTCAAAATAACATAGTGAATCAAAACAACAACCAAGATACTAGTACCGGAAGGTACCGAAAAGCGCAAGAATTATTGCAAGGTGCAGACTGCAAGGTATACTTCGGACCGAGGGGTTCTACAACAGTGAACCAATTTCAAATCGCTAGTTGCACATTGATTGTTGTTAGTACTGTACCAAGAAGGCAGCTTCAAAATCATCTTCAAAACTGCCTTCTGAATCCTTAGAAGTGTTTTTTTTTCCTGGTAGCACAACAACTAGACCATATTGGAACAGCAGTTGTTTAAATATTAGTAGTTTGTTCGTCAGACAAAGTTTGAATTTTCTGTTTATAAGAGGATATAAACATTTGATATATTTATTACATTTGGCTTGAATGCCTTCAATGTGATCTTTAAAATTTAATTTTTGATCAAGTACCAGACCAAGGTATTTCACTTGACTTGACCAAGAAATTGGAACACCGTTCATAGTAACTATGTGACTACTACTAGGTTTCAAAAAGGAAGCTCTAGGTTTATGTGGGAATATTATAAGTTGAGTTTTGGAAGCGTTGGGAGAAATCTTCCATTTCTGTAAATAAGAGGAGAAACCTAGGGGTTTTTTTTTTTTCATTAGGGCGAATCTACAATTGAGAGATTCTCTCCGGCCTCGCTCTTTTTCATTCATAAACCAATCACCTTTACGTTTTTCATTCTACTATTTGTAGAGTATGCTAGCCAGCACTGTTGTGTTTCGATCTGTACTAAAGAATCTTTCGAAAGTTTTATAACGGCGCTGTAATGAATGAAAGAGAGCGAGCCCGGAGAGAATCTCTCAATTGTAGAATCGCCCTAATTAAAAAAAAACCCTAGAAACTGTCTAAATCTTTCTGCAGTCTCCTGCAAATGACACGAAGACTTCTTCCTTTAGCGAAAATGCCTGTGTCATCGGCAAACAAGGATTTCTGGCAACCCTGAGGCAAATCAGGGAGGTCGGAAGTAAAAATGTTATATAATATCGGCCCAAGAATGCTACCCTGAGGAACTCAAGCTCTACACGCTAAGCTCAGTTTACCCATAATCGCAAAAAAGTGCACATACTCATTTATGGGTAAAGTTTACTTTACCCATATTTGAGTAAATTTGTATGGAAAAAAATACTCAAATATGGGTATGTAGTAATGTACCCATAAATAGGTATGTGCACTTTTCGCGATTATGAGTATTCTTCACCCATATTTGGGTAAACTGATCTTAGCGTGTAACAGGTAGTCGATCAGTTTGGAATTCTGATAATTTACCTGCAGAGTTCTGTCAGTTAAATAATTTTGAATTAATTTCATAACATAGAACGGAAAATTAAAGTTTTTCAACTTAGCAATCAAACCTTCATGCCAAACACTGTCTAATGCTTTTTGTTATGTCTAGAAGAGCAACTCCAGTTGAGCAGCCTTCAGATTTGTTTGAACGAATTAAATTAGTAGCTCTAAAGAGTTGATGAGTAGTTGATTGAATGGCCATGGCCAAATCCAAATTGCTCATCTGCAAAAATTGAGTTTGTATTGATGTGAAGCATCATTCTATTCAAAATTATCTTTTCAAAACGTTTACTTTCTGAAGGAAGTAAACTTATTGGTCTGTAGCTAGAAGCATCAGCTGGATCTTTCTCGGGCTTCAAAATTGGAACAATTTTGGAATTTTTCCATTTGTCAGGAAAGTATGCCAAATGAAAACATTTATTAAATAATTTTACCATGAAAGACAAGATACTCACTGGGAGTTTTTTGATGAGTAGGGTAACGGGATATAATGTTAGCCTGGCTCCTTCATTCGACCTATGTACCATATATGTCATTATTTCGTCGATAATCAACAAAATCATGTTCGCAGAAAAAAAAACTGTGCCATTTGAAACAACTAACTCATTCGTTGACATCCAAACTAAAAAACTAGTTGTTTTAAAAATCCAATTTGTTGTTTTAAAACAACGATTTAGTTTTGAAACAAACAGGCAGGTTGGTTGTTTCTACCTAAAGATATTTTCACAATACAACACAAATAATGATTGTTCTAAACTAATAATTTTGTTGTTTTCACCTTGTAAGGAGGTTATTTTTACCAAAATACAGGTTGTATGGACTCGAGGAAACAAATTAAAATTTTAGATTGATTCAACCAAAGCGGCGATTAAATCAACCAGATATTTTGTTTGAAGATAAAATACCTAAGAATTTAGTTTGAAACAAACTATTTTTTGGTTTTTTTCATTTTCGTCATCTGGTCCCGCCACATGCTTTGACGCTGTCACTCAACAATACTCAATTGAATATTTTCGCGGAACTTTTCATTGCAGGTGAAAATTTGATATTTTACTCTAAAAAAACCCGAAAATAGTAGAAAGACTCGCATTAACATTTGCAGATTTCTCTTAGACTGAGAGAAGTCTATAAATGTAAATGTGCACTTTTCTAATTTTGTTAGAATTTTTTTCAAACAAATATTCTTGAAATTACAGAAGAAATGTAGGTGAATGTAAACGGAAATGTTTGTTGTTTCAACCGTTTTCGTTTGGTTGTTTCAAACAACAATTCAGTTTAAATCATACTACAATTTGTTTGAAATAAACCATAAGCGTTGGTAGAATCAACCAACATATATGATGAAGTTTGTCAGAAGTAGATAATTTATCATCTCCATGCGAAGCGCTAGGAGTGGACGGTAATTTATTGCTAGAACGAAATAGACATGAAGAGAAAGTGTATTGATAGTTCCGTATAGGGCAACGGCAGGCTTTGAAAATTGAAAGATACAAGTTTGAAAACGAGCGGAGGGCATTTAATGGTAGTATCTGGATCAGGCACATAACCCTTTACCATACTACCCCATGCAGGATAGGCAAGGAGAGGAAATCCCCGTGACTGGTAAAAAGTTATGCAACCGATCGGGCACTTATACTACCTATTGCTTTTTTCTAGTTCTAGCGATTTGTCCTACTCCCAATAAGGAGTCTGGGTGTTGTCTGGGTAGCCTAAGACGCATCTCCCAGTCAGGCAAAATCAAGTTTATAAAACCCACCACCTTTCCAGGATTCGCAGTCCAAATTTCTTCAGGTTGCATATAGCCACTGTACAGAAATTTAAGTTTGCTCTTGTACAAAGCATCACAACTGCAGAGCAAATGTTCCGAGGTTTCACGTTCCATGTTTCACGTTCCAATGTTTTTCAAATGATATCTACTCGGGCAATGTCCGATTACTAGGCCAGTATAGGTACAAAGAGCTCTCTTATTGTGCTCCAACAGCTTTTTACTGATTGGAATTTGGAATTATAAACCTTTTCGATTGAACACACTTTGTGGTAACCAACCAGTTGGTCATCACCCTTTGTTCTTCCCAAGATTTCAGTTCCATTTTTATGGCACAGTATGATATACCGCAGAATGGTTCTGGGTCAATAAACTGTGCATTTGAACCTTGTTTAGCAAGCTCGTCTGCCCTTTCATTACCTCCAATGCCACAGTGTCCCGGAACCCAGAATAAATTTACAGAGTTCTCTTGGCACACCTTTCGCATTGAAAGAATGCATCCTCAGACAAGTTTGGATGTACATTTATAATTACTCAACGCTTTGAGTGCCGCTTGGCTGTCTGTAAAAATATTAGCTTATCTATATTTCCTCTTCAGACAAACGTTAACACATTTTATTATAGCAAAAATCTCCGCCTGGAAAACCGTTGGATAGTTTTCCATCGCCACTGAGATTTCTACCCCAGGGCCGAAGGTTCCTGCTCCCGTTTTCGTTCCAATTTTTAAGCCATCTGTGAAGAAGTTTATGGAACCATGACGAACAGTGGGACCTCCGACTTCACAATCTATACGTGACATCTCACATATGTTGTAAGGGATGTCATGGTTTTATCTAGTCTCCATTCATATACATCACTGGCCCATTTTGAAAGCCTTGAGAAATGCTCAGGTGACCGTCTAAGTCACCAGACTTGAAAGTTTTCAACCGTTTGAGTCTAAGCATACTGTTTTCCGCTTCTAATTGCACGTATTCGTGCAAAGACAGCAGATTTAGAATTGCATCTAACGATTTCGATGGAGTACTGCGCATCGCTCCCGTTACAGCAATGGACACAAGCCGTTGAAGTTTTGACAGCTTTTTCTGTGCAGTAGCCTCTTTTGTTCTTGGCCACCACACAAGGGACGTTTTGGACGTATTTTTTATGTATAAATCCACATTATCATTTTTGGTCTTAGACCCCATTTTCTGCCAAATGTTTTTGAGCATATCCAGAAATCACTGGTTGCCTTGCCGATCACACACTCAACATGAGCATTCCAGGTCAGTTTGGCATCCAGTATCACTCCTTGGTATTTCACCTGTTCACTAAGATGGATTTCCAATCCTCCTAGCTTAAAAGCTTTTAGATTCACCTTCATTTTCCTGGTGAAAGGTACAATAACTACTTTTGAGGGATTTATGCTAAGGCCCTCCTGAATACACCAAGATTTGGTAAATTTTTGGTTTTTTTTTTTTTTCTTAAAAAAAAATTTTGAAATTTTTCTTTTTACTATTATTTTATTTTCTCCGCCAACACCACCAACCCCAAAACTTCTTCTTTGAATAATCTAAGAAATTTTTCCAAAACAAAGACCCCACATGTGGGGAGAGGGGCCCCCCCTGGGGAGACCCCCTCTCTCCCCCCCCATTCAAAAAAACACACCCCCCCCCCCAAAAGGATGTCTTTTTTGCAAACATGGTGTAAACCCAATTAATTATGTTGAGCATGAGCATGAGCATGATCGACCGCCCACGGATGCAGTTCCGTTATTGCCAGATCAACTGTGTTTACACAGAGAACCAACAGATGATGTTTGGGACTAACATACATCTTCAATGTGTAAAAACTGGTGACCCATTATAAAGCAATACCGACGCCGGCCGTGACCGAATGCTGGTCAAGTAGGGAATGGGAAGGCTTGTGTTGACATGGAAGCCGAAAAATCCTCTGCACTTCCACGAGAAATCACTGGGATGTTGGATAGTTTGGGAAAGGTTAGCAGCAGGGTTCGTTTTGGTTAACGATACGCTGAAAGTATGTAGCCCTTTCCGCCAAAAGCAATGTCCCGCTTCAATGTGACTGAAAAGAGACAATCATAACGAAAAACAAAACAAAACAAAATAGACAAAATAAAACAGGATATTAGATATTGTCTTCAAAATTTGGTAGAAATAAATTATTTGTTGCTTTGCAAACCAGCTCTCCGTCGCCGACGTGTCGGAAACCTTCCGGTAGTAACATGATATCTACGTCTAATACACTCTTCTTACATCGATTAATTTACAAACTAAGCCTTCACACCGAATCAAAATTCACTTTGGCGCTGTTTTGGTATTTCCTTCTAAAATCTAGTTCTAGATATTGGCACTTTATTTCTGCTGATTTTCCGTCGTCAATATTCTTCCTCAAACGTAGCAATCGCCAGCTCAGGTTCGATGCAAGCAGCAGCAGCTATCATGCCGTTCGTTTTGAACGACCAGACAGCAGACCCAAGAATGGACACTTTTTACAATTCACGTTTTCCACTGCTATTACGTTGCCACCGGACTGAAAAATATCACCAATCGACTCCGAACGACCGTAACTTTATACTTTCAATATTTTTAACCAAATTTTCGCCGTTTTTCACCGTGAAAATTGCACTTCATTTCACTGCCACCGTGATCCTAGACGTCAGCTTTTTTCGACTCCTCCTCATCGATTCACTAAGTAAAGCACTATTTTCGGATATGGAAGTTCCTCTGAAACACCAGTGAGCAAAACCCGTTGGGGAGCACTTTGGTACATTTTTAATGTGATATTCGATCGAAAACACGATTATTTTTCAATTTTCACAAAATTTTAACTATGACAAGAAAAAAGCGTCTTCTTTGCTCAAAAGCACAGCCTACTTCTTCTGTGAACCCAATTAATTATGTTCATGTCCAAGTTCCTTTTCTTCATGGCCCGAGCCATAGATGAATAAGAAGCGTTATCGAGAGCTCCTTCAATATCTAAGAAAGAACTAAGTGCTATTTCTTTTAGCACTTAGTTCTTTCTTAGCTTGAGCTTTTTCTACCTTTGAAACCACAGTATGCAGTGCCGTAACTGTTGACTTACCAGACTGGTAAGCAAACTGGAACTCAGAAAGTGGATACTTGTTCATGTAATTTAAATTGATATGATCATTCAACACCTTTCCATAGTCTTCAATAGGACTGATGAAAGACTAATGGGTCTGTATGATTTAGGAAGTGCCTTATCTCGCTTTCATATTTTAGGCATAAAGATAACTTTTACTCGTGTCCATGAAGATGGAATATGGTTGAGTCTCAAACTTGCCTTAAACATCTCAATTAATGGCGAGATCAACACTGCTTCGCCGTTCGTTTTGCAATGCTGGAAATATTCCGTCCGGTCCTGTAGCTTTGTAAGGCTGAAAAGATCTCAATGCATTTCCTACCCTGGCTTTCTTAAAGATTTGATCAGCCAAGTCTTTTGTGGCGTTTTGTATCAATAGACATTTGGGGTGTCCTTGTAGAACATTTTTCACCTACAAGTGATCCATCACTGTTTGGATCTACACACAAAACTGATCCAAGAAAATGGGTTTCCATAATCAACTTTAACGTTTCACTAAGAGTTTTTGTATAAACTCCATCCTCATTTACAGATTTCTAAGTTCAATCGTATGATCCTTTGCAAGAGCCCTCTGAAGTCTTGCGACTTCCGGAGCATTGCTTATGTTTTCACACGTTAGAACCCAGGATCTTCGTTTGGATTTTCTTATTTCTTTATTGTAATCAGTAGTGCACCCCTATAGGGGGTCCTTTCTGAGGTTCTTTTCGCTTTATTAAACAATCTACAAGACGTTTTACGTAGACGTTCTAATTTAGAGTTCCACCATGAAACATCCCTGTTAGAGGACGATTCTTTGATAGGACAACTGGTGGTGAAAGAATTTAAAATCTTATCATTTATCTTTTGGGAAAATGATTCCAATTTCTGGACAGAATCAATCTTTCCACTTTCTGTAAATAACTCCGAATTCAAACATTTTGCATATTGATCCCAGTTAGTTTTTCTAGGATTTCTAAACGTAGTAGTTGGCCAATTTCCCTCAATCAATTCAAACACAATGTGCCTATGATCTGACAATGATGTTTCTTCAGAAACTTCCCAATTTACAATTCTTTCATAAATTGCACTATCACAATGTCAGATCTAAGACTTCTTGCCTATTAGCATTTAAAAGGTAGGTACGTTTCCATTGTTGCATATGTCTATATTATTTGATGAGAGATATTCCAATAAGCACTCCCCTCGACTGTTGATATACCTTGTTGTACTACCCCATACGGTATGATGTGCGTTGGCATCACAGCCAATGATGAATGACTTATTATTTGCTCTGCAGTACTCGACAAATGAATCGATCTCAGGAGGAGGCACCTCAGGAGCATCACCCGGAAAATATGCTGAAGCCACTATGACCTCAGCTTTTCTTCTGGTGGTAGGTACCTCAACCATGACCGCAACAATTTGTTGTTTGATACGCCTATGAACAATTATGGCAACGCCACCACCTGGACTATCAAGACGATCATTGCGGTATACAAAATAATTAGGATCCCTTTTTATTTTATTACCTGGTTTAAGGAAAGTTTCAGTTACAACGGCAATATGCACGTTATGAACTCGTAAAAAGTTAAACAGCTCGTCTTCATTATCTTTAAGAGATCGAGCATTCCAATTTAAAATATTCAGTGTCTTAATACCCATTGCTGAATTACAGGGTCATGACAATATTGTTTGCAAATTTTAGACAAGTTTGAATTGCATCAAACATGGAAATTGTATTTAACATTCCATTAATCATATCGATTAATGATTTCTGTAAAAAATCCATTTTAGGAGCGGTTATGCTACCTAGGTCAAAATCTTCAATATTTCTGTTAGAATTTTGATTTCTACCAGCTGTAACGGCAGCGTAGGTAGTTCCATTACCTAGCTGTACATTGTTAGCAGCATGTAAGAATGGAGAATTTAAAGCTTGTGCTCTGTTTATACTGACGGGTACATTTGTACGTCGCTCACCATTGTTAACAGCAGAAAGCAGTGGAAAATTTGACGGTTAGACATTGTTCGTACCTACCGGTACGAATGTGGGATTTACTCCTCGATGAACGTTGTTAACAGCCGAGGAATGAGTACATGGTCGGGAACGTCGGGAAGCTACCTGATGCTTAGCACGAGAATGCAAGATCGCTTTGCGAGTCTTGCATTCCTAAAAATTGGATTTGTGGTTTCCACCACAATTCGCACATTTAAAATTTTTGGGATCCTTCACAGGACAGCTGCTCGAAGACGCCCTTAGAACTGTGATTATGCGACGCTTCGAATCGTCGTCAGACATGCTCGTTTCGTCGTTTCGTCGAGCTGGGAAATGGATCGTTGTCTTTTGGAATTCTGGTTGCCGTTTTGGATCCTGAAAAACCGGAATCCGTCGAAGAAAACGAAGTGGTGTTCCTATGAAGAGAACGAAGAAAACCCAGTGCATGAGGATGAAGAAGTGAGCGTTGAAGATGCCTTTAGAGTACTGCTAGAAGAAGAAGCAAGTAGTGACGATGAACATAGCCGATATGATTCATTCAGTGACAATTTTCTGTTCACTGTTGTAGAACGCCTTGGCCCAAAGTCAACCTCACAGCTTGCACCTTGCAATACATTCTTGCGCTTTTCGGAACTAGAATTTTTGTTTTTGTTTTGATTCGCTGTTATTTTGACAGCTGGGCAAGTTTTGAAACACACACACACACACACACACACACACACACACACACACACACACACACACACACACACACACACACACACACAACACACACCCTACACACACATAAACACACATGGCGACGATCAAACCCAGCAAACACAAAATCGTATATGATAGCGGATATAAGTACAAAGTGGAGGCGATTTACGTTCATGCATCCATTTGACTTCATGTAAAAGGTACGTATATCGCCTCCACTTTGCACTCTTATCCGCTATCATATACGATCCTGTGTTTGCTGGGAAGGCCCATCAATGGCTGCAGAGATATGTCCAGTAAAACTGAAGGTTATCGTAGATGGACTTTTCCCGACGACGATCCAACGACGAGGCCACGTACACCGTACGGCGAGGAAGAGAGAAGTTATGTTGAGGGCATGCAAGTCTCGAACGAGAAGCTCGTGGCAGTGGTGAAAGGCCTTAAGGTGAGGAAGGCACCCGGATCTGATGGAATCCCTAACGTGGCTCTGAAAGTGGCGATTCATACATTCCCGTCCTTCCTCTCATCTTGAGCATAGGCGCCAACTTAGAGGGGGCATGGACTTTTTGGCCCCCTCAATAATTTTCAGACGGGGCAAAGTATCATTTTGCCCCCCCCCCCCCCAATTATTTTCAAACTTTTCCCAGATTTTTATCTAGAAGAATAAATTTGTCCTGCACAGTTATCTTTCACAATTAAATTTTAAGCCAACCGTCATTTCAAATTTGCACTGTGCGCAACGATCCCTGTTTTTTTTCAGTGGGTCTCTTTTCATTCATTTCATCGGCGTCAATTCATCAATCAACTGAAGCGGATGAATGGTAAGGTCTGGAAAGGTGCACTTTTGCCTTCTTTCTTTTCTATACAATTCATGACGTCACATTTGCTGATACAAGAGGATGCATTAATGACAGAAATGAATGGTTCGCATTGCCAGGCCTGAATAAGCTGAGCTTCGTGAATGAAAATGAATAACATTTACTGTTTATTTTGAAACTGTCGAAACGGAACAAAAAGTAAGTTTTGCTTGCGGATAAAAGTTGATACGGGTTTAATTAAAGTTGAATTTTAATTCATATCCATACTGATTCATCAAACGATTTACGAGTTTAAGCTTTCTCTAAAAAAGGTAAGCAATGAATGGTTTTTTTTATAAAAGGGAACAAGCTTGAAAGCGCCTTTTTTGTCGAATTTTCAGAATTGACGATGGACAAGTTTTTGATCAAGCTCCCAGGAAAAAAAGCGATAGAGATAGCTGAAGACTGCTGCGACGTTGCCAGCGCTGGTTCTGGTACAGAATCCAAGTTCGACGCGGGAGAAGGTCCATCTGGTTCAGGTAAAACTGTGGACGCAGCAAAAACTTCAAAACGACGTTTCGTGCCCGGCTGGAAAGCGACTTTCCCATGGATTGCATATGATCCTGTGAATGATGTTGTATTATGTTCCGTTTGCCGGGAAATTTTTATGAAGCTTGGCCTACCGTTTTCAACTAAAAAAGATATAGTTTTTATTGAATCTGGTTTTAAAAACTGGAAGAAAGGAGCCGAAAAATTTAAAATCCACGAGGGATCGTTCTGCCACAAGGAGGCCGTTTTGAAGCTGCATTCGTTGAAAATTGGAGTAAACGTCTGCGCTCAAATATCCGACCAGAAGAAAAATGAAATGATAGTGAACCGTGCCTGCCTAAAAAAGTTGTTTTCTTCGATTCTGTACTTGGCTAAGCAAGGTCTCGCTATTCGTGGTCATCATGATGACTCAAGCAACTTCTTAAATTTGTTAAACTTGCGGGCTGAAGATTCGAACGAGTTGCAAATGTGGCTAAAACGAGAATCTTACACATGGTGTAGCCATGCCGTACAAAACGAAATGCTGGATCTTCTAAGCCATTCGCTACTTCGACGATTGATAGGGCTGGTGAAGCAAGCGGATTTTTTTGCGATTATTTGTGACGAAACGTCGGACATGAGCAGAAAAGAACAATTCTCTTTTTGTTTAAGGATTGCTACTAATTCCCTCGAGGTTGAGGAGTTCTTCCTCGGTTTTTATGAAGCTGAGTCAACTGCTTCGTCGTCTTTGCATTCTATCATTAAGGATATCCTTATACGCTTTGATCTGCCCATCTCAAAATGTAGAGGCCAGGGCTATGATGGTGCAAATAATATGTCTGGCAAGAAAAGCGGAGTACAGACCAGAATCCTTTTCGATGAAAAACGAGCTATTTTTGTTCATTGTTTAGCTCATTCGTTAAATTTGGTGGCCCAAGACGTGATCAAAACAATTCCTATCTGCAGGGATACATTGAATTTGATCAAAGATATGATTAACTTCGTAAGGGATTCGCCAAAAAGGCTTGCCATTTTCCAGACATTGAAATCTGTTGATTCGACAAATCTGCGGCCACTGTGTCCAACGAGATGGACGGTGAAATACTTGTCGCTTTCATCTGTTCTGTCAAATTACTTAGCTTTGGTAGAATTTTTCACCTCTTTGGCTGAAAATGACGTTTCTGATGCAGGCTCTAAGGCGTCTGGATTTTTGAGAATGCTAGAAAAATTCGAATTTTATTTCATCTTAAATGTAATGGTGAAAATTTTCGGATACGTTGATTCTGTGAATACAGCCCTTCAGAAAAAATCCTTGCGACTAGAAGAAGCATACCGGATGATTGGTACCTTGAAAGCTAGCCTAAGCTTTTGTAAAAAAGATTTTCGGGAGATTTGGGAAAATGTTACCGAAAACAGACCGGATGCAGTTGAATCGCCGAAACTACCAAGGAAGAAAAAAGTTCCGAAGCGTTACGAAACCGATGTTCCAACTTTGACAGTATCAATTGAAGAGACCTACGAGAAGCAGTTCAAAGAAATTATAGACAATATCCTAGGATCGCTTACTTCTCGCTTCGACACCGAAACATTTGCGTTTGTGTTGGAAGTAGAACAATTCATACTGGGAGACGATACCAATAAAGACAAAATTATCAGTTTCTATGATAATGACCTTGATCCTGATCTTTTGATGTTACAACGGGAGATGTTTTTAAAGATCGTCCAGGAAGCTTCTGAACCCGTTCAAAACATCTCCAGCATCGTCGATTACATAAAAAATGAAGCGCATTTGATGGATATTTTGCCGGAGTTTGTAAAGTTCTTGAGAATCTTTCTCACAATTCCGGTAACGTCAGCTACTGCCGAAAGGTCGTTTTCCGGCCTCAGAAGGCTCAAAACCTACTTACGATCGACTATGGGACAGCAAAGATTGAACTCTGTTTCGATATTAAATTTCCATAAGGACATGGCGAATGATCTTGATTTGGATACCATCATGAACGAGTTCATCAACAAAAATAACCATAGACAGCGCACGTTCTTCGTTAAAAGTGAGGTGTAATATATTAACTGGTTATTTTTTTTTTGAGTTGGCTATAATAAAAACGTGAATAAAACTCTTTGTTTTGATTTACTTATTATACCAAAGAACATCACCGCCGTTTTTTTTTATAAAGCTATTTCTCAACAATTTTTTTGAAATTTCAATCCACTTTTTCCCTGACATTTTGCCCCCCCCAATAATTTCATGAAGTTGGCGCGCCTGATCTTGAGTGATGTTGTATGGTAGTATCGCAGTCGGGATTACTCGAGTCGATTGCGTCAGTATGTGGGAGCTGAATGGCTCACAGTCGTTCGCTGTTGGGATCCACAGGCGGGTAATCCTCCGTCGGAGAAGGGTAGATCCGGTGTCGGGAACTACTCAATTCGATAACGTTTAGGGTAGGAGCTGAATGGGCTCAACCAAGTAAGGCGAGAGCAAAATGGCTGTGGCAAGGAGTAGGAGCAAAATGGCTCTATTGTAGCCAAATGGCCAAGACCCTCCACGAAGTAATACAAAAAAAGGGCAGCCCCGTAAAGGGTGGAGGGGGGGGGGGTCCGATTGGCCTTTTCTCAAAGGTCGACCCTGACCACACTCTGACACAGTCCATAAGGATTTCCCGAATCATCACACATACACACACACACACACACACACACACACACACACACACACACACACACACACACACACACACACACACACAAGGATACTGTGATCCAGCGGGAAGCGGCCAGCAAGTTCAATTGTTCGAAGTCGTAGGGCAACTACCCCCATATTAATCTCATTGTTCTTATATTCATCCTACGATGAATCAAACAATTGGGCAGTTGAAGGATCGGTTTCGTTTTTTAATAATGTTTGCTTGCGTTAAATAACTACAACAAACATTACTAACTAATCCTGTCACGTGTATATCGTTTTATTTCAAGTAGGACGAATTGCAAAGTGATGAGTTTAATACAGGTACATCTTCCCTACATTGGTAAGATTCTGAAAAAAGAGGGAATAGTATGTCGAAAGAAAACCAGATCCCCAGAGTACACGGACGAAAAAATCAAAGCTGTGAAATTCTAGTGCCACTGGATGATCCAACAATATGGTGGAAAGTCTGTCGTTCTGGACGACGAAACCTACTTTCCCCTGTCCAAGTACCAGATGCCTAGAAACGACTGTGTCTACATCAAGGACAAATCTACAGCTCCTCCGAAGGTTAAGTACAAATTCAAGCACAAGTTCGAACAAAAAGTGATGCTATACATCGCTATTTCCGACAACGAGATTTCGGAGCCGTGGTTCAAATTAAATGGCTTGGCCATCAATCAGCAAGTCTACCAAACAGAGTGTGTGCAGAAAATTTTCATCCCTTCCGTCAGGAACATCACTCGGATGGAGACTACGTGCTTTGGCCGGAAAAGGCATCATTACACTTCGCGAAGAAGACGGTAACGTTCCTGGAGAGCCAAAATATACCATTTGGTCCAAAGATTGGAATCCGACAAATCTGCAGCAGGGTCGTCCTATCGATGATTTTTTTGGTATATTGAGCTCCGCTGTATACAAAGGTAATAGGTTCAAGAAAAATAATTTAATTGATAGTAAATTATTTTTTTTTTTTTTAATTAATTTATTTGTACAGGCTCAATCGAATCAACTTTACAGAGCCAAGTTTTCATGTTTATATACATCAGTTATCTTAGAACTAAGGTTAAGGGGGTGGAACCGATTACTCGCGGCCTTCTCGAGGTTAATAGGAATTATAATTTTATGGATGGGAAAATTGCGGTGGAAAATTAAAACAAAGCATGAGGAACAATGGTTTTCTTATATCTAGAATTTCAAATTACAATTTTTTAATTGAACGTTTTCAATTTAAAACAAAAAAATCACTCACTCACACACACACACACACACACACACACACACACACACACACACACACACACACACACACACACTCACCACAATCACACACCGATGCACACAATCCTCAAAAATTTAACCTAAACAAGTAAGTTAATCAAACTACAATCTAAGGCTAATGTTAGTCAAAAACACACATGAAGTCTCGACCCACATCCAATCCCCTGAACCAACATTTCTTAGACACCTTAGGAGTGATAGAGTGTAGCCATCGCCCCAAGTCTCCTTTACTCCATTTATACTGCCAGCTATCGAGTGATATCTGACGATAAATGTAGAAAAATTCGTTGAAGGCGATTTGTCGGTCATAAATATCGCCTTCGATAGCGCCCACCCTTGCAAGCGAGTCCGCTTTCTCATTGTCAGAAATCGAACAATGAGATGGGACCCAAACAAAGGTGATAATAAAAGAACGTGAAGATAAAGCACTTAGAAGACCTCGTATTTTCATAAGAAAATAAGAGGTGTGCTTTACCGGCCTCAAGGAGCGAATAGCCTCTATAGAACTAAGACTATCCGTGAAAATGAAGTATTGATCCGGTGTAAGAGATGCAACAGTTTCTAAAGAAAAGTGAATTGCTGCCAATTCCGCGACAAAAACAGAACAAGGTGCTTGAAGTTTACGAGCGACGCTATAATTTTCATTATATACACCAAAGCCAGCGGAGTCCTCTATCAAAGACCCGTCAGTGAAAAACGTTTTGGTGGAATCAACTAGGCCAAACTTTGCAGCAAATATCACCGGAGCAATCATAGGACGATGATGCTCTGGGATTCCACGAAGCTCCTGTTTCATGGATAAATCAAAATGAACCGAATTTCCGAAGTTGGAGAAGCAAACACGATTGGGAATATTCAGCGAAGGGCTGACATCCTGTGTTATGTATAAATGGTACAAAGTCATGAAGCGAGTTTGAGGATTCAACTCAAGGAGCTTCTCAAAATTTTCAATCACCTGGGGGTTCATAACTTCACACCTGGTGAGGAGCCGGAGAGATAATTCTGAAAACCGATCCGAGAGTGGCAACATGTCAGCCAGCACTTCAAGACTCATGGTATGAGTCGAGTGCATACAACCCAACGCGATACGAAGACACCGATATTGAATACGTTCCAGTTTGATGATGTGCGACCGAGCCGCTGACTGAAAACAAAAACTACCGTATTCTATAACCGACAAAATCGTTGTCCGGTACAACGTTAGAAGATCTTGCGGATGCGCTCCCCACCAGGTCCCGGTAATTGTGCAGAGAAAGTTTATCCTTTGTTGGCACTTTCGCTTCAGATACTCAATGTGGGATCTCCAGGTGCACTTTGAATCGAACCAGACCCCAAGATATTTAAATGACATAGAATGAGTTATCGGTGTACCCAAAATTTGAAGCTTAGGTTGTGCAGGGTTATGCTTCTTAGAAAAAACTACCAACTCAGTTTTCTCCGTAGAGAATTCGATACCTAGCTCGAGAGCCCAAGTAGACAAATTGTCTAAGGTATCCTGTAAGGGTCCTTGCAGATCAACCCTATTGGGTCCCGTGACAGACACTACACCGTCATCTGCAAGTTGTCTCAACGTACAATTCTCACTCAAACAACCGTCAATGTCTTTGACATAAAAATTATACAAAAGGGGGCTTAAACATGATCCCTGGGGGAGACCCATGTAGCTAAATCGAGAAGCTGTAGAGGTTCCATGAGAAAAGCTCATATGTTTCTCTGACAGCAAATTGTACAAAAAATTGTTCATTAATGGTGAAAAACCACAAGCGTGGAGTTTATCTGAGAGAACTTCAACAGATACTGAATCAAAAGCCCCCTTGATATCCAAGAAAACAGAAGCCATTTGCTCTTTTTTAGCAAAAGCTAACTGAATCTCTGTGGAAAGCAACGCAAGGCAGTCGTTCGTTCCCTTACCCCTACGGAAACCATATTGAGTATCTGAAAGCAGGTTATTCGTCTCAACCCATTTGTCCAGGCGGAAGAGGATCATTTTCTCCAACAACTTTCGAATACAAGATAACATCGCGATGGGTCGATAGGAGTTGGGGTCGGACGCGGGTTTACCAGGTTTTTGAATGGCAATAACTCTCACCCGTCTCCAGTCATCCGGTACAATGTTGAGAGTCAGAAACTGATTAAACAAGTGCAACATGCGCCTCTTAGCGACGTCTGGAAGGTTCTTAAGCAAGTTGAACTTGATTCTATCAGCTCCCGGAGCCGTATTGCCACACGAAAGGAGTGCGAGAGAGAGTTCTACCATTGAAAAAGGTTGGCTGATCTCATCTATCGAATTCGTGGTTTCGCGAGGAAACATTTGTGCTGGCACAGAATCTGGACAAACTTTTCGCGCGAACTTGAGGATCCATTGGTCCGAATACTCCTCGTTCTCGTTGTTCGTAATTCTGTTACGCAATCTTCGCGCCGTGTTCCAAAGGGTATTCATCGACGTTTCACGCGATAGTCCGTCCACGAATTGTCGCCAGTAACCGCGTTTCTTGGCCTTGATGAGGCTCTTAAATTCTCGTTCGAGAGCCGTGTACCTTTCGAAGTGCTCAGGTGTTCCACTTCTACGAAAAACTTTGAACGCGTCGGACTTTTTGCGGTAAACCTCGGTGCATTGCTGATCCCACCATGGGGAAGGAGGTTTCCTGCGAAATGACGTTCCTGGAACTGGTCGAGTTTGAGCTTGAAGCGCGCTTTCCAAAATCAGGTTGGAGAGGAAGTTGTATTCCTCCAGCGGTGGAAGCCCTTCTACCGTTGTTACGGCTTCATCTATTGCTGTCTTGAACCTTGTCCAATCGATATTACGAGTTAGATCATAGGTGACGTTTATCGATTCCGGCGGAGTGAGCCCGGTGGCAACCGAAATTTTAATAGGCAAATGATCACTACCGTGGGGATCCTGGATCACATTCCACGTGCAGTCCAACGATAATGAATTCGAGCAAAGTGTAAGGTCTAACCTACTGCCAAGTGAGGATGGACCAGCCAAGCGTGTAATTTCTCCATTGTTGAGAACGGTCATATTGAAGTTGTCACAGAGGTCATATATCAAAGAAGACCGGTTGTCATCGTACAGTTCTCCCCAGCCTGTACCGTGAGAGTTAAAATCTCCCATGACCAACCGCGGAGCAGGAAGAACCGAACAAATATCTGAAAGTTGTTTCTGGTTTATTGGGGCTCTAGGAGGAATATAAATGGAAGCAATGCAAAGACTTTTATTTTTAATAACAGCCTGACATGCGACAACTTCAATACCTGGAATTGGAGGAAAATTCACTCTATAGAAGGAGTAGCACTTTTTGATCCCCAAAAGTACTCCTCCTCCACGTGAATCCTCACGATCAAGCCGAATAATGTTGAAATCGTGAATCGGAAGATCGATTTCGGGTGAAAGCCATGTTTCACAAAGAGCAAATGCATCACAACTGATATTGTGAGCTAAAAATTTAAATGATTCCAATTTAGGAATAAGACTTCGACAATTCCACTGCAGAACAGTGATCAAATCCCCGACCTCTTTTGGCAAATTATCCATCGAAGGAAATGATAGCTGCAAGGAGGGGCCACTTTAATGTCAATTGCTTCAAAAAAGTTTTCACAGTGGGAAGCATTGCCATAACAATGCTTTTAAGAGGGTCAGATATTTCGAGGTACTTGAAAATACCTTCCACAATATCATCAAATGAGAACAGCCCAGATGAAGAGGGGGCTTCTGTTCTTAAAATCGGGGCATCCGGGGTTTTGGATGTCCCCGGGAGAGATGGGAAATCCTGTGTGTAGTTGGCACTACGAAAACCAGGTGGATTTGGATTATCCTTATTTCCACTGCTCTTTGAATTGGGCATGTTGATTTGGGGCTTCTTTTCAGCTACTTTCCCTGCTCGGATGCGTCTTCGCTTCCGTGAAGCACCTTCCGGAAAACTGAAAGAGGTCCCCTCCTCAACCAAGTCCGAATCAGACTCGTCATCTGACAGAGCAGCAAAAGGATTTGTATTGATATCGGGTGGCGAGGCTTTCTTAAGCATTTCTGCAAAATATTGCCTTGAACGTTGTTTCAGAGAACGTTCCAATTTTTCCCCGCGTTGTTTGTACGCCGGGCATGACGAAAGAGCATGGGGAGGAGTTCCCTTGCAGAAAACGCATTTTAGTGTGTTATCTGCACAGGGACCAGCCTCATGTTTCTCCCCGCAAGTTGAGCAGCGTGCCTTATTGCCGCAATGAGAGGCCGTATGCCCCATCTGCTGGCAGTTTTGGCAGATCATTACCCGGGGTACAAATAACCGCACAGGTAGCCGAAGTTTGTCCAGTTCTAAGTAGTGAGGAAGGGCAGAGCCAGAAAAGGTCACCCGAAACGAGTCTGTGGGGGTAACTTTTTTCTTACCCTCGCTGTGCGATATTTTAACAAGTTTTCTTACTTCCAGTATCTGAACTGGGGGGAGCAGAGGGTTCTTGAATCGGCCAACCGCCCGCTTCTCCAAAATTTCAGGGCACAGACTCGCCTCTGTGACCACTCCTACAATCTCCACATCACGAGCTGGAATATAAACTCGGTATTCCAGTGTAAAATGCTGAGAGGAAGCAATCTCATTAGCCTGCTTCAGGTTAGAGACGACAACACGGAGTTTATTAAATTTAACTTTCGTGATCTCTGTCACGGCTGAGAATCGCTTCGTCAAATCAGTAGTTATTTGGTACACGTTCAGAGGTTTAATTTTGGGCTGAAAGTAGACAACCCATGGACCGACCGAGTCCATTGGATAAGATCGCGGTCGGAAATTTATTTGTGCCTCCCCATCATCAGGTGGCAAAGGCACTTTTTCAGCTAAACCGTCCATGTCGAAGAAACCTCTTCAACATGCACGATTTGCCTTACTTGTGGGAGCGTTGAACGCCTCCAAAATTTAAATCACACACAAACACAAAACAGGAACACACACAAATTAACGCTACACTCTAGTGGGATGAGAGACAGAGGAAAACAAACTTAACTAATATTACTGATCTGTTGCTGCTGCTGCTGCTACTGCTGCTGACGCACCGTATGCCTGAACGTCGCACTTCTATGCGGGCAGCGGGGAGCGGTGCGCTGCGTGGGTGTACGGGTGAATCCGATCGCCTTCGGGTGCACTCGCTCGACGATGTCGGATGACCGTTGGCGATGTAGTAGTGTATCGCTGGTTAGCGTCACCACGCGGAGATGAAGCGAAAATGAGCAGGATGATAATTCGCCAGCAAGCACTGCTTGATTTTCTTATTTCACTGGAAAACCACACTGCCTTCTTAGAAAAAAAAACTCACTTTCACTCCTTTCACTGAAGTGAATAGATTTTGAGAAAAAAAAACTAATTATTTCCAAGGATCGCACTCGAAAAATCTTCCAAAATAACGGAGCGCTGGATCGAACGGACTTTCTTCTTTCGCTGAACGAAGTGAGATGAATATTTATTTATAAAAAAAAAAAATAAAAAAAAAAGGAAAAAAAAAAAAATAAATCAAAAATACTAGAGTTGAGAGCCGATGATAAGCTTATTGTGTCAATTATTATGATGGGCACTACGTGTGGCATACCAAAAAGTAGAGATCTACTTCAAGCTGATGCGTCTTTATTCAGGGTTTCGCTGGTGAAGTGCGTATCGTAACAAGAAGCTCAAATATCTTTAAAAAAAAACATTTAGCGCTGTTCCGAGCATTGAAGGAACTCTTGCCGCTTGGTGAAGTGAGAAAAGTCAAGTCGCAGTGACCTGACTCTTCTTTTATTTTGCCCAGAATTTGAGAGTGACTTTTCTCTCTTCACCAAGTGACAAAAGTCAGTTTTACTCTCTGAATAACCCTTCTTATATCAAGGTACAAGTTTAGCACAAGTAATGGACTAGTTTCTTTCCTGCCCTGATAGCTAGAAAACAATGTTCGTTTATATAACATATTTATCGATTATTCTGTGTACTATTTTACCCAATCATTAAGATGTTGACGCACTGTAGGTTTTCACAGCTAATTATCGAAATACAATCACCCGCCGCATGCGGCCGCTCTGCTGTTGGGAATAGTGAGTGTGGATGTCGCAAGATCTGAACTTAAGATCGCATTCACAGAAGCGCACCTGCTTAATCCTTGGTCTCCAGAGCCGAAGCACCGGAGATAATTTCAATCAGCTCACGAGTGATGACAGCCTGTCTAGTTCGGTTGAAGGTAAGAGTCAACTTGTCAATCATCTCTCCAGCGTTCTTGGAAGCGTTATCCATAGCAGTCATACGCGATGATTGTTCTGAGCAAGCACCTTCCTTCATTGCGTAGAACAACATTGAAGCCAGCGAGAATTCCAAATAGTTCTGGATGACATCGGAATCAAGTGAATCGTAAACTGGCAGTTTTTCGGCAGATTCGACGGCTTTCACACTGAAGATTGGCATGTCCGCAACGGCGTATGAAACAACCGACTTGAACTTGTTGTAAATAATCTTACCCTCGGTGTACTCGTATCCTAGATTAAGGATAGCGTTGGTGAGCTTAGCAGCATCGAGGAAAGTTGGAGGCAAACGACCGATTTCGTTGCACACCATCTCGATGTTCTTGCCAAACAAACGCTGCAAAATCGCACGCGACTTGTCACCAACGCAGATGACCTTGATGTTAGGATCACTGGTCAAATCACCACGGATGCTACGGGCTACACCAGTGTGAACAGCTCCACATAAACCTGAAAATAATCAAATTAAATTTCAATTTCTTGTGACACGCTAATCAAGATAGTTCAACCCTTTACCTCTGTCTGAGGTAATTGCGATGTATAGCTTTTTCGGTTCCTCTTCCTTTGAGGCAACCTCAGCTTTCTCGTAGAACTGCTGAGCACCTATACCGTATGGCCTGGCCTGCTTCAAATCGCGTTCAGCACGAGCGTACCTTTTGCGAAAAGAAAAAAAAACGGATTAGTCCATCCCTAGATATTCTTCAGATCTATACATACTTGGCAGCGGACACCATCTTCATGGACTGAGTGATCTTTTGAATGTTCTTGACCGACTTCAGACGGATCTGGATGGCTTTTAGAGTAGCCATTCCACGGTTTTGTTGGCCATAGCAGACCTCTGCTGGCACCTGGGCCAGGACTGGAACGATTGACTTGAACATTTTGCGTTCTCCTGAAAGCAAGTTAACACAAAACTATAATTTATATGCCATCACAGGTTATTACACAATTCCTTTTCCTATTTGACAGCGCACATCATTTTGTCTGGACTTGAGTGGAACCGTGTTATGTAAGATTATTTGACACTCTTCATTTACGAATAATTCGATACGAAACTGCATAGCGCGGACAGTTTTTAATGCTTTCAATTTCAGGAACAAATTTTAAAGATAACTAACTAACCTTCTAGAAATCAACAATTGAGTCGGTAAACGGCTGATTTTTTCGGTCGGTCGGAACTTTTCTCGTCCGATAGATGCGGATGTCAAAAAAGATGGTCGCACACAGCACAAATTTTCTTCTTGGCACTTTGGCAGGCTATTCGGATTAGGGCTGTGCTTTCGTTGACATTTGAACGTGATAAAATCAATTTGACGTTTGAAATGTTTCATATGTACGCTGATTATTAATAATTCAGTTTGTGGTATGATACTCTGAAAAAAATTCTATCGTTATACCGATAATTATATCATGGTCAGGATGAGTACCACATATAATGGTTACAATAACCATGAAAATGGTCGACGAAACATCTAAAATTACACAGAGACAAATTTGATAGTCAATTTTACCATTATAGGGGATTAGGATGACTATTGCAGTATAGTGATTGAACCGACTATGATCAACAATCAATGTGCAACTAGTGATTTGAAATTGGTTCACTGTTGTAGAACCCCTAGTTCCGAAGTACACCTTGCAGTCTGCACCTTGTCATGCACTCTTGCGCTTTGCAGTACCTTTTGGTACAAATATCTTTGTTTTTGTTTTGATTCGCTATGTTATTTTGACAAAATATTTGAGAGTGAATTGGTGTGAGTTACGGTCTTAGGGGCGAATCATTAAGCTTGGGATCGAGCTTGGGACCGGTGTGCTAGTACTTCCTGAGCCAAAAAAAATATTCGTTTTCTTCATGACTATCCACCCGCTGCTATGATCATGGTCAAAACGGCCATTAAAAATAGGTGATTCAACATTTACCATAATGTCGGAATAGTCGTTGTTACCATGATCACAGTCAAGAATACCATGAACATGGTAAATTCGTCCATTTTCATGGTTATTGTAACCATTATATACAATAGTCATCTTGACCATGATTTAATTGTCGGTATAACAATAGAATTTTTCTCAGAGTACTCAATAAAGACATTTTCAGCTAAAAAAAAAAACCACTGTTGTGCAGTTTTGGATGTTTTATCCATCATACAACAAACCGCTTTTAATTAGGATTTCATATGAATTTTTTAGAAGCATTCTAAAATTTTCGTTCTATACTTTAACATGGGAGCTGTCAGATTTATCGTCACTAAGTGTCTTCTTCTTTTTACTACTTGGATTTGTCCATTGGTGATATAGATAGAAAAACTGACAAAAAATGGGACATTTTACTCTTCCTTACTGAGGATGCATAAGGAGTACTCATTTTTTTTAGAACACGAATTACTCTATAGGCTTCTTAAAAAAAGGGAAGTTGGCCGCATAAAATTACCCGCATAACAAAAAACAATTTGCTATATAGTCAAAAATATATTTCGAATTTAAGATATATTATCACATTTTATGTTATTGTTATCGAATAGTTGCATCTCATTTTCACCATACAACCTCTACCTTAACACATATTGTTAATTTATGCCATATTGTCATTGAAAGATTTTTTAATGTCTGCACTCGGTCTGGATTATATACCAACTTTTTGGCATAGAGTACAGCGAAAATTTTGTTCGTGAAAATTGCCGTTTTCTTATGGTAACCTAACTTAACCGTCTATTCAGCATATTGTTATTTGGCCTTTAACCAGCTGACATATTGTTAAAACTATATAGGAGATTGTTAGTTTATAGTTGTCAACTATAAGGGTAAATGTCGTAACAATAATGGAAACGGTCGTCAACAATAATGAAAAGGGTCCAGGAATGGTTTGTGATTATGCATTTATTTTGCATAAATCACACAATTACAATAATTTGAGAACATCGGGCCTACCCTGATAAAAAAATACCTTAAACGAACGATATCACAAATCCTCCAACCATTTCTTTAATGGTTTGGATGATCCTCAAATAGGTCGTTAAGAATAATAACCATACACTCAGCCAAATAATCTTAAGAATTTCTTAAGGTTCAACTTATGAACGAAACTTTAAATTTCATAAGGTTGACTTATGAATGGATTTTGTTTTACATGACGTTGTTCTTGTTCGCCTTTAAGCTTTCCTAAATTCAAGTGTTGATATATACTAGTGGGCAAGTCACTCTACCCATAACCTCTACGATCAAAATTCGAATCCAGGTTGCCCATATTTTTATTTTTTCAACATCATAATATTTCATAAGGCAAATTAATGAATTTCATACTGCTTTCTGATAGCAAATTATCATAATGCAATCTTGAATATCGAAAGTTTATCTCGCTGAGTGTACTAATTTTTTTAGGGTAAGCTTAACTAATCCCCTCTACACATAAATCACAACTTACAACCCCTCAAATATTCTGTCAAAACAACACAACGGATCAAAACACAAACAAAAATTCTAGCACCGAAAAGCGCAATTTTCGTCCTATACTATCCTCTATAATATGTGTTGGACAAATATGTATGGACGAATCCAGGTTCAAAACAGAAGAAGCCACCGAGTGGTGATAAATCTGACAGCTCCCATGTTAATGTATAGGACGAACATTTTGAAATGCTTCTAATAAATTCTAATGATATTTTAATTAAAAGCGGTTTGTTGTATGATAGAAGAAAAATCCAAAACTTCAAAATAGGGACATTATTTTAATTTTATTTTTATTTTGCTGAAAATGGCTTTATTGAGTATTTTTGGATTTTTCTTCCATCATGCAATACAACAAACCGATTTTAATTAGAATTTCAATTGAAGTTTTTAGAAGCATTTTAAGATGTTCATCCTATACTTTAACTTGGGAGCTGTCAGTTTTATCACCACTCGGTGTCTTCTTCTTTTTTCAACCTGGGTTCGTCTATTCATTTGACGAGAGCCACTTTTCTTAAAAATGAGAAAAAATCTATAATGGGTCTTTCGGATTGTTTTCTAACTCATTTAATGTGGTGTTTCTAGTAAGCGTGTAAGTTCAGCCAAAACTTAAAAGGCAAATAAATAACAATGGCAACGCTGAGTGTCATGATGATTCAATGAACAGAAAAGCGCATCGATTTCATGAAACAAGCTTCTGACCGGTTACCTAAAAATATTGTTTTTTGTTAAGTGCTCTCATGCGCTAGTGTGCCGATATCCATTAAACGCGTAAGATTAATTCCTTTTCCTTAAGCAATGTCAGACTATACGATGGAGGAAATCAAACAAATAATCCGTTCGATCGCGATTTCCGGCAGCTCAGCTGGATTGTCAGTTAAGGGTCTAGTTCAAGATTTTAAAAAAATAGAAGGTTTCGATCTCCCTTACCAGCGGTTAGGATTCCGGACGGCCGATGATTTTCTGCGCAGTTTGCCCGATACCGTAATGGTAAGTGTTGACAAGATTGATCATCCGTGGCCTTAGCCACAAAGAATATCCTTAATGTTGACATTTTGTTTGTCTGTTCAAGATTCAAGGCTATGGCACATCAGCAATTGTTGAACCTGTTGTAACGAAAAGCAACCAACACATTCGAAACATGGTCCAGCTCAGCAAGACGAACTCAAGAAGACGACCTTTCAAAAACAACTATGTTATTCCAGCGTATCGGTAAGCTGCTTGAATGTTCAATATCCTTGAATATATTTTTTATGTTCTTTAGATCTTCCAATAACCAATTCCATGAGAGAAGTAACGGGCAATCCTATGCAAATTACGGATGCAATAACAGCTTTTCGAATCGTACAACTAATTATCGTCCGTCAAACAGCACTTACGAAGCGGAAAGCCATGAAGGACCCCGGAAGGTTACTAATAGAGAATTCGATTTTCTCGATACTGCAGACAGGGAAGAATCCGACAGTTCAGACGACGGTCCGAAATTTATGGTAACCGAAGACAAAAAGCTCACTCAAGTTCAGGATGCAATGCAAAACATTAAAGTCTCCTCCAACCCAAGTTCTCGATCCGAAGAGGCGATTCCGGATAATGCCTTGAGGCTGATTAGCTCTGTAGGAATTCCCGAGGATGCAATGACGCTAAGCGATACAATCAAAGTCGCAACCATTCCGGAAAGTGTAGTCCCAAAGGAATCGGTTCAAATTTTTGTAACTGAAGTTCACAATCCTAACCGCGTGTGGTTCCATTTTGAGAAAAATGCCGAAGTTATTGCCGAACTAATGAAGGAACTGGATGTCTACTACTCATATCTTGATGAGGATGAGTGGCGCTTAAAACCCTCCAATGTAATCGTTGGATTCTATTGTGCAGCATTGTTTCTCGGCATGTGGCACAGGGCAAAGATTGTGGAAGATGTGAGAAATAATAAAATCAAGGTTTACTTCATCGACTACGGAACGGTCAGTTTTATAGAGCTGAAACATGCTAAGTTCTTGGCAAAATGCTTCATACGAACGCCGGCCCAGTCCATGCGTGCTTCCATGGCATATTTGAAACCGCTTGGTCATTGGTGGACACATGAAGCTTCATGGGAATTGCTTTCGCTGGTGAGCGAAAAGGTCCTGCTTGCCTACGTCGTTGATGTTGATAGGAAGGTTAGAAACAATGATATAGCGATGATTTATAACTTGAAAATTCACTGATATTAATTTCAATCACAGGACAATTCTATGGATGTAGTTTTGATAGACAACACTAAATCAAAGGACCGTGTTATCAATCAGCAGCTGTCCATCAAAGGACATGCCATTTGGGAGCCAAATCAATCGTACGAGGAAAAGAGCGTAAGTTGATAGTTTTATTACCGGATGTTATGATAAGCGTTGGAGATTCTTCGTAAAAAACTTGGGCAATCTTCGTTTGCTTGTGATATCTATATGTTTATGGGATTTATGAAATCCTATCCTAAATAAGCATTTGTCTTAGAAGAGTTTGAAAGAATTCCCTTCGCTTCAGTTTAGCCTTGGTTTTGTAACTCAACTCAACGCCGACTTGCATAAAAGTAGCAAAAAAAAAAAACATTGAAAATGTTCAACTTCATTGATTTTTATACAGTAGAACATTTCCGATGTATTTTTTTGTGTGTGTTTATGTTCCTCTATTTTTTCATCGCAGGCACTACGTAGTTCATGATAGTAATGTATAATTATACATTAAGTCATGTAAGCCAAAAATGAACTGATTTTAGGTGAACGTCAGTATTTATCTATTTATATGCAACAGCAACAGATTTCTTAAGCCCCAATGGCGGAATCATGAACTATGTAGTGCCTGCCAAGGGAGATGAAACAATGCATTCCTTTAATTGCGTAAAATGGCATTCTTAACATCGTGTAATGAACTTGGTTGAACATTTTATGTTATCTCAGATTGTAATTGATGACACTTTTTGAGTGTGTTATGAACTTTTATGAAATTCCTAAGATTTTGCATGTTACTTTGGAAAAATACTCCTTTTATTGAAGATTCATGCCCTTAAGCATAGCAAATGTTCAGAGGCTACAGAATCGACACATATCTTCGTGAAGTTTTATGGTGAGCTTTAGGAAATATTTTGAAAGATAATGTTTTACTATCAAAGCAGTATAGACTCGGAGATATTTGTTTCATAATTACAAGTTAAACATTAAACATTCTTTATCCATGTCACCAAATCGACATGAATAATCTTGAAATTTTCCTATCCGCTTCAAGTAATATCGGCTCGGACAGTGGCCAGTTATAAGGCCTGTATATAAGGTTAGATCTATTTTGGTGAGATCAAGTAATTCGAGTCATTGAAATGTTTAGCGTAATGAACCGCTTTGATTGCCTAGTTTTGAAAGTGTTGTTCCAGTTTGCCTCGACTTTCCAGCATTCCTAGGTTCATCTTTATTCTAAGTGAAGAACCAGGTAAACCACAAAAGGGTTCAGGTCCTACGAACTGATGAAATCCGAGTCTTGCTAGTTCATCGGCTCTCTCGTTTCCATCAATTCCACATGGCCAGGAACCCAGTACAAATTAACTTGATTACAAGACAAGTGATTGAAGATATTTCCAAACATGCTTGGAAGTGCAGGTTGCTGACTAAAATGCATTTAGAGTTTGTTGCCACCGGCAATGAAAAACGGGTCACTGTTCGCTTAGGTAATTATTTATTTGAAAATGTAAAAATTCAGTCAGTTCATTAAACTATTCTTTAGAAATTCATAATATGAACTTACCATTTCAGTGACTCTCTGTCGCTAATTGCTGCTAACCTCGTTTTCACGGATAAACTTCAGCGTATCTATATAAATGTAACTAGATAACAATTTATTTTATATAGATTATATAGATTACTTACAATACTCCAAGAATTATCACCACAACTTGGCTTCTTGTTAATTTTCTACTGCCTTAATTTAAACTTTGCTACTATAGCTTATATTTTGCAACCTCATAACTTTGCAAAGATAATGCAAAAACAAAACAATGGTCACTACAGTGTGTGTGACATGTCTAAACCGAGAGCCCAGTCGTCTTTTGCTCACTGTGCCCATCAGAAAAGTGTGACGGTACTATGCTGGTCGTAACGCCTGCCGTAACATTCCCGGACCCGTAAAGTTGCTCCGGATCAGCAGCTTTACCAGGATCAGCCACATCGAGAACTGCTATCTTAGCCACCGGCCTTCGTAGAACACCAGTAGCAGTTTTAAAATCTGCTTGTCTGATACGTCCATTCTTCCCTGGTATCACCTTCAGAATTCTCCCTCGAGTCCACCGGTTCCATACTCCGCCGTCGACGATGACTGCAACATCGCCTACTTGCACTGGTCGAACCCCCGTAAACCACTTCGTTCTGCGCGTTATCGTCGACAAATATTCCCGAACCCATCTCGTCCAGAATTGGTCTAGCATATACTGGCATTGCTTCCATCCGCTTCGTAGACTACCTCTCGCATCCGTCGGCGTTCGTTCTGGCTGTTTCACTCCATTAGAACATAGAAGAATGAACTGATTCGGCGTGAGAGCTTCCTGATCAGATGATTCCAACGCCATGTACGTTAATGGTCGTGAGTTTATCATCGACTCGGCTTCACACAAAACTGTCTGAAAGACCTCTTCGGACGGCGCTCGTGATTGATTCAGTGCTCGCATTGCTGACTTAACTGACCTCACCATTCTCTCCCACGCACCACCAGAGGACTGAAGAGAGCGTTAGTTCTTGAAGCCTGCCACTTTTGGTGTGGCGCTAGTGACGATTTTAACATTTTAAGCTCGGTTCACAATGGATTATATTTCTTTGTAGTATTACTTCTACCAAACTACTATTAAAGAATGTGCACACCAAAAAGTAGTCAACGGGAAATTAGTGGTATTAAATGGAAAATATGAGAAAATCAAAAGTAAATCATTTATTTAAGACTTCATAAAAATACAAATATAAAACATATACAGTTAAGTCAATTTGACCTGTTATATCCAAATGCCCGCACCTTTCGTTTGACACCTTCCTTCAGTTTTTGCACAGTGTCATCCGTCACCAATTTTGCAGCTTTCTGCCAGTTACGCCTGAAGCTTTTCTCATCAATTGCTACGCTATTCGTTTTTCGAAGATTCCTCTTGACCAGAGCCCAATACTTTTCGATCGGACGGAGTTCTGGCGAATTTGGCGGATTGCAATAATTTGGGACAATATTTACACCATTAGCAATGTACCAATCCTTAGCCAGTTTTCCATAGTGGTAAGATGCCAGGTCAGGTCAGAACAGCACCGAACCGTTGTGTTCCCGAATGAACGGCAACAGTCGTTTATTCAGACACTCTTTTACGTAAATTTGTCCATTTAGAGTGCCAGTCGTGATGAAGATGTCGCTTCTGAGACCGCATCCACATATTGCCTGCCATACGAGGTATTTTTTTGGGAACTTCGACAATTTTTTTTTGCTTAAAACGATCAGCAACATTTTCTCTTTGCAACGAGATATACAACTGTAGTCCCGGTATCTGCTTAAAGTCAGCTTTGCAATATGTTTCGTCGTCCAATATTATGCAGCCGTATTCCTTCAGCATAGTGTCATATAATTTTCTCGATCGAGATTTTACGCTCTTGTTCTGGCTGTCGTTACTATTTGGAGCAACACCTACTTTGAATGATTTCAAGCCTGCACTTTTCTTCACTTTCTGGACGATCGATGGAGACATTTTCACTTTTTTCGCCACATCACGAACGGAGATATTCGGTTTCTTCTTAAATTCTTTAATCACTTTCTTCCTCTCCGCGACGAAACGAGAATCATGGTTACCTCCGGAACCGACCTTTCTCTTTAAAGTTAAGCGCTGCTGAAAGTTTTTTAGCACTTAAGTAACCGTCGATTTTGCGATTTCTAATGACTTGGCAATATCGCCGTGCGACATATCTGGATTTTCCACTCTTTTGTGCAAAATTGCTTCGCGCACGCGTTCTTGATTCGACGCTATTTTACTGAATAAAGGTTACTGTAGCCAAACGACGTCTTCATCATAGCACACATACATTAATATTCATGTAGTAGTGATCGGATTAGCAAAGCGTACACGGAGAAGACTGCATTAGGGCATTTCCGACGACTACTTTTTGGTGTTCGGACTGCACGAAGCGTATGATTCTCCTCAATGGATTTCAGCAAACGGACACCCATTACTACGGCTTACAACTCAAGACGGGGAATCGACAACGGCTTCAATGAAGGAACCTTAGCTTTCGATGATACAAGGACGCAGCGTGCTTGGCCACGATCAATAATGCGAAAGTAGCCTGCACAGGAAAAAGCTGGCAAACTTGATAACTGGCTGGTATATATTCAGGAAAATAGTATCGAGGAATTCGAAGTTCGCCTAGATCTTGGAGCTTACCAATCGATTTCTCCCAAAGTATGCCTTTTGGTACAGCATCATCCCACCCAACACTACTTGGCCAAAGCTCTTGGATAATTATTTTACCGTGTATCAGCAGATGAGAAATAAGACCGAGTGGATCAAACAGGCTTCGTGGGCGCGGCATCTCCAGATATTAAACATCGTAACTCTGACGGCAACGCGAGAGAAAACATGAATACGTCATATTCTGGTACCCACATCATCCCTAAAACACGTTCCGTTTGATTCAGCTTGTCTACAGAGAAATCTTTCTGCGCTTCCGAACTGCCAACCCCGATCCGTCTGAGCACCTCTTCAGAATTGGACATCCAATTCCGAATTTCAAATTTTGCTTTACCATGTACCGTTTTTACTCCTGTAGCTAACTTGATTATTTCCTCCTCCGTGTCACGACTATCCAAATAATCGTCTACGTAGTGGTTTTCTACGATGGCTGTTGCTGCGTCTGGAAACTGCTTACTCCATTCTTCGGCATTCTTATTTTTTACGTACTGTTACCCTGTTACAAGTTGAACTGAAAATTGCCATATCCATAATGAAAACATCTGGTGGCATAGACTTGTACTTACGAAACATGAACATCTGAGCTTGTCGGTCCTTGCGACGCATGCTGAGCTGCATAAACATTTCCCGTATGTCTCCAACGATGGCCACGCTTCGCTGCCGAAAGTGACTTAATACTGCATTCAAGGCTGTAAGCAGATCTGGACCCTTTAACAGCATTGAGTTGAAAGAGATTCCGTTTACCTCCGCTGTTGGTTCCCAGATTATTCAACTTCCTGACGAGAAACATTTGCTGTCCACGTCAGACACAATGGCTGAATTTCCTCTTCAGCCCCCAGTTGATCCGCAAGATTTTTGTCCACTAGAGTGATCGATGAACCTTCATCAAGAAACGCAAATGTTTCTATCCGACCCTTCTTCCCATGTAACATTATCGGCACAATACGAAAGAGCGTCTTACTTTGTATTTGCTGGTGTACCGAGACCACGGATGGAGATTTATAACGTGTGTCTATCTTATCATCTACTCTTGGTTGCCCTGGGTTGTGATTCTGTTTACAGCCTTTCACTTCGCATAATCGTGTCGATTTACACGGCCACCTACCATGGGTAACTAAGCACCTACTACACATTTGATTCGCTTCTTTCTACTACCTTCCAACGATCTGCTACTGATTGTGCCTTAAACTTAGCACAATATCTAACTCTGTGACTAGTATTCTGGCATACAAAACATGGTTTGTCTTGATTTTTTGCTTGCTTACCAGAATCCACTTTCTTACATGCGCTGTCTTGTGAGTGAGTGTTGATGAACGCCTTCTCCCGGGGGTTCGACTTATCATTTCGTCCTGGTCTGGATTGATCCGGATAAAATGTGGTGACGTCACAGGCTGCTGAGATGAGTGATGACATGTAATCGCGGAATGTTCCAAGATCGACTACACCCACGCGTCTCTTGAACATCGCCCATTCCAGGCGAATAGTGATGGGTTTGTAAGGTGAGCTTGTTGATTAGCTGCTCTCAAGTACCCAACAAGGTTTTGCACTACTAAACCGAAATTGATTAGGGTTTCTAACTTGTCGACCTTCGGTCGGTGGTGGAGCTTTTCGAACTTTACTAAACAGTGACTGGATCAGCCGTTCAGGACCTCCGAACAATGTTTCCAATGTGTCCTTCACTTGTGGGACCGATGACGGCAGTAACAAATTGCTCCGTACTGCTTCCATTGCAGAACCCTTTGAAGCCGCATCAAAATTTCCGCATCAGAATATCCGCACATATCTGTCGAGTTCCGATAGCTGCTAACAAATAAAGCCAATTCTTCCGGATTTCCCGTAAACACTGGAAGCTCTTTTGGGACCACCTGCCTGGCAGCCAACTGTTGTTAAAACTATACGTTTGAAGCCCACGGATTACGTGACTGATGTGTTACAAACGGTGCATCAATTAACCTAGACTACGGTATTGGAAATCCAGGATCCATACTTTCTTTAGGATAGGCTTGGGGATGCGTTTATTCAGTCAGCATTGGTGTACTTCTTTTCTGCCCAACGATCGGACAAGACTGTCTGCGGTGTATCTGACGGACGTGCCTGCATTGGTGGCTTGGTTAGTGGTGGTGCTGCTATCATCGAGAACGCTTGTGGGTTTGGTGGATTTTCCAGATACAGTCTGGGCAACACTGGGTCCGCTTCCGGCTGCGGTAAAGAAAGCTTTGGCGTTGGAAACGAGGTCGATTGTTTCTTCCAAACGGGTGTTTACGTAACTGGCACAGCTGGAATTGGCACCTTTAGTATTGTCCCAGTACGTTTTGGAACTTCCTTCGATTGGCGTGCAAAATTTGCATTCACGGGAACAATGGGTAGCTGGATGTTTCCGTCGTTGGTATTAGACGTAACTTCACCCGAATAAGGTACATTTGTTGCACCGGCGTGAGTTGAATTTCTCCCTGGAGCTGGTTCGCCGTCTGGCTTTGTTCCCGTCAACTGCTTCCTGTGTGTGTCTATCCAGTGTCTAACCTTACTCGAACTGCTCATTTGGCTAGAACGACAAATACTGCCACTTTCTTCAGCTGTGGCTTTGATGAGTGCAGCGTACTTTTCGTCTATATACTTTCTCCGAAGCTCTTCCTTCTCCTTCATGGTCACCTCATGTCGAATTCGCTCCTGTTCCTGTTTCTCAGCAAGCAATTTTTCTTTCTCCCTGAACGCCTGCTCCAGACGGACGCGCTCTTGTTCCTGACGACGACGTTCTTGCTCTTGTCTTTCCGCCAGTAGTTTCTCTTGCTCCTCCAATGCCTTATGTTGACGTATACGTCCTTGTTCCTGCTTTTCTGCCAACAGTTCTTCCTGTGCCTTCTTCTCTTATTCAATACAAAGCAGCTACAGCTGAATCCGAGTAAATCGAGAGCTAGTACCAGATTTTCACGAAACCGTAATGCCATCGCTGCTTGTTGTCGATAGAATGCATTCCTTGTATTGCCACTCACGGTGCTTGATTGTTACATCCACCTTTGCACATGAGTAATGGTATCAACGATTACATTTATCGCAAGCTACCATATCCTCCTCATGATACGGCGCTGTGCAATCCGCACAGTTGCACTGGGTTTTATCAACATCGTTCACCCTCGTGGCCATTGCAGATCAGTTTGCCTATCACTGGCGACTTGCCAAAAGGGTTCGGTGAAATTCTTTAAAGAATGTTGCCACCGGCAAAGAAAAATGGGTCAATGTTCCCTTTTCTAATTCTTTATTTCAGAACGAGCTTATAAGCTGTAAAAATTCTGTCAGCTCATTAAACTATTCTTTAGAAATTCATAATATGGACATACAATTTCAGTGACTTTCTGACCCTAAATGCTCCTAACCTCGTTCTCACGGATAATCTTCAGCGTATCTATATAAACCTAGATAACAATTTATTTTATATACTAAAGTGTCTAAACCGAGAGCCCAGTCGTCTTTTGCTCACCGTGCCCATCAGAAACGTGTGACGGTACTGTGCTGGTCGTAACGCCTGTCGCAACAGAGCTGTTTGACTGTCCGACATAATGCATGTATTTGGATATCTATAGGTTCTGCGTAAGCATATAACATCCCAGAATTGCTTGAATTTCAAAAATAATACGGAAAATAATTTTCCGCGTAGAATCCGCTGGTATACCCCCAGTAAATCACTGCTTTGACGTTTCATTGTTTACATCCGCCTCAAAGCTCTGCCGCAAGTCGAAAAAGTAGACGTATTTAGATCACCGGAAGTGATTTTAAAGCGATTAACATAGGTGGCAAAAAAAAAATTAAATTAGCTACAGGTCCGAAATCTGATCGTGCGTGATTGCAATCGGAACCATACCCAGCACGCTGTTGCCGAGATATATGGAGTGAGCCGTGGTGCAGATCAGAAGATTTTTTTGAGCACCAGAAGCATGGAAGTGTTGCTGATCGGCCGGGGCGTGGACGAAAACGTAAAACGGATCACCGAGAGGACCGCAAAATCAAGAGGATCGCAAGAGAGAAAAATCCGTTCTTCACCATCCAAAAAATGAAAGAGAAGCTGAGCCTTTCAATTTCGGATCGCGTTATCCGTCGATGCATCGCTGAGCAAGAGTTGAAAAGTCATTTCGCCCGGAAGCGACCGTTCATCAGCCGAACTAACAAGGAAAAACGTCTCCAATTCGCCAGAACCCACTAAGCTAAGCCTCTGGAGTTCTGGAAACGTGTTGTGTTGTCCGGCGAATCCAAGTTTGAGCTGTTCTACAAGAAACGGCGGCAAAGAGTATGGGGCAGAAGTGACGATGGACTGCAGGGTTGGCATCTCCAGCCAACCATGAAACACACGGTGGAGGTAATATTACGGTCTGGGGCTGCTTTTCGTAGTTTGGAGTGGATAATCTGACCCTAATCAATGGGATCATGACCGCAGACGGCTATATTGATATTCTCTGTGAAAATCTGGAGGAGTAATTGCTGAAAATGGGGTTGGAAGGCAACTACACCTTTCAGCAAGATAATGATCCTAAGCATACGGCCAAGAAAACGCTAACCTTTTTCCGAATCTGTCGCATCAAACAAGAATTGCCGCCCCAGAGCCCTGACTTGAACCCAATCGAGAATCTTTGGGCGATTCTCGATAATTAAATGAAAAAAAAAAAAAACAGACGTAACCAACAAACAAACGTATCATGTGGCGTTGGAGAAGGCTTGGGACGAACTGGATCCCTGGCTACCTCAGAAACCTGGTGGAAAGCATACCAAAATAGCTACAGGTGATCTTTATGGCGCAAGGGGGACATATTGATTACTGATGACTTGATTTCACCGATTTTTCTGTTGAGTTTTGCAATTGATCTTTTTTTTCGTCATACTTTAAAAAATATTTTTTCTGAAATGGTTGCTAATTTTCGTTTGTCGAAAACATGCTTAGGCGCGCAACCACAGAACTCTACACTTTATAACATTTCTTGCAATTCAGGATCAACCGAATGAAGATCATATATAATAGATACGAATGCTTGTATTTTTTTTTTCATTTACATAAATGTATACACTATTATATAAATATTTCATGGGAATGGGAGGGATCATCAGTGCACCCGATTGAAGCACTCTGGATAGGGAGAGTGGGAATGCCAACTCCCCATTGCTAACAATTTGTAAATAGAGGGCCGAGGGCCGGCTCTTCTCCCCGCCCATTGAGGCATCCTCATGTTAGATAGCTCGCTCTTAGGACCAATTGTTCAATCTTGTTGTTGGAAGGAAATTCTTTATATCCCTGTGGAAACGTATAGGTGATGTTGCCTATCGATGCACCCAACCCATTTTTGGCCTTTCATACAATGGCATGATTAGGATAATCAGTGGTTATTAAAGCTTGATCAAGTCTAACAGAGAGGAGAGCCCATTGCTGTTGGACTTAGTTTCCGTGCTACAATGGGTGATAGTACATCATACAATGGTTGGTAATATAAAAAAAAAGAACATTACCAGTAAGCCAAACCAAACTTCCATGTGTATCTTTTGACAGGATGTATCACAACGCCCAGCTCTTTTGCAAATCTATGACTTTTGTAAACATTTACAAATTCATTACGAAATGATCCTTTTTTTCGCCGGTCACTGTTCTTCGATCACTGTTCTTCTGAAAAAAAAGTCCTTTGGCGTTATTGGATAGTATTAATCTCTATGATTACTTTGTCCAATTTGTCCAAAAGTAAAACGTTATGGTCAGTTATGGTTGCTTCCTACCTAAACACTAGATTGAATGGTGACCTAGGAGAAGTAAAATTACATTCTACAATAGTGATGGAATGAAACTGATTACTCATTGTTTTTTTTTGAGTAAACTATATTGGATAATATCTGATCTGTAGTATAAAATTTAAAAGAAATAGTCTAATTTACCTAACAATTCTACAATTGACCAAGTTAAAGCCAATCTTGAGATCGATTATAACCCGCCCATGGCGGAACTCATTGCTAAAGGAAAGAAAACCAACTCGCTTTCCTTCGTGTACGTCAAAATCGGACTCGACCCGTCACTTATGGATAAAGCTCTTGATCCTTCAACATGGCATGAGGATTTGGTTTTCCGTGAATTCGAGGATTAGCCGGTTCCGCCAAAAATCAGGAGAGTAGTAGGAGAGCACAATTACTGATATGTTATCCTGGGATGAAACACATCTCACATTTTGGAAGCCACCTACCCACCCACCACAGACGAGTCTTTCCTGCCATCGCTCAACAGATTGGAGATTGGATTGGAAGTGTAGTCGGGGTCTTCCACACTACCACCAAAGAAGAATGCTAAGACGGAACAGTTGGCTCAATTATTGTTTCATTTCAGTTTCCTTTTCAAAATTTAATAACGGGCACCCCACCGTAAACGGTGTGTAAACTATTTTTATGCTCATGTCCTGTAACGCCACCGGGCGGCCAAGGCACTGATTTCGCGGATAAAACCAAAACGCGACTCGTTCACGGTTCCGATTCAGAATCACTCCTCTTCGGAACTCGAACTCGAAATCACAACTCGAACCCACAATTTTAATGTATTCTTAATCACGTTAATGTTTACCCAAAATTGAATAATCTTTTTTTATCGAGGACAGAAGCAACGCGGTCGCCATATTTTTCTAAGCGAAAACGTAATTATTTTTCTTATTAAGCTTTCCATAAATAGTTTATTCATGTTCCAATATTTAAAGCAATCACTGCATTCTTTTATTTGAGTCTAGCACTGACGGATCCTTGAGGAACAACGTGAATCCCGAGGTGCAGTTCGGCAATTTGCAATTTGCTCAAAGTTGTTGCAGATATATTTGGTGTACAATCTAAACATTCGTAAATGAATTCAGGTATATTTCTGTAATACTTTTGAACAGTTGTTTCTGCTTAATACCCCGTTCTCACTAAAACAAATATTACGTGATATAGAGTATCTTGATATCCAATGCCATGCACATTATTTGTGCATAGATGTATAGATGCTGATATCAAGATAGTCTATATCACGTGATATAAGTTGTAGTGTGAACGGGGTGTAAGTGAAGAATTCGAATGGATGAATTGTAAATTTTCATGTATGTTTTGAAGCATTCTATAAAATAAAACTACAAAAAATACCCAATTTTCAGTAAAAAGAAACGATAACAAATCGGTAATTTTTCACGTTTATCTTTCTGCAATTCCCAATATTAGGTAATTTGTGTTTACGCATAATTTTGGTGTGTGCACTTTTGAGCGATTATCGGTACTTTTTAACGATCTTTAGGTATTCTCATCTTAGCGTGCGCGATTATAATGACAATTCAAGATGTGTTCAAAAATGATAATACAAATTGAAAGGGCCCGAGGGTCGATTACAAATTACGTATGCGATTCCTGAAAAACTTACGAGTATGTAATCATTTATCGTTGCTACCACTCCGGCGGCTTTTTTCGTTTTTGATACTCCAAATGTTCCCAGCCAACTGAACTATAGACCAACCGATCCTCTGATACTCGTCGTACCTCCAGGATGCCTACAAGTCTAACGGAAGCCTCCGATCCTTTCATCACAGTCGAGCCAGCGACCAACAGTCATCCAGGTCCGGTGTTTGAGTATGGAAAGGCGGTCTTCCAAGCCGTCCACACAGGCAAGTATAATTGTGTTTCGAGCAACTTCCTTCCGGCAACATCTGTAGCTTCTAGTGATCAACCCACGTGTGCACCTGGCGCCTTATCCAAATCCGAGTCGCCATCACCTGGAAACTTCATCTATGACACTTCTGGCGGTTGCTCCACTGATGTTATTGTGCTTAATGACGTAGTACCTGTTTCTGCTTTTCGGATTTATTACTAAAACGTGTGTGGACTCCGAACTAAGGTAAATTCGTTTTTCTTGGCGGTCAGCGAATGCAATTACGATGTTATTGTATTGACGGAGAGCGATTCCACAATGCGCAGCTATTTGGCCCCAAGTTTGCTGTATACCGCACCGATTGCAATCCAACGAACAGTTCAAAGGTCCGTGGTGGTGGTGTTTTGATTGCGGTCTCCAAGTATTGGAACAGCTTTATCGATTCCACGACGACAAGTATTACTCTTGAGCAGTTATGGATTAAAATCACTTTGTGTTTGCTCATGGATGTTGCTGGTCAAATCTATGCTGTTTATACATATTTAAATGCATCATTTGATAGTGTGGACCATGGAATTTTACTGGCAAAGGTCGAAACACTTGGTGTTTCTTTCCCTTTGGTGTGCTGGTTTGAATCATACCTGGCGAGTTGCCTGCTCTGCGTGAAAATCGGATCATCCCTCTCGGAACGTTTCACGAATACCTCCGGTGTATCTCAAGGCAGCAATCTCGGACCCCTCCTGTTTACGCTGTTCATCAATGAACTCTATCATCTTCTACCTGTAGATGGGGGGGTGTAGATTATTTTTAGCGTGTCGTTAAAAATTATGATCATCAACTGTTCTGAGGACTGTTAAAACCTCACGTGTAGAGGATATGGTGACGTGGTGCTCTTTAAATTTCCTGACACTGAGCATCAACAAATGCAATGTTATTTCTTTCCTCCGAAAGCGCAAGCCGATTTAATTCGATTATCGTATTTCCGCTAATGTACTTCAACGAGTAAGGCAGGTCAAGGATTTTGGAGTGACTCTCGATCGAGATAACCACCAGGCCACACTAACATGATGTAATAGCGAAGGCAAACCGGCAAATTGGATTCATTTTCAAAATATCTGAAGACTTCCGGGACCCTTGGTGCCTGAAATCATTGTACTGCTAGTTGGTGCGCTTAGTACTGGAAAGTAGTGTCGTTGTCTGGAGTCTTTATCAACGCTGTTGGATTGCGAGGCTGGAATCTGTTCAGTATAGGTTTGTTCGTTACGCACTACGCCACCTACCATGGCGGGACGCAGCAAACCTTCCTGCCTACGAAGATCGGTGTCGGTTGCTTGGAATCGATACGTTGCTACCTACGTGACAATCATTCATTGTTGTTGTTTTTTACCATACCATTTAGGTGGTACTGATAGGCAAAATAAAGTAAACACACTGTAGTTTTTTTTAATATCTTATTTTTCATATTCTTTTCAAGTTTCACTTATGGAATAGTATTTAAAAAAAAAAGAGTTCGACTTGAAGAAAAAAAAAAAAAAATCGATTCGTGTTGGAAAAAAAACAGTGACAAACAAAAGTTCCCACTTCATATTGGCTCCAGAGAAGATACATTTAAGTAAAAGAAAAGCATTTTAATAATTTATGTGTCCTTCTTTGGCCTTCAGGACCAGCTGCTGGCGCTTCGGCATGCTCTCCTCTAGATTCCTTAGGTGCTGTGGATCAAGCTTTACCCAGGCGCGCTTCAGGGCTTCAAAATAGTTGAATTTGTTGGTAACACCAGTTTTGTCGACCCTGGCATCTAGAATCGCCCACAAATTCTCGATGAGGTTGAGGTCCGGGATTTGTGGAGGCCATTCCAGCGCTTTGATCCGACAATAACGGAAGAAAGACTTGGTCTTTCGGGTCGTTGTCGTGCTGAAATACGAACTTCTCTTCAATACCGGTCTGGATCAGCGAAACCTCCAGATTTTCTCGCAGAATGTTGATGCAGAAATCTGCCGTCATTATCCCGTCGATTTTCACGAGGCTACTCACTCCACTCCACAAAAAAAAAAAAAAACACCCGCAGACCATCACATTTCCTTCTCCATGCTTCACCGTGCCTTGGATGTGGCGCTCCTGCAGCTCCTCACTCGATCTGCACCACACACGAACCCGCCGCTTTTGATTAAAAAGGTCGAATTTTGATTCGTCCGTCCAGAGAACTGTTTTTAAAACTCTACGGGCTTATCAGCATGCTCAATTGCAAACCTGAGCCGTTTGGCTTTGTTTGCCTTGCTGATAAATAGGCGCTTCCGGGCAACTTCGATAAGAGTGGTTGGAGGATTCCGATGAAAATGAGGGTTATTCCGAGAGTCGAAGTGACGTTTGTCACTTGGTGAAGTGATAAAGGTCACTTGCAATGACGTGACTCTTCTGGGTAAATCAAATGTAGCGTTACGTCACCGCAGGTGAGTTTTCTCACTTCACCAAGTGACAAACGTCACTTCGACTCTCGGAATAACCCTCAGTGTTTCAGATAACTTATCGGCTTTCAAGGCAGCAAAAAGCAAGATTTTTCTCCCGTACTTTTCCTAAGGTTTGATTTTATTTATATTTAATTTTAAATATTTTTGTTTAAGTAAAAAAAAACAGGATTAAAATAAATCTTTTTGCTCAATAATCAAGAAACAAAATCCAAAACTAATTTTTATCACCCCCCAAAAACATCAATGTGATGTGGTATTATGACATCCAGTTGCTTATTAATCCGGTTATGACCGAACTAGCGGAGTCCAAACTAAAAGGCAGCCCGATTTAAAAGGTCCCAACAAGCGAATTGCGAGTGTATCGCCTTGCCATCAAGTAATTGAAATAATATCCGCTCAGTTGGACTCTTTCTCAGCTCGCCTTCCAATAGTACCAAGAGCCCAAGGACGGGACACGCAACCCATCCTGGATTTTGCGCACCAAAGAGAACAGCAACCTCGAACATCGTTCTAGATAGAACCGTCAAACCTGGCAATCGTGCGAGAGCGGAAGCTTCCATCAACTAGCATTGTCCAGACTGACACAGGAGGGCTTGGACCACTCTGCCCGTGCCAACTCAACATCAATATAGCCATTTTCTCTACAATCGTTACGTGAAACACATGGAAACAAATCTTCGCTGCAACCCTAAACGTTTTTGGTCGTTTGTGAATGCCAAACAGAAGGAATCTGGATTATCAAGTTCAATGACGTCTATATAAGGACGACAATGACGTCTATATAAGGTCTGGCCCAGTAGCCACAACAATATAAGTGAAATGAGCAAAATTCGCACATGACACTAATACCATCGCACTCCTTGCGCACGCTACACCAGAGCTTGAAAAGTGCTACGTCATACTATTTTTTTTTGGTTCGTTCGCTCCGTGATTGATTGTGGTTGTGTGCGCTATAAAACTTAATTTTTCGATCCATTCCAGTTTATCGATGATGGAAAAATGGCTCTATATCGCAACTCGATTGTCAAGTCCCAGCGTTTGAAAGTTAGTGTGGCAAAAATTCAACTTCAATTTTTGTTGAATTCTCTATAAATGACCCATGTTATCGGAAGGAAATGCTTCTGCTCAATAAATGCCATTAGTATCATGATTATATCCACAAGTCAGCATTTGTAATAAACGTTTGAACCGATCTATCTATCTAAATAAATCTTCCTCACGAGTACACTAGAAGACATCTTTTCGCGTGGACGGGCGTTTTGGAGGTGGTCTGGTAGGGACGAGAGCTGTCGTGTGCATGACGCAGGCGTCCTGACGCTATAACAAGGAAAAGAACCTGACTATTGCACAGGCCACAGAAGAGAATAGAGTCTAGCGAGGCTTAAGAGCATTCCCTGGTTAATGCGAGGCTGGCTAAAGAATTTAAATTTTATGATGTTCCAGTAATTTTGGTTAGTGATATGATATTAAACCTGTAGACACCATCATCAGTCGTTTACCAACCAAATCATGGAATGCACGACGAAACGACCGATGGAAGTCGGTCAGTTCTCTGTTTCTAGGTTGTAGTATCCATATAAAATTGTATAGTGTAATACCGGGTTGGAAGGAGGGTTCGATTGACTACCATCGGTATATAAATCAAAGGAGTTTTCGAAGATGGGAAAAAAGCCTTCGCACATCAATCCCATTATAAGCGTAACTGTCCCATTCAAGGAGTGTGACGAAAGAAAACTTGAATATATTCTACAGGATGGTCCTAAGCAACGGAAGCCGGGAAGTGGCGGTCCGCGGTTTGCATTTACGCCAAACGTGATCAAGTCGCTCCGTGAAAAGATTGCTCGCAACCCGGTACGTTATTCCATCAGCAAACTTTCCAAGGAAGCCAACATTGCTTAAAAACCTATGCAAAGAATCATCAAAGAAAACTCGCACGCATCTTCCAGAGCTACAGTGAAACGCCACTTGATTAAAGAGTGGATAAAGGAACTACGAGTGACTCGTCAGGAAAGAACGTTGTTTGTTGAAATATAATCCTGTTCTCCGACGAAAAGCTGTTCAGCATCGATGCTGTGTTCCATAGCCGCACAGACCGGTTCATTCTACCGACGAAACATCCAGCTTGTGTCAGGATGTTTGGCATAGTGGCGTCCATCGGTTTAAAAATGCTACCTGTTTTAATTGATGCTAGTGTTAAAATCAATGCCGAAGTGTATATCGGTATTTTGAAGGATGGCTTCCCTGTATGAACGGTAACTTCTCTAGGGACGTTGTCCTACAAAAGGATGGAGCGCCATATCGCACCTCAAGTCGGACCCAACGATAGCTGATGGAGCACATGAAGTTTTGGCCGAAAGATATGTGCCCCCCTAGCATTCCGGACCATAACCCGTTATATTATTCAGTTCGGGCGTATGTTGAAGCACAAGTCTAGAAAACATCTCACCCTAGTGTGAAGACTCTGAAGTCTGTCATAACGCGGTCATGGCAGTCGATGTCGGAGGACTATGTTCGAAAGGGGTGTTCTAGCTTCCGGCGTCGCCTTGAGGCTGTAAAAATGGATTACGCATCGAACTTTTTTTTTAAAGGGCCTAATAAATACAACAACTCGAATATCTTAATATTATTTTTTAAAGTAGTTGAAAATAGGGTTTAAAAGAAATATCATAAATTTTGGCATTTTATCCTACCGCACCCTTTATATGAGCTCTATCACTACTTCCAACAGAAAGACGCACAGGTTAAATTTGTACTTTGCATAGATGATCTACCAGGTTTCTGATTCACGATATATTGCCGCATTTTTAAATAATCTTACTTGCGTTCTAATCAGAATATTTTTCAGACAGAAATTTTCCATAGGCGCTCGAAATCTTTTTGGGAATTGTTTCCTCGGTAAGAAGTGTTAACTAATTAGTATAGGATGTTAATAAACTATTCTTCGTTTTATTTTGTATTTCTCAGATTCGAAGACCTAGAAAGCGGAGCGTATCCCACACTGGTTGAGTTAGGAGAATGCCTTTCTTCAGGTTTCAACTTCGAACAGTACTTTATCTTATCCCTACATGACGACGAACCATATCTGAAACACATGTTGAGTAGGCCTCTATCAGTTCATCCTAGAATGTTAGTTAATACTGATTCAGATGAATACATCGAATACATAAACTACATGAGTGGGTTGAAATCAAGTCAACTCGAAGATGACGACCTCTGCCAGGTTCCGACTTTTTATGAAATACTACCTGACAAAAAAACAGAGATTGACGATATCCATATTGTACCTGGCATGGAAAACAATTTCGTGCTAGAACAGAAAGACACCGTAGATGCACAAGTTCTTCGTGAAGAAAAGGACACCAGTTATGATTCAGTATTGAAACGCAAGAAGCAAGTGAAATTCATGGAACCGGAATTCACAATTATGCCACTGTATGAAAACTAAAGTTTTACACATTTAAATTAGACCAGTTTATGGTGGAATCAGTCTGGTATAACTTTTCATATCACTTCTATTATTTTGCTTCGTGTAACCGAATCTTCTATTTAAAAATGAATCTGATTTATACTTTATTTTATTTTACACATGTGAGATTAGTTCTATCATCTCAGGGTACAGTTTTAAATTAAAATGTTACGTCTGCTTAGCCTATCTTCAATATCTAAAATAAAATAATTCGTTTACAAAAAAATCTGAAGATCGCGATACAGTTTTCGAAATTAAACACACTTAGAAGAGAAAGGTTTATTGTCACCGCGATAGCAAACGGAAAAAATCATATCCTATTCTTAAACAGTCTACCAGAGCTTTAGGCAAACAAAGAACTGACGGTGGACGTATAATTGTTCCATGTTACAGATTATTAGCTTCGAAAAATGCGACAAAAATTTGTCCCGCTCGAAAATTGGACGCATGTTTGTTCCACTAGAACAAGTTTTACTCCCAGTGGGGCAATTATGCGTTCATACTTCAAGTGCGATTTTTTCTAGAACTAACAAAATTTGATAAAATAATATTCTAAAATTATCTATCGAAGTGTAGTGTTCAGCATAGAAAACATACAATTTTTTTTTACAAATGTCACATGGGACAGTGAAACTTCCACCGGCAACTACTTTTCTAAGACGCATCAAATTTTAAACAACAAGTCGAAGCGAAGATTTGTTTTTAATAAAACGGCTATTTAGGAAATAAAAAAAAAACAATTTCATTTAATATTCAAATTTCGAGAGCAATATAATCAAAACGCATTACGGCAGGGTAGAAATTAACATTAGAAATCACAGACACAGGACAAAACAATCCTATTTTATAAGGCCTGGAAATAAGAAATGTTCATGAATATGGTTCTAGTTTCAATAGTCAATTGGGTAGTTTTATTCAAATGGCTTAGCATAATAAAAACACGCCTTGATTTTCTTGATTTAGTTTAGTTGTATCTTCTTCGTGTAGTCTACAAAAGTTTGAGCCTTTGCGCAAACAGATGTTTTGTATTTTTGGAACAAACTGGACGATTATGCTGTTTGAAGAATTTCGTGTCAACGGATGAAGGAATAGACCATGATCCGTCAGGTATTGTTTTGTTATGTTAATTATTATTAATGTTCTGGTTTTTTTTTTATTGGGGAGGTTGCTCATCAAAACTTCCGGTCCGCCTCTAAGCATATTGCTCTGAGGTACCAGGTGGGTCTCCACCGATTGCCTGTCGATCTGCCAATTCTGGAAGGCGTCTGCATTGAGTTATCTCAAATTATAATAATCCGTCCACTATATCACAACACATTGCGATTGGTTGAACGGATTGCAGATAATGAAATCATTGGGTATAGGACCAAGTCTCCCCCGGTTGGTGCGAAAAAGATGAGCTTAGGAATCAATAGAAGCGTAAAGTTGCCAGAAGGCACGAAATGCTTCCAGGGACGCTAATTTAACACAATTCTTCAACCGTAGTTCAAGGAATAGATTGCTCTTAAGGACACTCAACATGCTTGTTGCAGATGTGAGTTCCTGTATTAGGATTGTTTGTAGAATGTAGTTGTACATATTCAAAGTTTACGGAAAAAGAGTGCTTCGAGCATCTGATGTGAACGGTTGCGTTGATTCTTTCTTATTCACTATGTTGTTATAGGGCATAGCGCGTTATCTATAGTTTTCGGTTATCTTTTTTCGGCGGCGCGAGTGATCGAGTCAGTACAGAAAAAGATTAACAAAACTGCTACTAGGCTAGATATGACGTTAAATTATTAAAACATCCATACTATTAGTTCACCATATTTGCCGTATCACCATGGTGTCGATGCTTTGTTACGAACTGCTTTGTTATCGGTTATAGCGTATTATTTTTATTTGTATTTGTATTTGTATTTGTCTTTGATTCATCGGACTTTGTGGTCTACATGAAATACTTAAATCTAATAAAAGTCAACGTTAAATACGGTTCAGCAAGCGGTGACGAAATCTTAAGGCGAACATGTTGAAATCGAATTCGTCGGATTCTACGTTGAACCGAAGGATCATGGCGACATTGGAACTATTTGCAGCTTCGGTTATCTATTGTTCGGCGGCGCAAGTGATCATGTGAGCACGGAAAAACAACGAAGCTGCTTCCCGGTGAGATCTGGTGGTTCGTCGGGTGTGGTGGGCCGGTGGAGGGGATTATAATTAGTTGTGATCTATATTATTCGATTGGGAATACTCGCCGGGCCGCCATATCTTGGAACAGGTGAACCACTATCCCATTGTGTGATTGGCTGCAATAGCTTCCTTACTTTTGATATGAATCATCCAAATTGGCTGTCAAGCGTTAATATAAATCACATTTTGTGAGTGGTTTATATTTTACTAGACAGCTAATACAATAACTCTTAGTATCTTTTCAGAGAAATGGCTAAGCTCTTCAAACATCCGGGGGACTACAAAGATTTCACTTATATGTTTGTTCTTAATTTTGTTTCTTTTCAGGCAACAAATAATTTATTTCTACCAAATTTTGAAGACAATATCTAATATCCTAATTTGTTTTGTTTTGTTTTTTGTCATGCTTGTCTCTTCTCAGTCACAACTACTTCTCTCTAAATTTTCCCTATCAATCTCCTCGTATCCCTAACCAATGCACGGAAGCTAATGGGACAACGGGGCCCGTTAGTGAAAGTGGCGGCATGCTATACGGATTAGCATGCACGAACGCTTAGGCTATGTAGGTTCTCACTCAGCTTAGGTGCAGATCGGTGGGTAGTTGCCTGCCAGGGTGGGGGCTGATCAATAACAATAACAATAACAATATAATAATTTTTTTTTTTTTTATAATAATAATTTTTATATAATTATAAAAAAAGAAATAAAAAAAAAAAAAAAAAAATTTTTTTTAAAAATTTTTAAAAAAATTGTGGTTGTTTTGAAAAAAAAAGGATGGATGGTTTTTTTTTTTTTTTCTCCGTTTATAAAAAATGTTGGCGGAACAGAGGAAGTATTTTGACGGGGGTACCCAAAATGCCCGCTTATTAGGGTGCCCGGGGGTCCCGGGGCCAAAACACTCTTTTTAAAAAATATATAAAAGATTGTCCACCCGGGGGGGGGGGGGGGCCCGAAATCGGTCGAATTCAGTCAATGTGGTATATGGATAACCCCGTAGCTGCTGTAAAATTTTAAGCGAAATCCGTCTAGTCCGTCTAGTTAAGCGTAGAACACACTTTTTTTTCGCTATCGGTGTAGGCAGTGTACTGTGGTGGTACCCAAAACACTCTCGCTATCGTGTTGTACATACCTATTTATATAGTCATCTTTGAGACGTGAAGAACGTACGATGTCATAGCCTAATATTTGACATCATGCCAACCGGAGCAAACATGAACAAGTCATTTTATTGCTGGTTGCAGTTGTGATTGGACTCTAGAAGTGCTTTTTGCGCATTTTAAAGTGTGATAAAAGTGCACGTTTACGTCAAATCGTTTTGTTGTCTTCGGTGCACTTATCCTTTATGTTGAAAGGTATAAGGTCACTGAAGACAGGAAACGATTTGTCGTAAACGTGCACTTTTATCACACTTTTTCTGTTTTTGTCGTAGACCAATTTTAACTGCAATCAGCAATATTTCAATCGTTTTTGTTCGTCCCCTCACTGGTGACCCCGGCCGAGATACACGAAAACCGTCGGACATCGTTCCGCGACTCCGAAAAATACGCGAATTTTGTGAAAATAATTCTTCTGGCGGGACGCCATCTTGAAACGAGTCAACATGGCTGAATAAAAAAGCTAGATCCGCCGAACAACTAACTGGACACAATGTGCCGTTCCCACCGTCACGAGGAGGATCGCCGACGCACACTTCCGCCGCGAAATCCATGAAGCTACCGGAATTTTGGAAGACCGACCCTCTCACTTGGTTTCCCCAAGCCGAGGCCCAATTTACGTTTGCCGGGATCCACAACGACTAAACCAGATTTTACCACATCATTGCGACAGTGAATCGAACGGTATTGCGCCATATTTCCGGCATCGTCGTAGGCCCTCCAGTTCAGAATAAATACGAATCAGTCAAGAATGCAATTCAGATTGTGCAGTAAATCTCAGACATTGCAACGCTTCATGCACAAGATTTGAGGCGATCTCGATTTCGTTATTAGTTTTGTTGACGACATTTGTATCGCTTCACCTAACGAAGAGCAACACCGTGAACACATTCGCTGTGTGCTGGAACGACCACACAAAAACAGACTAGTTTCGCGTGAATGTGCTATAAACGATACAGATGGTTTCGCATCCATGTATCCATGGAACGCGTAAATTGGTGGTGGATCGATTCGTCTGGCCGTCGATGAATAAGGACGTTGAATCGTTCATTCAATCCTGTGTTATCTGTGTTATTTTGCGATACAAAATTCATCGACATACATTCTCGCCACTGCAGAAATTCGACATTCCCAAGACTAGGTTCCAACATGCGCACCTAGATCTTGTTGGTCCACTGACATCATCAAATGGTAACCGTTACCTTCTAACAATAATCGATAGATTCACCAGATGGCTAGAACCGGTGCCGTTATTGGACGTGACACCAGAATCGGTTGCTTAAGGTTTCCTAAACAATTGGATTTCCCGCTACGGCGTTCCGGAAACTATAACAACTGATAAAGGACGACAGTTCGAATCAGAACTTTTTCGGACACTAAGTCATCTGCTAGAAATCAAACGTATTCGGACAACTGCTTACCATCCTCAAGCAAACGACATGGTCAAACGTCTTCACAGAACAATGAACGCATCCATCATGTGCGTGGACTCGAAACACTGGGACTCCGTACGTCGTTCCGTGTGAATATGAAATGATCGTCTGCTGAAATGGTGTACGGACAACCACTTAAACTACCAGGAGAGTTCTTCGAAGCACAGCCAGGAAGAGCGTATCGTACCGAATTCGTTCGCCTGAGAGATTCGCTGCAACAACTCATACCGGTTAAAGGCAGTAACCACAGAAGAACAATAGTATTCGTTCCAAAGAATTAAACTATTTGTGGTTAAGTTTTCGTTTATATCGACTACGTACAACTGTACGTTTACTGCAGCCCTCCGTACTAGGGCCGTACGAAGTGATAAACTGGAACAGCAAATTCTTCGACGTTCGTATCGGTGGGAAGATGAACCGATTTTCCATCGACAGAATCAAACCGTCAAATCAATCGGTTCCGTCTACTATCCGGAACACTCTCGCTATGGTGTTGTGCACACCTATTTATATAGTCATCTTTGAGACGCGAAGAACGTAGGATGTCATAGTCAGTCTAATATTTGTTATCACGCCAACTGGAGCAAAAATAAACCAATCATTTTTATTTCAATCGTATTTGTTCCTCCACCGTTCCGAGATCCCCACAGTACCTTTATGATGCATGTTGTAGAAACAACCTTTTATCCTCAGCTTGCCCATTCTCGCTTCACGCCTTGACGTATTTTGCCCAGTACTACAAACGGTGCCCTGATCGTTGGTGATGCCACAGCTCTGGTGAAAAGTAGCCGCTCGATGCCCGCTTTTCTATACCTTTTGTCCTATCCAGCAAAGATCCTGCAGTGCTACGACATTGAAGTTGCGTAGTTGAAGCTCGTCGTAGATTATCCTATTGAGAACTCTGAGGAAAAGCAGCGCAATTCTTCATCATAGTCGAAGAACTATAAGATTCTTCTCCGAGGAAAGAAGGGCGGGTTTGGTCCCCCAAAACACAACCATGAGCAACAAATCGGCGAAAATAAAAACAAATAAGTTTCTGCAGATGAATCTTTAACACACCAAGGGCGCATCAGCTGTGATGAGTAGAAGGTTAAACAAGGAGAATCTAGACTTGGCTCTACTTCAGGAGCCATGGTCTAACAAAGGAGTAATTCTAGGAATTGAATCACGAGCAAGTAAGTTATTTTATGATGAGAGGCAGAGTTCTCGGTTATGACTAACATATCACTCAAATGTTACCCTATAACAGAGTTCATCGAACGCGATATTGTAGCGCTGGTGTTAAGCATCAGAGGAAAGGTGGAGGTCGTTGTGGCTTCAGCGTATTTCCCTGGCGATGGAGACGCCTCCTTCTGAAATCGTCTCGCTTGTTCAATACTGCCGTGAAACCTCAAAGTCATTCATCATCGACTGCGATGCTAATGCTCATCGCACTGTGTTTGGAAGTACAAACGTCAACAACCGAGGTGAGTGTCTTCTGGATTACTTGTCATCTAATAACATAGATATAGGTAATAGATGTAAAAAAAAACAATTTTCTCTACTTTATAAGGGAAGAAGTCTTAGATCTTACTCTGTGCAACTCTGCAATTTTTGACAAATTTAGTAATTGGCATGTATCAGATGAAACTTGACTGTCTGGACAAAAACAGATTGCTTTTCAATGAGGCCTGTGGCATTTAGAAACCCAAGGAAAACTAACTGGGATCAATACATCATACAGCTATAACTCAATAACAAATGACTTGAATACTGAGTCGAGTCAACAAAAATTTTCTCATTTTAATGAACCGATTCTTAGTAGTCTTAGTAGTTTCAGCATTGAATTTTCCCGCAGAGCCCTTGAACGAACGTTCAAATCAACCGCCCCTAGTATGACAGGACAATGAGGCCTTCCCTGCAGCGCATCTGCAATACACGGTGCTCTTGCGATGTTTCTTCGCGCTTGAAGAATATCCAGATGAATCAGCTGACATTGACTCTCGTAAGTCGGCAAACGGAACGAATCTCGCCAAGGAAGCGGTGGAAAGCAAATCGTATGAAACGGCGTTGAACAGATTCTGCCCGCTTCACACCGATTCGGTAATAAGAATGCCAAATAGAGAGCAGTATTCGAAAGTTGAACAAACGAGTGAATAGTATAGTGACTTCAAGCAATATACGTCGGTAAAGTCCGTAGCGATGCAAAACAAGAATCCCAACGTCTAGATGCCTTTTCAACTATATAAGACACATATCGTTTGAACGTTAGCTGGGTGTCCAAAATAACTCCAAGATCCTTCACATGGTCGACATGTTGCATCCCAGTACCAAAAAGCTTGTAGTTCATCATGATGGGTGGGCGAATCCGAGCGAATGAAATTATGGAACATTTAGGCCCGTAAGGCTGGTAGATCACCTTTTCGTGGTGCGTTAACGGGGTATCAGATCTACCACCGAACCCTAGTCCGAATTAATTCAAACTAGGGAAAATATTTGTTTTTGTAGTCAAAGGAACGTATATTAGTCCTTATTACATTTTATTACTTGTGTAAAGCGACAATACTCGAATTGATCCACCGTGGATGAGCTTGGAATAAGGAAGACATGGTTAGTCTTCATTTATGTGAATTTCCATTTTCTATTTGATGTTCTATAGTTTGAATTGGTTAGGACTAGGGTTCTGATGCATGGTCAGTATCGGAGTCATTGTTTGTTTTGTTTGCAATGAATCCGGCTTTGACTGATAAAGGGGCACGCCTTTAAAGAGTGCTGTCACTCACAAAGGGTTTAAATAGCGGAAACTTTTTAAAAAAACTCGATTCATAGTCAACAAAACAAGCAGCGACAACTGTAAAAAACACCGAATACTTCATCATTTCTCAATAATCATGAAGTAACTCGACATGCACTAAACAAAGGATACGGGATATACTACAATGGATCAAATTACTGGTCGCAGTGGTTTATGTCCCGAACAGAGGAAAAAAAATGGAACATTTATCAGGATTAACAACCATGCAATTTCAATTTCACCAGTTCATAACTGTCAAGCTCCCGTTGAAGCAACATCCCAAGTAATCACGAGGCTATAATAGCTTGCATATATAGGGCATATGCATTACGTCTGGTGCATCATTGAAGTTGGATTAAAGCTGAAAATGGCCCCACTAAGATCGAACTAATGGTATATCTTTTGTTATGCCATAAGGCTTTGCTAAAGTAGCATTATTGAATTTGTAATGCATCATTATATTCTTAAAGCTAATCTAACGCCCCGTTCACATTGCTACCTATACTACGTGATATAGAGTATCTTGATATCAAATTCCATGCACATTATTTTCAGTGAAAACAAGATGTATAGATGCTGATATCAAGATAGTCTATATCACGTAATATAAGTTGTAGTGTGAACGGGGTGTAACGCTTCATTACTTGACAACTGTTGAATTGATGCGATCCCGCATTAATGATATTGATATTGGGTTGAATAAGTACAATAATATAATGCTTGTGGTTACTTGGGATTGCATCATTCATGGAGAAAATCTTCAGAAAAATATCATCGGCCGATGATAACCGAGTGTGTGTTTCGTCAAATTCGCTGCCTTGTGGAATTCCTGAAGCGGCCAGAAACTCACTGGATTGGAAACCTTCGATTGACACAGCTTGCGGCCGACGAAGTGGGAGTTGAACAAGTGCAATACTCTGCCGCATACGCCATTTCCCGTACTTGGCTATTGTTATAGGATGATTAATTCGAAATCCGCGGACATTTATGTATGGATGACGTCCGTTTGAACCCTTCCAGCTACGATTTCCGCAATATGTGCGGAAACCCACAGCAGATTTGTGATGGTTGATGCTGATCGTGACTTAAGGACTGTTAGCAATATGACAGTAGCGGATTCATAATCACAAGTTCGAACAGCTTACAAATCACACACAAAGACGATATTCCTAGGTAGACCGGAAATATTTACAGACGGAAACTCTCTGCTTGAAATGAACAGTCTAAATACGTACCAAAATGGAATAAGCAGATCTTGAATGTGTCGTTTTACAAAAACGTATGGAATCACGTCTGGTCCGAGTAGTCGATAGTTTTAACAGTAATGCTACATTAGAGATCGTTGTATCGTCGATGTTGAGTGTACCCAAAGTGTTGCCGACCATAATTGGAACATTGGAAAAGGCCTGGTTAACTTGGTTGTTAGCATCGCTAAAAGTGCTCGTAAACCTGTACAATGTTAAAAATAACTCACATATCAATGACGGTTCAGTTTGATGGTTCTACTTTCGAGGTTTTACACGTTGTGTATGCGGGATTTTAAAGTTGCCGTTTTCCAGAGTTGTTAATCATTGAAGTCTAACTCGTTCTAAATCTTTAAAGTCTAAATCGTTAAAGTTTTCATTGCAAACTTACATACTTTAGCAGATGCACACAGACGTCAACAATTGTTTGAAGCCGCACAAAGCCTTATCGCCATTGTCCGTGTAGGTAAGAAGACGCCATCGACATCTACGAATTCTCACCAGAGGTCATCGGCTAGCGCTTGTCCAACGGTAGCAACGGTATGTACGCAATGACATCCATACCACCCACTACAATAGCCCAATAAACCCACCACACAGCATTATCGTTTTTCCGTTGAAATAAATTTCCCATTATTCCTCTAATTTAATTGTCCAATTACGAAGAATGTCCATAGTTAGAAATCCCTATAGTTCAGTTTTAGTGCATAGTAGTCCGCGTAGCCCCTCCGATTACCCAGAAGCAGGCCGACTCTGAGACCCAGTTCGAGGAGTCTCCGGTTTCTGAGCAGTTTTGCCGATAGTTCTTGGCCCGACAAGGGTGGTACTTTACCTGGTTGTGTTCCGTTTAGGAGGCAGTCAGAGCGTATTACTTGGCGCCCAACGTAAATTTGAAACGGTAATCGCAGGACCGATTAGAATAAAAATCTAAGGATTTTAATAGATGGCAGGCGGGTACACATTCAGTTTCCACTGATTGTGTAGTTGCTATACACAAAGCACTCACCATTCAAAGTTTCATGAACTCGAAAAGATAAGGAATTAGACAGAGGCCTAACCGGTATCGAAAGTGCACCAAAACATTTTAAAGTAGAATACTAAAATTAATACAAGTTAGACAGACGTTTCATTATGTTCGCAACAACGTTAAAATTGGTAGAATTGCAACTAAGATTGAATTTGGGTGGATTTAAACTTAACAATTACACCTAACACAAAAGGTCCTGAATGCAAATAACAATACACAAAACAAAACAAATTATTACACTGTTTATTGTGAAAACGATTTTTGAATTTTTAAATACTATAAGAACTGCTAGATTTATGTTTTATTTTAATTTTTTTTTGTACTTTTTCATACTGTGAATCTATTATCTTGAATTTCTGTACTTATTTTTGAATTGATTTAAATTGATTTGTTAAATTAATATACACATTAAATATTGCCTATCTAAATATGGCCGCATTATTGAAAGCGTATCGTTCCTTGAATGTGCTCCACCTCTTGGACGATGAATTGGAACACGAGCTCAAGATTCGTAATGTATTCGTTTCCAGCGGTGATCCAGCGGTCTATCTAGAGACTAAGAGAACCAAATTACGCAATATCCTTAGAAAGCAACGAGAGGAGGGTAATTTTGAGTATCGACAGTTGGAAGAAGCGGAGCTAGAAACAGAGCTTAATCAGGTCGATGAGAAGTTATCATCGATTAGAGAGTTGTTAGAAGACAGGAAAGCTAGGTCATCGGTGATGCCCCAGTTACAGACACGGTTAGTTCATTTGAAGACTTGAAGACGTACCAGGACACAGAGGGATTGGAAGAAGTATGTAGTTCGTTATTGAGTGATCATTTTGGTCGGCTCGTTAATGACCCAGAAGCCGAGGTAGAGACTGTAAGTCGTTCACATGCCAGAAGTAATCGGTCTAGGTCAGCTAGTCCGTATGAAAAAGGTGGTGGTTCAGTCGAAGAGGGAGGATTAGGAGATGAGCAGCTTGAAGAGGAAGAATATTCAGTAAGAAGGTAAAAAAAAGGGAAAAAGGCAGCGAGTACTCCTGAGCCAGTAAAAGGGCAGCTTTTGAGTCAGTCTGGCGACCTAGTGGAGATCTTGCTGGAAAAGATGGACCAGATGATTACGGAAAAGTTGAACCGATTAGGCTTAGAGAATCGGATTTGATTACAACCAGAACCAGAATCAAAGAACAAAAATGGAAGAGTGGAGGGAGTAGCAAATCAAGTAGAGAAGAAAGTAAAGAGATTAAATCAAGGTAGGAACCTTTTGCAAAGGAAGCCAAAAATTCCAGTGAATAGAGGAATTGCGTCAGAATCGGGGGCAGAAAAGAGTGTGGAAGACACACGGGGATGAAGAATCGGAAAACCATTTAAGCGGTGAGTATGAGAGGAGTGAGACTGAGAATTTGAAGGAAGGGCGGTTTTTAAGGCGACGTCCTAGACCGGTTAGCGAATGGAAGCTCAGGTATGACGGAAATGATGAAGGCAGGAATTTAAACAAGTTCCTCACCGAAGTAGAGTTCCTAGAAAAGGCGGAAGGAATCAGCAAACGTATCCTGTTTAATGAGGCGATTCATCTGTTTGGCGGTGATGCACGGGCATGGTTTATGGAAGGCAGGAAAAACCGAGAGTTCCGAAACTGGAATGAAATGGTAGCGGAGTTGAAACTAGAGTACCTGCCTGACATGGACTTCCACTACGAACAGCAAGCTTCGCTGAGACGACAACGTAGATCGGAAAAGTTTCAGGATTTCTACAGCGCAGTTAAGGAAATTTTTGACAGGATGTCTGAACCACCAGCGGAACAAAAAATGTTCGACATCATATTTCGTAACCTGCGGTCAGATTATAAAAATGCGCTGCTGGTAAAGGGAGTTCGGTCTCTGCGAACTTTGAAGGTTTGGCGAAGGAAGCTTGGCTCGGCGAATTGGTTCTTGTATCGCAATAAGGAAAACGAACAAGCACCCCAGTCAGCGCACGTGAACGAGATCAGCCGAAGACCAGAGCCAGCACAACCACAGTTTGAGAGGAGAGACTGGAGGGAACGGCCGTCTTCGGGTGGCCAGGAATGGAAAAATCGGCCTCAGAATAAGTCAAAGTTTGATCAGAAAGAGGACATGAGGAATTATGGACCGAAGAAGGATTATCAACCCAAACCGGAGGCTAAAAAAGACCTACTGAAGTCAGATAGCCAAGAAGGTAGTAGTAAGGGTACTCTGGAGAAGAGGATATCAACCTACAAGGTGCCTGAAAGGACAGTGTGCTTTAATTGTCGGGGAAGATACCATCACTTCAGCGTTTGTATGAAGAAAAAAGAAGCCTTTTGCTTTAAGTGTGGATTTCAAGATTTTACGACTGAAAAGTGCCCATGTTGTGCAAAAAACGGACACGGGTCGCCGTAAGAGGTCGACGACTTGAATCTAAAAAGCCTCAATCAAGATTTATTCCACAGGTTTATAGACACAGAAGTGGCAGAGTTAACAATTCGTATGGAAGGGGATAATCGACCTTTCGCCAAGGTGGATATTATGGGAGTTAACGTGATTGGTTTGTTGGATTGTGGGGCTCAAGTGACAATCTTAGGGATTGCTAGCGAGAAGCTCATTCAAGTTGAAAATACAACCCTCAACCACAAAATTATTCGCAGCTGGTGGAGGTGCCTTGGAAGTTTAGGATTCGTCAATTTGCCCATGACTTTAATGGGGAGACCAAGATAGTTTCTGCGATCGTGGCACCCACCCTTAAACGCCGATTAATCCTAGGAATGGACTTTTGGCAGCTTTTTAAAATTGAGCCCACAGTAGAAGAGATTCAACTTGGTAGTGAGAATGAAGACAAGGACGCAGGTGAACAAGAAAAGGAACCGCTGACCCCAAAACAGAGAACAATTAGAAGAACTGAAGAAGCAGTTTAAAATTTTCAACGACGGAGAAAAGTTAGAGATGACCCTCTTAATAACACATAAAATAGATTTCACGGAGGAGTTTAAGGATGCGACGCCCGTTCGACTAAATCCCTACCCATGGTCGCCTGAGATATAGAAGACTGTTAATGGGCAGCTGGATAAATGGTTGAAAGCGGGAGTCGTAGAGAGATCAAACAGCGATTGGGTATTGCATAAAGTGCCAGTTCTGAAAAAGGGAGAAGGAGAACCAGGAGAAAAACTTATGAAGGTTAGAATGTGCTTGGATGCACGAAAATTTAATGAAAGAACTCGGAGGGACGCCTACCCTCTTCCGCATCAGGACCGCATTCTTGGGAGATTGGGAGCTGCAAAGTACCTAACCACAATTGACCTTTAAAAGGCGTTTTGGCAGGTGCCTAAGGATTCCCAATCTCGCAAGTACACGGCATTCCGGGTGTTTGGAAAAGGGTTGTTCCAGTTCACCAGATTACCTTTTGGGTTAGTGAACAGCCCAGCGACGTTCTCTCGGCTCATGGATCAGGTATTGGGTTATGGTGAACTGGAGCCAAACGTGTTCATTTATCTTGCTGATATCATCATTATAAGCAACACATTTGAGCAGCATCTCCAGAGTCTCAAGAACGTTGCAAGAAGGTTGAATGCAGCTAACCTGTTGATAAACATGGAGAAATCTAGATTTTGTATATCCGAGCTTCCGTATCTAGGATTTGTGCTATCCCGCAGTGGAGTTCGGCCCAACCCTGACAAGTTAGAAGCCATTGTAAATTTTGAGCGTCCGGTTCGGACATTAAGGCGCTTTCTTTGAATGGTAAACTATTACCGGCGTTTTATCGAAAATTTTAGCCAAATTACTGGCCCTCTTACTGATTTACTCAAGGATAAACCCAGAGTAGTAAAATGGAATGATGATGCCGAAAAGGCTATCAAACTCGAGAAGCCCTTCACCATTCAAACAGACGCTAGCGACACTGCGTTAGCAGGAGTTTTAACTCAGAAAGCTGAGGGCAAAGAGCACGTGATCGTGTACTTCTCACGCAAGCTAACTATGACGCAAAAAGCATGGAAGGCTGCGGAGAAGGAGGGAGCTGCCACACTAGAATCGATTGAAAAATTCAAACCGTATATAGAAGGAACTCATTTCACCCTCATCACCGACTCGTCAGCTTTATCGTTTATAATGAATTCCAATATAAGCCTCCTCAAAAAGGTTCAGGAGACCTCCGAAAAACTCCCGGATTTCAAAATCAAGGATCAAAAACTCTTTAAGCTAGTTCCATCGATCACTGATACGATGGATTATACATTTGCGTTGAAGTTATGCCTGCTCGAGGACTTGCGTAAGGAAGTTCTGAGTCAGGAGCATGACCAGGTTTTCCATCCAGGCTATGGAAAACTATACAACGGTTAAAAGTTCGCTATCATTGGCCAAACATGCCCAGACAGACTAAACGCTACGTGCAAGCATGCAGCACGTGCAAAACTTGTAAGCATACATCTGTAGCTACTGCACCAGAACTTGGTAACGCCAAAATTATCATCCAAACTTCATCCAAAACTTACCGCAAAGTATATCGGGAAACCGTCACCTACTAGTTCTTATGGATTTGTTTTCCTAATTCACCATGCTTTTCCCAAATCGTAGGATTGAGAGTAAAGAGGTGTGCAAGTTGGTAGAGAATGCTTGCATGAGGCGCCTGTGGAATGCCTTAATAGGACCATAAATGCATGCCTGCGCATATATATGCAGCAAGATCAGCGTATGTCGGACAGCCAAATCTCGGAGGTGGAAGAAATGATAAATACCACCATCCATTCTTCTACCGGGTTTACTGTATGTATGTATGTATGTATGGTAGCCACCATCCCTTCATGCCCTTGGCTTGGATGCAGCTCCACTTAATAGCAAGATCAAATTGAGCCACCGATCTGAATTCACAATATCGCTGTATGAAGGGCCAAAAACGGAGGGGTGGACCCGTAGCAGAGACACTCACGCGAAATCCACGGGAAATTAAGAATCTCCTTCCAACGATACGATCCAACAATTCGAATAACCCAATTCGCAATACTTATTAAGCTTTCTACAGGATGGCTTGTTAAAAAGGGCGCGTCACTCTCACTGAAACTATTGGAGTAGAATTCGCAGCATCACAATCGAATCGGTAGGATAAAGAAAATGATAATGCTCGTTCCCTCCTAGACTCAGGCAGTCAATCAAACCATCGTCCAGTTTCAGCTTGAATGATACCCTGATGCTCCCTCCCAACCCAGTATTTATTATATATAATGTACATAATATGTCATAATATGCAATATATGCAGTATGTAATAGAGCAATGAAATATACTATAATATTTAATTAAAATATGCCATGGTTGGAATTCGTCATCCTGAAATTAAAATATGGTTAAAAATAAAATAATATGATGAAATAGTTGAAATAGTAATAATAGGCATGATAATCATATACAGCTTGGTGCATCTTTACAGCTCAATCAGTGGCAGATGAATATAACTCTGGAATGTGAAGGTCTTATTGTAATTAAATAAAACATAAACGTATACCTGAATAAAAAAAATATGTATATATTCATGACATATAGATATACATAATCAGCAGAATTGAAGAGCATTTATTAATTTTAATAATATTCAATTATTTAAATTAATAGAAAAACACCTTTAGATACAATGAAATAAAATATCTGTACTATCTGGAATCTATTTCCTTGTAACCTTGCTTCCTTGCTTCAACAAATGAAATTTAATTTATTTTCATTAATCTTTTAGTAAATATTTTTAATATGATATACTAATATATATAATGATGATATGATGAAAATAATACGATGTTGTAATAGTATACACATAAAAATTAAATGCAAATATTTGTCTCTTCTGCTGTGATGTTAGATGATTGAAACTCTGAAATGGCGAAAATTTCCAAAGTGATATAATTAAAGAAAGTTGATCACCGGGCAGCCAAGCAGAATTGCAAAGAAAATTTAAGCAAACAATTAGCCGAAATAAATTTCATATGATTATGATTACTGCCCAAAAATGTAAGCTTAATAAATCCACATAAAAAAAAACAGAGAAGCCCATAAATAATTCTTTAATTCTGTGCAATAGAAAATAAGAGATCATAAACAATGTTTGTTTTTGAATTATTAAACTTTTTTTGGAAATTTTATTTAGTAGAATTTGTCGTATGATCCTTTCTAAAAGAAAAACATTATAAACCATCCTATCTTTTCAAATACATATCGTGGGTTAGGTGGGCTAAAACTTACGACGATGTATAAATGCGAACCTGAAAATAGCTTTAAAAATATTGTGAAGGTATGTTATAATATAAAATGATAGTAACAATTATATTTATACTGTCTGCATGTCTGTAGACTGATGTCCAGCTGCAGTTGTAGACGCTCTTGCATTATCATTGCCACGAAGGAAACAAAAAAATTAAAATTATTAAACAACACTTGGGAATTCCATAGATGATCTGAAATTATACACCGTATAAAGAATACTTCCATTTTTGTGGTAGGGTAAGATTTCAGCATGCCACCTTCCTACATCGCATGGTGGGACTGCTTCCTAAGGTATAGCTGACGCGATACAGCGTTTTTTACTCAGCCGTTGGATGCCAGGACAGACGCTGTTTGAGCTGCACCTCCTTGGTGGACAGACGCTCGGAACGCACCTCCTCAATCTAGCTGAAGTCAGAAGGACAACAGTGCCCAGGCTGCACAACCAGCTAAGTACGCAACCCTTAGCTGGCGGTTTTTGTCATCTCTTGACCCGTGGAAGCATGAGGTAGGAACTTGTGAGGACCAGTGCTATGTTGCGGGGACGCACGCTCCATCCCAGTTGTCTACTCACCATTTTGCAGCCCATTCTTCTACCGGGTTTACTCCCTATAAAATACTGTATGGTCATGAGAAAGTTGTCAAAGGTGAGGAACATCGACTCGAGAGAGATGAAAAGGAAGCCACTGCTGAAGAAAGGGATGGCATGCCTAAAGCGTTGAATGAAAGACTCTTTCAGATTGTAGAGGAAAACTTAAAGAAAAGTCATGAAAAAGTAAGAAGAAGCTATAATTTGCGGCATAAAAAGTTCAGTCCGACTTACCAGGTACGACAGAAAGTCTACAAACGTACATTCCACCAATCCTCGGCTGCTGATCAATTCAATGCTAAATATGGAGCATTGTACGTCCCGTGTACTATAGTAGCCAAACGGGGGGCTAATTCTTATGAACTTGTCGACGAATCCCAGGGTTGTTACGGCAGCGCGGATTTCGCGAATTTCGCGGATTTCGCGATTTTCGCGGATTTGGCGCGGATTTGTTCATAAAATTCGTTCTGGCGCGGATTTGGCGCGGATTCGTTCAACACCATATTGATATACCCACACAGAAACAAAAGCGTTCACGAAAATGAAAACGGACCGTGAACTAGTTCACGTTTTCAGGATTTTTACCTAAAAACGTGATTTAGTTCATGATTACGTGATTCAGTTCACGGTGTATTTTTGCTTTTGCTATTGAATCGGCGGATTTACTTTCTGCTGAAAATACGAAGTTTAATACCTAAGAATTCTAAATGGACTCAGGGACTTAAATTCTAAACTATTAAAAATCTAAGAAAGCATTTTATTATTTGTTTGCTAGTAGATATGTATTATAACCTTCATTTTTTTTAGGGCTGCTATCAAACAGTTTGGATATGTTGTTTCTGATTTGGCAAAGTATCTGTACTATTACTTTGTCGTTCCGTCGAAGTGGGAAGAATTCAAAGAAAGCTGCATCACCAAGCCTAAACGTTTCCAAAAGCATGTTGAAACCCGGTGGGCAACTCTCGGACCAGCTGCAGAAGTGGTTCTTTCAAACTACAACCACTTAGTTTCTTTGAAAAAGAAATTGCAAGGGCTGGCAAAACGGAGCTTTTATGAAGAAGAAATTTTGAAGATTTTACTGCTGCCAGATATCAAAGAGCAGGTTCTTTTTGTGATTGAATCAGCGGGAGAAACGGAAAAGTTGCTTAAGTATCTCGAAACGAATGAGTTTATTCTTTTCGATATTTATGATAGGATTCTCGCATTTTTGGTCACTATGATGTCAAGAGTTTACGATCCAAAACAGATAACGGAAGCCATCAACAACAAAATGCTAATGGAAGAACATTTTCTTAAGGATACGGATGTAATTATTTACAAATCCATTCTTGACGCTGCAGGAAATCAACTTAAAACATCTCATTTCAATAAGCATTTTAAAGACCACACTAAGGCTTTCGTCTCGTATTTGTTTTCCAAAGATGTTCCGAATGAATTTGTTAGACTAGTCAGCAACTTCAAGGTTGGAAGGATCATAAATAAGGATTCCATCAAAGAAATCGTCCACTTAGTCGATGTTATTGATTTTAAATTAGACAAATCTAAAATTCACGAAGAACTAGTACTTGCAAGTGTCAAGTTGTCAACTAAAACGGTTGAATCAGAAACAGATTTGGAAGTACTTGATTTTTTATTCCAGGACGATAGTTTCTCTGAAATGAGAACATTGCTCAACATTGTAACTTGCGTATCTCATTCTAATGCAGAGGTCGAAAGAAAATTTTCACTATCTAAGCATGTGTTACCGGAAAACCGAACTAGGCTCAGTGAACAGCAGTTCAATAATCGTAAAAATATTTTGAGTGGCATGCATTTTTTTGAGAATGATATAACCAGATTTGTTGTTTCAAAGGACTTGATTTTGAAGGCGAAATTTGCGAGGCAATCTTACGAATCCAAACAGAAACAAAAGAAAGATTTTGAATTCGTGGAGGCACAAAAAAATAAGGAAAAAGCAAAGAAGGAAGCAAGGCACCAGATCAAAAAGCAAGAAGAAGTTGTAGGAATGAAAAGGAAGGCTAAAGAAGATATTTTTAATTTGATGGAAAAAGAAATCAGAGCTATGACATCCAATAATCCAGAAACATCATTCCTGAAAGTTCTTTTGAAACAAAAAGATAACATCCAGCAGGAGGAACAATCAGAAAGGGAAAAATTAGCTCATATGAAGGCTATTGAGAACAATTAAATGTTATGACGTATATGTTAAATAAATACGTACCTATCTTGATACACCATTGACAAAATATGGATCATTCTCTTTGACATACTTTACATATCGGTTGTGTTCGAGTGCTTTCATCACTCACTCAAACGTCCTGTGCTCCTTCAGGGGTGGACTTGGCCAGCGTGGATCACATCTTGGGTCATTGGTTGTTTTTGTCTGGACATTTTTATTAAGTTGGTTATCGGTCAATTTATTTGACTTAGCTCATCGTGACTTATGTTTCCCTCTTTACAGGTTTTATTTCACACTGAAGTTTTCAATTACATTCCTGTTTTGAACAATGCATCTAATTGGCTCAAAAACGCAGACAATCTTATTGTGGGGAACGGTTTTAGCTCCACCGAGACCCTATTCCAAGCGCTGGGTTTTTCTGAAGGAAATTAATCAAAAATCTACTTTTATTATTTGTAGCATACTGCCAAAAATGAGTGATGCATGTTATTGTTTACCCCTTGTTTGAAATAGGTTCGCCTACTGATGAAGCCGTTCCCCATCCTATATATTTGATGCTTGATAAGTTATAGAACATTCGTGTGTGGATTGGATTTGAAGGCGCGGATTTGATTTTGAGCTCGCGCGGATTTGGCGCGGATTTGATTTTGAACTCGCGCGGATTTGGCGCGGATTTATTTTCAGACTTCTCGTAACAACCCTGCAAAAAAAAAACCCCCCCCACCCCCTACCCCTAAAGTATTCCCACAAAAACAACCACACCCAAAAATCACCACCAATTATCAAATTTCGTAACGAAATCTGACCAATAGTTGCCAGCTAATTTTAACTTGTTGTCTGTCTTAAGAAAATGAAATCTAACTTTTATTTATTGCCTTCCGTACTTTAAATTTAATGATTGTTTATTGGCATTTGTCTTATTGCTTCAGTTTTCGGTTTGTTTAATTTTGAAGGATAAAAATAGAAATAAAACCTAGTTGAATCTCTATTATTACCGAGGTGGAAGCATAGTGTAACCGTTGTTACAATCTTTTAGATTTGTTGTTGTTGTACATGTGCATTTTAGAACTATTGGGTTTCTTATAGGTTAATGGGTTAGTAGGGAAATTGGAATAAGAAATAAATTGTATTAGCTAGTAAGGGAAATATGAATTTGAAAATACCAAACTTTGTTAGTAACTAGTGGGCTGAAGTGGGTGAACCAACTGTGGTATTGGAGGAAAACTGCGCCTACATGCCCATGGGGTGGTGATAGTTTGCGGGAGAAAGTAGAATGAAAAAAAAAGGATTTGGGGTTGGCGAGAAACTAGATTGGTCACCATTGCTCATTTTTAATTCGGCGTTCGTGTGAAGCGTTTCGAGAAGTGAGTGAAGTAATAAGAAATTGGCAGCTTGCAATCCCAGATTAAGGTAATGCGAATATTGCCCCTGTTCCCTTTGAGAAAATTCAGTGCCCAGGCTACACTACTAGCTAAGTACGCAACTGTTAGCTGGCGGTCTTTGTCATCTCTTGACCTGTGGAAGCATGAGGTAGGAACTTGAGAGGACCATAGCTATATTGCGGGGACGCACGCTCCATCCCAGGTGTTTACTCGCCATTTTGCAGCCCAAAACAGCGAATTAACGGATTAACAGAAAAACAAAAGTAGGCACGAGTGATCCGAAGTAACGAGTTGCTGCAGCGGCACGCTAATTGTGATATTCTCTTTTCCGATGAATTTTTTATCGTGTGGCAAGATACTCGCAACCAACAGCATGATAAAGTATAAGTAACGAAGCTTACAGATGTTCCCAAAGATAGGTTGGCTGTTCAGCGGTTCCAAAAAGTTTCGAGAGTAATGTCAGGCCACAGACTCGGGAAAATCGGGAAATGCGGTAAAAATGCGGGAATCCAAAATTATCTGGAAATATGCGGGAAAAAGTCGGGAATTTCCAAACCCATCGGGAATTTTTGTCATATGGCAGGAACAATGCTCACACCTTTTTCAAATCGATGATGTGAGTAGCGTTTTTGTCATCTGTTAGGTCCAACGATCTAATTAACGGAACGAAACAGTGTTTTTCTGCAAATCCAGCATTGTTGAGGAAGATAGCTCAGTTCTCTATGTACAGCCGGCTGTCAACTGGTAAGCGTTCAAAGAATTTACTTGGAAATCAGGGATCTGCGAGCCAGCCCTGGCTTTGATATACTCAGCATCGGTAGCTGCGGCTTGCACGTCGTACACAATTCCTTCAAGGAGGGGCTTTGGCACACAGATTGCCATGTGGATCATTTTCTGCTGGCGTTGTTCAGCCTGTTCAAAAACGTACCACCTGGCTACACGGCTGTGACAGATGAGGTTTCGCACATTACTTACTTTTGTTTTAAATTTACTTGACTGGAACACCTTATCCTTATGTCATCCTTATGATTGAAGCATCGCCGTTGTATGCATTACTGTAAACTTTAATGCAAAGATTATCTTTGCAGTTTTTTTTATAATATTTTTTTCTTTTTATATGATACTTACTTCTTACCAATCAGACTAAGGCCGGTGTGGCCTCTGCTGTACACAGAAGTTGTTTCCATTGTAATCGGTCCATGGCTGTACCTCGCCAGCCTCGCTGTCTGCGGAGGGTCCGCAGGTCGCCTTCTACTTGATCAATCCACCTTGCTCGTTGCGCGCCTCTTCTTCTCGTACCTGTCGGTTCGTTTTCGAGAACCATTTTCACAGGGCTGTCGTCCGACATTCTTACGACATGCCCAGCCCATCGTAGTCGACCGATTTTTGCGATGTGTACGATGGGAGGTTCTCCCAGCCACTCGTGCAATACGTGGTTCATTCGCCTCCTCCACGTTCCGTCTTCCATCTGCACTCCACCGTAGATCGTACGCAGCACCTTCCGTTCAAAGACTCCAAGGGCGCGTTGGTCCTCCACTAGCAATGTCCATGTTTCGTGGCCCTAGAGAACTACCGGTCTAATTAATGTCTTGTAGATGGTCAACTTTGTGGTCCGGCGAACTTTGTTCGATTTTAGCGTCCAAAGTAGGCACGATTGCCAGCCATAATGCGCCTTTGTATTTCTCTGCTGGTGTCGTTATCGGCGGTCACCAATGAGCCCAGATACACGAATTCGTCTACTACCTCGATTTCATCACCGTCGATCTGAACTCGTGCTAGGAGGCTAACATTGTCTTCTCGTGAGCCTCTTCCCTTAATGTATTTTGTTTTCAACGCATTAATCACAAGCCCAATCCTACCAGCTTCAGCCTTAAGTCTGATGTACGTTTCCGCCATCGTATCAAAGTTACGTGCTACGATATCAACGTCGTCGGCGAAGCCAAATAGTTGGACAGACTTCCTGAAGATTGTGCCATTTGTGTCTATCCCAGCTCTTCGAATCACACCCTCCAATGCAATGTTAAACAACAAACACGACAATCCATCACCTTGCCGTAACCCTCTCCGAGATTCGAAGGGACTCGAGAGCGTCCCTGATACTCGGACGACACACATCACGCGATCCATCGTTGCTTTGATCAACCGCGTCAGTTTTTCCGGAAATCCATATTCCATATCCATATCCATATTTTATATGATACACGAGTTCCGTCAACCTGGGGTGGTAACATTGCTGTCATTCTTAAAATAGCATAAAGGCTCAGTCCAGTTGTACAATAGACAAATAGTTTTCACTACAGTGGACAGATGTAAGCAACCTTAAAGTCATTCGAATTTCAAACGGAGCTTTTCGTCGGTATTCCGATCAAAAGTGTCCGCTTTTTGGCTGATGCGGTAGACGATAAGATGCTGGAACCAAAGCTGAATTTTGTCATCACATCTGCAGCAATGGTCGAGTGGTTTCTCAGAGAATACCAGACCAAATTTCCTATAGCATCGTTTCTTTTTGACGATTGGACGGGACTAATTAGAGCAGCAATGGAGAAAATTGTTAAGCCCGAGCGTCTGACAGTCAAAACAAAATTTTTAATTTAAATAGAATTAACGGAGAGCCATCTTCTACCAGCCCATAATATCGGGTTTGCTTTCAAGTCGGCCATCAAGAAAGCGAGAGAATTTGAAAAAAAATCCGTTTTGGCATTCCGCAACGACTTTCGATCTTTTTACTGTGGTTTTTTTAAGAAGCTACTCAACAAATCTCCATTAACATAACCTTTAACGCGAATTAACCCTGATGTTGTAACTCACTTCAGAGACATAGCTAAAAAGCGTCTGGAGAAGTGTCTGGAAACGTTCTTTATCTACGTCTGAGCGCAGCAGTTGCTGACAAAAATAAAAAAGAATTTGGGCAGCTGTGCGCGATTCCAAGATGCAACGCACGTACCAAATACGGCGACTCGTTGAAAGCACAACAAAGTGAAGGAGATTTGCAAGAAAAAGAAGCCAAAATGAAGAGGGAAGCAGAAAAAATAGCAAAGAAAATGAATTTTTTGGCCGATGCCCAGATGGATGCAGGGATTATTTTGCCTAATTGAAACAAGTTAGAAGCATTCCAGATTGAACAGTTTTCTCAAAATCTTCTAAAATATCTTTTAATCCATCTTGTATTCTCTCATTTTTACAGTTGGGAAAATTTGGCAAAAATGCGGAAATAAGGTCTGTACTCGAAAAAAATGCACCATTTTTATCCGTGTGTAACTTTTTTGTCCGTGGGTAAAAATTGATGAAAATCTGGGTATAACTAGTTTGGAGTGAATTGTTTACATGTGCAAAATCATAACAATCGCTTGAGTGGTTATTGAGATGTCATCGAAACAAAAAGAAAATCTCCGGAGAATTTTGCGCGCCGTCATGGAAAATCCGACTGCGACCATGAGATAGATCGGAAGACAACTGGGAATCACCCATACAACTGTATCTCGGGTGGTAAAATCGTTTAAGGAGTCCCAGGCGAACGAGCGGCGGGCGGAGGAGAAAAAAAAAAAAAAACCCCCCCCCCGGGGCCCGCGAGGGGGTGGTTTATTTTTAAAATAATTCCCCCCCCCCCCCCCCCCGCCCCGCCCCGCGGAAAAAAAATCCTCCCCCCTCGTTCGCCCACCCAACAAAAAAACAGGGGGGCCTCTTTTTAATAACCGCCCCCCACCCCCCCACCCGCGCCAACAAAAAAACCCCGCCGGGGGGGGGTTATGGATGACGAAACCTACATCAAGGCAGACGCAAAGCAGATACCGGGGCTAGAGTTCTACGTTGCCAAAAACACGAGTTACGCAGCTTGGGTTTAAGTTAGCGTTTTTAAAAAAGGGTGAATTCGGATTTAAAGAAGCTACTTATTCTGCGGTTAAACTCGAACTGTTTTATTTATCATGAACTAGTCATTAGCTGAGCTACGGGTCTGTTATTTGTTATGAACATAATGTTTTGATATAACAAGTAATAGACACAACATCACATTCCATATGATTATCGATAATTGAATATCACAATCTGCTATGCTGCCTGGTGTTGTTTAGCTGAAGCTTTCTATCGGCGGGCTGATCGGGTCGATGGGTGATAACTCCTCCCCTTTTAAATGGCTTTGTCCACAAAGTCAAATCGGACGGTCGGAAGTCGGCATGCTTACGTAGTTGACGAGTTCTTTAACTCTTTCAGTTGATATATCTGGATACGGGGATTCTGTTAAATTTTCTTCAAGTTTGATGTCTCCTGGGGCTGTTGGTATTGTTGATAAATTAACTTCGACTTTTGTTTTGTTCATTCTTTTTATCAATCTGATGTAAATTAACACAATTGATGCAACAATAAATACTGTACTAATGCTTATTGTTCCAAATAGTTTTAGGTTCCACTTTAACGATTTATTTTCCAGGTAAACGTGTTGTATCATTTCTCTATGTTTCAGTGTTAATTTACCAAGGTATTCCTGTGTTGGTTTATTAATAATGTCCTTTTCAAGAACAATCAATCCAGTTGCTGGGCGGTATAGTTTGTTGTTCAGTTCCATGATATAATTTGAGAAATGGTGATTATCCAAGAACCATTTAATCGGTGTATTAAATATGATCCTTCTAAATGTTGTGAGTTGTTACTGCAATTTGTTTTTAAAGTGATGTTCACACTATTCAGGAGTAGGGTGGCGTCGTTAATTCTTTTAATTATTCCCGATGAGTACACTCTTTCGTAAGTGCAATTTGCATGTTGTGATTGAATTAATTGTTTGATGCATGAAAATGCGTGATTTATTGGTGATATAATAATTTGATTCAACATAGATTCTGCTGTTTTTATGGATCAATGGACTTATGTACTCAAAATCGTAAATTTCAGTTGATATTTGTGGTAATTTTAACATATACAGGATATGTGTACTGTTTATTGCAATTTGAGCTGTAGCTTTAGTTAGAAGATTTTCATAGGATGATACAGGAACATTTTGTTGTTTTAAAAATGATTTCATTTTGATAAAATCCTTTATTGAAAAATTTCTGCTGCTAGGAATACCTTTTTTTGCTAGTAGTATGGCGTCTTTCAGTGTTTCTATTTGGTGTTGTATTGCATCAAAGTTTAATTAAATTTTCAAAAGATTAATTTCGATATCCTGCTGCTGTCTTGATTTGAAATTTAGTTGCAGTAGCTCTGTGGTAACTTGAGTTAAATGGGTTATGCGGGAGTTGTTGAAGAAAATTTGCTGATTATTGTTGTCGATGAGTTCATTCATTGTGTTATTTATTATTTTTAAGTCGTTTGCGTCGGGAGCTCCAGCAATCCATTTTATAACTCTGCCAATGCTGTCCCATCTTTTGGTCCGGTGTTCGTAAGGAATTAATTTTAAATCTGTTTGATATAGTTGATTGTTTCTGTGTCTTAGCAATTTATATAATTGATTATTGTACATGTTTTCGTTAACAATATCGTCATTGTCTGATGAATGAATTGTAGGTGTCAAAGAATTTAATTGTGTAAGATTATGAATTGTGTTTTTATCGATTTGAATCCTAGATAAGGCATCTGCAACGGTATAAGATAGACCTTTTTTGTAAAAAAAATTCATGATCGTGTTTTTCAAGGTACGATTTCCATCGCTTTAATTTTGCATTAACATTTTTTGGAGATACTGCATATGTCAATGGCATATGATCAGTATAAATATGAATTTTTGTTCCGTAAATAAATTTCGAAAATTGTTCAAAGCCCAAAATATGGCTAACATTTCTTTTTCGTTTGTTGCATAGTTCTCTTCTGTTTTTGTTAAAGTTCATGAAATAAATGAAATTGGTTTATCGCCATCTTTTGTTTTTTGTGATAATACAGCTCCAATGGCTACATTTGAAGCATCCGTAGAATTATAAATGGTTCATTGAAATCAGGGAAAATAAGAATATCACTTGAAGTTAATATATTTTTCAAAGTATTGAACGCATTAGTAGCTTCTTGATTGAAGTGTATTGCAAATTTTTTTGATTCATTTTCTGAAATTTTCCTATGATTTTCCTTGTCATCTCCCCTTAGTAAGATAGTCAGAGGCTTGGCCAATTTAGCATAATCTTTAATAAATCTTCTATAATAACCCGATAATCCTAAAAACATTCTTAATTCTTTTAAATTATTAGGTTGTGGATAATTTTTTATTGCTTCAATTTTTTTATGATTCGGCATTAAGCCATTTTCAGAAACTATAAATCCTAGAAATTCTACCTCTGTTTTAAGAAATTCTGATTTATCGGGTTGAATTCGAAAATGTGCTTCTCTCAATGTTTTAAATACTGTTTTTATGTTTTCTAAGTGTTCGTCCAAAGTTTTTTCCAAAGATGATTATATCATCAATGTAAACATAGCAAATTTTTCCGATATGATCTTTCAAGACATCATCCATGACGCGTTGAAAGATACTAGGGGCATTTTTCAATCCAAATGGCAAACGAAAAAATTCGTATTTGCCATTATTAATAGAAAAAGCAGTCTTTTCTATGTCTTTTTCTGACATAGAGACTTGATGAAAGCCTGATGCTAAATCGATAGTAGAATAATATTTGTTTTGTCCTAAATTTGCAAGAACTGTTGAAATGTCTGGAATGGGGTATCGGTCACTAATCGTTTTAGTATTAAGTTTTCTAAAATCAATGACCAGGCGGTATGTATTTTCTTTTGAAGCATCCATTTTTTTTAACAATCCATATTGGAGAATTATAAGGGGACTTTGAAGGTCTTATAATTCCATCTTTTAATAATTTTGAAATTTGCTTATTGACTTCAGGTTTCAGACTTTGAGGGTAAGGGTATGATTTTGAATATATAGGGTTGTCATCAACTGTTCTTACTTCTGCTTTTATTCGCGTTGTAAATGGTAACTTACTATCCGGTTGTTGAAATAAATCCTAAAATTCATGTAAAACGGAGTTGAGCTTCTTTTTCTGAAAGGGTAAAAGATGATTATCTCGTATTGTAATTTTATTTACTTCTTGAAGATTGTGTTGTAATAATTGTATTTCAAAAACATTGTTAATCAATAAATTTTCATTTTGTGTGTCGATTACTGCACCTAACTCTCGTAGAGTATCATGTCCAATTATAGCATCAAATGTTTTTAAATTGCCTAAAACATTTTGCCTGTGAAAAACGGTTAATGTGGATATCTCCACCAACGGATGACAAAAAAAATGGTTTCTCAATATTATGAGAAATTATTGCAAATTTCGGATGAATATAATTCTTATTTGATCCAGTATCCACTAAAATTTTTAAAGGTTCCATCAATTTACCATAATATAAGAAATATGGTAAAGATGAATATATCCTAAAAAATTCAACTCTGCGTTTTCTTCTAATTGTTCAAGATCAACATTTGATTCTTGATTTTTTAAATTATAGCTATACCTTTCAAATTACGTACTTTCTTCCCAACATTCTTCCGCAAGATAAGGAACTTGCTCCAAATATTGATCAATATCAATTTGATCAGTTGTGGCCACATGGTATTGTCTTGGTCTGTTTGCATAATTTACCTTTTTTGATCTGATAGATGGGTCCACTTCCATCGGCTCTGGTCGGAGTAATCTTTGTTGTCGCTGTTGAATGGTAGGTGGTCTTTGCTGTTGTTGCTGATTATTATGTGGTTGTTGGTGAAGTTGCTGCTGCTGTATGAAGGGCTTATTTGGTACATTTCCAAATTGGAATCTGGATGAATGTCCAAAATTTTGATTATAATTGGGGGGTTGTGGAATATTTGAAAAATTATGCCTTTGCATTGCAGGATTATTCAATTGTCTTGGAATATGTGGTGGTGGTCTAAAAGGAATCCTTGGAGGTAATTTTGATGATAAGAAATTTCTTGATGGTTCTGATGGTTCTATATTTTTTGGTTTTGACATATATTGTCGGTATTCCATATTTTGGTATGTAATACAATATGAATAAGCACTTGCCAATGAATCTGGCTCATGATTTTTCAAAAAATTTCCGACGTCTCCATCGAGACCTCGGACAAAAGCGTCTATTGCTTTTTTATTGTATACACTAATCATTGCCTTTCCTGCTTCAGGATGGGCAAATTCTTCAGAAGACTGAATTTGACTCGCAATTAGAGCTAAAAGCTTATTTATGTCATCAAAGAATTTCTCTAAACTCCTTCCTTTTTGTGCGCAATTCATAAGTTGATAATCCAGAGTCGTTAAGTCACGCTTCTCTCCATAGTATGTTTTTAAAGTCTTTTTTATCAAATTCCAGTTGATATTGACGTTTGAATTAACTAACGCAGTGTTTGCTTCTCCTTTTATCTTGCGTCTGATAGATACACAAATTGCATAGAATTTGTTTTTTTGATTTACAGTGCTGGCTTCGGTTACTTGATAAGATTGAACTATCGCATCAACATCTCTTATCCATCCACTAAGCTCATCTGAGTTGCCACTAAATATTAGGATTTCCTTTACTAAATCAGGATTTTTTTCAATTGCAGTTGGGTCTGCATTCTCAAACATTAAAATGGGATCTGAATAATCTACTACATTTGGTATGTTTGCTTGCACTAAAGCTTGAAGCCTGTTTAAAATTTCTTGCAATTGTTTCGCGCATTATTGGATTTATATGTAAATTTTGAACTTGATCAAATAAATTATTAATTTCTTCGACTTCTAGTTCCAAAACCATAAAGCACTATTTAAATGATCATTAATTAAAGTTTGGTTTTAAATTCACAATATAAAATTCTTGCAATTCACTTAATTAATTAGCATTCATTCACTCTATTTAACGTTCAAACTTTTGCCTCAATTCACTCGATATTTTATCGAATCATCCACTTCACATACTAATTTTCGTTTCTCAATTAATAATAATTTACTTTTGCTTCACTTTGAAATAATTGATTAATTAATTTCTTTCTTTTCATTTGTAATACTTACATACAGTTGAGCATTGTACGGAAACACCATACAATTGCGGGACACGTACCATGCCTATCCTTTAACGGTGGCAAATTGGTTAAGTCCTGGGCGCAGTGCTCGTTATCGAGTCCTAAACCCAAAATAATATTTTTTTTTTTTTTTTTAAAAACAAACCCCCCCTCACATATTGTTAATGTTCTCCTTTTTTTTTCCTTCACACCCCCCCACCAAAAAAACCACCCAAAAATCCCCCCCCCCCCCCCAACCCCCCCCCCCCCACCCCCCCCACAACAAACCAAACCCCACACAAAAAAAAAATAACCACCCCCCCCCGGGGCAAAACCCCAACCCCCCCCACCCCCCAAAAAACCGCTCCCCCACCCCCCCCCCCCCCCCCCCCCCCCCACCACCTCCCCCCCCCCCCCCCCCCCCCACCAACCCACCCCCCACCCCCACCAACAAAAAAGACCCACCCCCACTAACAACAAAAAAAAAAAAACGCCCAAACCCCCACCCCCGACGCTTACACCACGATGCTGACGAAGTTTGACTGCGTGGTAATGGACGACGAAACCTACGTCAAAGCCGACTACAAGCAGCTTCCGGGACAGGAGTTTTATACGGCAAAAGGAAGGGGAAAGGTAGCAGATATTTTCAAGCACACGAAACTGTCAAAGTTCGCAAAGAAATATCTTGTTTGGCAAGCCATCTGTACCTGTGGCTTGAAAAGCAGCATTTTCATAGCTTCCGGGACTGTCAACCAAGAAATTTACGTGAAAGAGTGTTTGAATAAACGTCTGCTGCCTTTCCTGAAGAAACACGGTTGTTCCGTACTGTTTTGGCCGGATTTGGCATCTTGCCATTACGGTAAAAAGGCCATGGAGTGGTACGCCGCCAACAACGTGCAGGTGGTTCCCAAGGACAAGAACCCTCCCAACACGCCAGAGCTCCGCCCAATTGAGAAATACTGGGCTATTGTCAAGCGGAACCTAAAGAAGACCAAAAAAACTGCTAAGGACGAGCAGCAGTTCAAGGCAAACTGGCTTTCTGCGGCGAAAAAGGTGGACAAGGTGGCTGTACAAAATCTGATGGCAGGGGTCAAGCGTAAGGCCCGGCAATTCGGATTTGGAAAAGCGGAAGCCTAACTGAATATTTTTCCTGAATTTTATACTAATTGAACTTGAAAAAGAAATTTAATTTGATGTTTTAAATAAACGATTTCACCGATTTACACGCGTTTTCCCTTGACCAAATTTTGACCGTATCACCCTTTATTACTCCCTCCTTGGTCTGCCGGGAGCAGGAAACAAGCCAAGGCTAGAACCAGTAGGTGTGTTGAACTTCCCGGTGTGGTTGCGTCGGTCCTTTTTGCGGTGCTGCTACTCGGGGGCCCTATCCACACGGCTGCTCGTAGGCGGTTGGATCAACGTTTTGCAAGTTCGGATTTGTGATATTATATAATATGCACTAACATATGTAACATAAGTCCTGGGAAAAATTCAAAAGCATGGTACCAAACAATCGGATTTTAAAATGCTCTTCAGGGTATTTTATTCTATTAATAAATTGTTGAAAAATATATTTACAGTACGCTTAATGGACCATTATCTTCGATTTTACGCAGTGTACGGCGAACATGTTGAATCAGGTTCTGGACGGTGTCTATGTATATTTCTTTCATCTTCCGCTTGATTCGATTAACCAATTGTTGCTCATTGTTAGCTTCCCAGCCATTGTTGTACACCATACGTTTAAGAACACTCCAAAAATTTTCAATTGAACGAGCCTGAGGCACATTAGGTGGATTGTCCTTTTTCGATACAAATGGTATGTTTTGCTCAGTTAGCCAATCTAATGTTTTTTCGCGTAATGACATTGAACATGATTTCGTCGTCAGCGTGATATTTGTTGATGAATTGCTTCAATTTCGGCAAGCATTGGCTGATATACACGTCAGAATTGACAGCTTTGGCCTTGTTTGGGCGTATCAAAGGCGCCGAGATACCAGCTTGTACGACATTTTTAATGGAAACTACTGCGCAATTTGAGTTTGACAGTTCAGTAGGAACACAGATGAACGTGACAAGTACATTGGTTGACATCTGTGTGTTTGCTAATGCTGTCAAATAAACGCCTGAAAGTATTCCCAGGACTTATGTTACACATGTTATATCCGGCGCGGTTTTTTTGTGTGCACTTGTACACTACTTCAACGCGTGTTAACTTGGCACTTGTTTCTGCACTTTACTTGTAATCACCTTACTGGTCCCTATTCGGGCGCCAGTTACGCAACTTGGGTTTAAGTTAGCATTTTAAAAAAAAGGTGAATTCGGATTTAAAGAACCTACTTGTTCTGCGGTTAAACTCTAACTGTTTTATTTATCATGAACAAGTCATTAGCTGAGCTACGGGTCTGTTATTTTTTATGAACATAATGTTTTGATATAACAAGTAATAGACACAACATCACATACCATATGATTATCGATAATTGAATATCACAATCTGCTATGCTGCGTGGTGTTGTTTAGCTGAAGCTTCCTATCGGCGGGCGGTGGCTGATCGGGTCGATGGGTGATAACTCACGGTTTGATGTTCCGGAAGGCATAAGGAAGAAGAAAGTGGACAAATTCGCCAAAAAATACTTGCTCTGGCAGGCCATATGCCAATGCGGTAAACTGAGTAAACCGTACATCACAACGGGTACCATCACCAGCGAAATTTACCGCACCGAGTGCCTCCAGAAGCGCCTGTTGCCCTTACTGCGGTCCCACAGAGGCGAGACATTATTTTGGCTGGACCTGGCATCATGCCATTACGCGCGATCGACGTTGGATTGGTACAGAGACAATAACGTTGTTTTTGTACCAATATTCACCAGAGATTCGTCCGGTGGAAAAATTGTTTGCCATAATGAAGGCCAAAGTTCGAAAATCGTCCAAGGTGTTTAAGAACGAGCTGGAGTTGAAGAAAGTATGGATGAAAGTGACCAAAAAGGTCGGCTCCACCATTGCAATGAGAAATGTAATGAGGGGTCTTAAGGGAAAGGTGCGGGCTTTAAGCGATGGAAAGGAAATTGAATAAAGTAATTATGCCAAAACATAATTAATCCATGTATATAAGTTCATTCCCTGAAAGTTTCAAGAAAATCCGACTTAAAATAAATTTTTGGCAAACACTTTTGTCTGGTGCATTTTCTTCGAGTACAGGCCTTAATGCGGGAAAAATGCGGGATTTTTTTTATTTAAGATTGTGTGGCCACCCTGATAATGGTATGGGGTAGATCTTCAGCATTACAGCACTATTCATCGAGTCAGGAGTAAAAATTAACACTTGTTAGTACATCGAACCATTTCTCACTCCATGCCTCGAAATTGATTCAAGACGGAAATTATTGTTTTAAAATAGGATTATCTCCCTTTTCATCAATCGAAAGCAACACAGGAGTGGAATTGCCAAAATTTGCCCCATTTCATATCATCACAAGAATGGCCTGCCTCATCGCTTGATCTGAATCCTTTTTAATTTCACACTTAATTTACAAAAGGTCAATAATTTACAAGGAATCTTTCAAGAAACCCTTGATCAATTTTTGGACAACATGCCTCAAGAAACGGTGCGTGACAGTTGCGAAGCGGTTACGAAACGTCTACGGCTGGTCATAAAAGAAAAAGTTGAGAGACTCGAGCTCAACATGTAATTTCTTAATATTAATGTAAGTTTGTTGATTTTAAGCCATTCGTTGTTTTATGAACATTTATTTTACTGACAAGCAACCGTTGCCACACTGTATATAACATCTACGATAGAGCGCCAACAACCTCAATTATTGTTTGGCTTTATCAGAATCTAACGAAAAAGGTGTTTAATTTTTCGTTTCAAACATAATTAGTTTTGCATTATTTTATTTTCACAGGGATATATAAGGTAGCTGTAAACCATGAAATGCTAGGAATTCCAAAGGAGTTTGCTGCCAACAAAGTACTACCATTTTTATGGCCTTTGTCGATTGAAAATGGGCTATCCTTACATCAATACAATGTAATTATGGGATTTATTATCGAGCTATCTAACAAAATACAGGCCGAACACACGAGAAAACTTGAACAATTGAATACTGAGGGTTCGGACAGCAGTCTATTGCCTTATGACATGTTGGCCCCATCGAAGACAGAAAATACAAATACAGACGACAGTCCAATCGACATAGTCACCAAAAATTTTGTCGATAAATCCAAAATTGAAAAGTCACCATCCACCAGGCAACTGACGTTGGGCGGAATAAAACCCTTGGAGAATTGGTAAATTTTTAAATATTTTGAATTTTTATAAAGCAGAATGTTCATCACATTCATTAATTTTTCTTTTCAATTACAGTACGCCTGAGAGAAATGTATCCGCATCGGGATCTATCAATTCAACATGTCCGTTACCCACACCACCAGCTCAGTTTGTACCACCTTCTACATTCCAGCAAGTACCACCGTGGCAACAGCAGCGAACAAATGCCCAGTACAATCCAAACAAGACATCCCTCAATGGAAATCCTTCGTTTGATCAATTCCAAGCGCTATTGCCGTCCTCCACTAGCAACCATTTTAACAACAATATTCAAACAAAACCCCCCCTCCTCCACCCCACACCCCCCCCCCCCACCACGCCCCTGGGCTCCACTAAAAAATATTAACAAAAAAAAACATACTTAAATTTTTAAAAAAATGAAAAAAAAATGGGGATTTTTAAAAATATTATTTAAATAAAATATTTTAAAAAAACACACAGGGATAAAAAACTCCCTTTTTATTTTTGCCATAGTGTTATTTGTAAGGTAATACGGGATGAATAGTCGATCACTCAAACTTTCCTGCGAAAAAAACCATCCATTCATATATAAGTTAAACACGCAACCACACCACCAACCATAGAAGACATCGGAGAATCACCACGCGATGGCACCGGGAATACGCAGTCAGCATTATCGAGGACGCATGGAGACAACGACGGACACATGGCGCAACCAAGCGATATCCAATACCCTTCGACGTTGTCAAGTGTTAGACCAGCAGTTTACGATATCCAACATCCATCGAAGTTGTCATGTGCTAGACCAGCAGTTTTTAGGGATCAAGCTAGGGCTCTTCGATGTACCGAATAAATGAATAAACACATTCTAGTTTAGACATCCATCGTGAGTAGTCAGTAGTTATTTTTTAAAAAGTGAAATTCACAGCATAAAATCATAATTGGCGTAGTCGTGCGGATTTGATTTTTCTAAGTGTTTAATTGTTTCAGTTAGATCGAGCCTAAGTGCCTAAGCGAACGAATATCGCGTAGTAACGGTCGAACATTAAAAACATAATCACTAGAAAAAGAACCTCCGCGAGTTGTGTTTAAGTGTTTCAGAATCCACAAATCGGAAGTTTACCAGGTAAGTCTTTTTAATTTTTAATTAATCTAATCGGACGAATAGAAGTTTTCCTGAAAAAAATAAAAACTCTATTCGATCCATCAATCTATAAACCTATACTAATTCAGAGGGACAGCCCATACCACCTGTAAGCGACTCCCTGAATATCACAACATAAGAAAGAAAATCTAACATAAAACAAAAAAAAAGGTAAAAATCCTAACTAACAAGTGAAGTGAAAGTGAAATAAGTGATATCCCATCCGAAATCAAAGTGAAATTTTATATTTCGTTTTCTTTAAACAAGTGAATGAAATAAAAATGCCAGAAACAAGACGACAGCGTTTAACCGCTATCGAAGAGGAAGATATTCGCCTCGACAACCAAACTCATCCGGCAGAACCCACACATTTTGCTGATGCAGAACCGGGTGCCGTGAACGAGCAAATTGTTTTCCTGGAGCGAGAGATGGCTAAAATCTCTGCCCGGCTAAACCAGTTGAGTATAAACTCAACAAATACAAACAGAGAGACAACACCTGCAGTGGATGTACTTAAAAGCCTCCAGACGCCGTCGACTCTGCGAGACATAGTTCCGTTTGATGGAAATCTCATCAAACTTCACCAATTCCTAAAAGCTGTGGATAGAATTATGCCTATCATACAGCGAGCGAGTATTTCACCGATGTTTGACGTATGGATGCAAGCCATACGATCGAAAGTTATCAGAGATGCCGACATAGTTTTGGAGCTGTACGGCACCGAGCTAAATTGGGATGAAATCAAAAGTAATTTGATCACCCACTATCACGATAAGCGAGATGAGGTCTCACTCACACGAGATCTATTCAAGCTGTCGCAAACCAACACGGTGCAGGAACTGTATGAAAGCATCTGTTATATAATTTTGTTGTTAATTAATCAATTAAATTTAAACGAAAAAGATGCTAATGTTAAGACAGCAAAACAGAAATATTATCAAGAAATTGGTCAAAAAGTATTTGTGGCAGGTCTCCGCCCACCACTTGGCCCGTAATTCGAGCACAACAACCTTCTACTCTAAAAGAAGCGCTTCGATTTTGTTCCGAAGAAAGTAACTATAATTATGTGCAGCGTTCATTTAAACCACAGACACCTAGCCCTTCTAACGCTGGTGCTGTTCCGAAGCACATTTCTCCACAACAACAGAGGCTACCTTATAGGCCTCCCCCACAACGTGCACCCTGGATGCAACATAATAATGGAATCCGACCTCCATACAATCCAAATCAAACAAATTTCAGACCTCCTTATCCACAACCTCATATGGCACCACCACCAAACACGTTTGGCTACAATCATAAACAACCACCAATCAATAGTTCATTCAATAAAGTTAACCAAGGAACAAATGCTGCATTTAATTCGGCTTATGTTCCCCAAGCACCTTCTCAAAATTTCCCCAAACCAAATCAGTTTAGAAAACCATCATCGGGTAGAACCCACCGAATACAAGCATATACACCAAACTTCCAAGTTGAAGATGAATCTCATGGGTACGATTACTGGCCCAATGACGATGCAAATCATTATAACGAAACATATTATTATGAGGAATATGAACCATCTCAAAACAATGATGAAATTACGCACAACATGCAACATGAGCAAAACGCCTCTTCTAATTCTTTCCCTCTCAAACAAATGGATACCCCAGAAAATGAATTAAATTTTCACCTTGTCGAGCAAGCAGCAATGAAAAGGTGAACAACTATTTACCCTACATTAAAATATTTACAAATAAAGGACCGTTAAACTTTCTGATTGACACCGGTGCAAACAGGAATTATATAAGCCCAAAGCTCGTTAACTGGGATAAGTGCCATCGCACCCAACCAGTTAAAATTAAAAATGTTAGTGGAAGCCATACCGTGAGTAAATTTGTAGAACTAGACCCGTTCAGTCAAATTCAAGGAATTAAATTGTCGAAAACGAAAAATAAACAGAAATTTTTCGTTTTCGACATTCATGACTTTTTTGACGGACTCATCGGTTATGAGTCATTGCGTTCTTTGAAAGCCGATATTCTCACAGCTGAAAATCAGCTCCAATTTCCTACTGGTACAATTAATATGTACAGAAAATACCCTGATTCAGCAGAAGTTCATCTGAATTCCAACGGAACAAAAGTCGTTAGCTTACCGACTAATGGATGCGATGGAGAGTTTTTCTTGCAAGATGATATTTATTTATCTCAACAAATTATTATACATGCTGGAATCTACAGATGTGCAGACAATCGCGTTTCCCCCCCCAAAAATATTGGTCACAAATCCATTAGTAGTGGAAATCAATAATTTTTACACAGATGAACCCAACCACGAGGAGAACATAACAATTCCAAAAAATAAAATTTTCGATCAGCTTATACTGGATCATCTCAACAAAGAAGAGAAAATTAATTTGTTAAAGACAATTGCCGATTATGGAGACATTTTTTACATTGAAGGTCAACAACTTTCTTTCACGAATGCTATTAAGCATAAAATTGAAACAAGGGACAATGTGCCCATCCATGTGAAATCTTATCGCTACCCATTCTGCATAGAACGGAAGTACAGCTACAGATTTCAAAAATGGTTGACCAAGGCATTATACGACCTTCAAACAGCCCATGGACTTCACCCGTCTGGATCGTTCCAAAAAAGTTGGATGCATCTGGGCAAAAGAAATGGAGGCTGGTGATATATTATCGAAATTTAAACGATAAAACTATTGATGATCACTACCCTATCCCAAATATCACAGATATCTTGGATAAATTAGGGAGATGTATGTATTTTTCTACGCTTGACCTCGCCTCTGGATTCCACCAGATAGAGGTAGACAAACGAGATATTGAGAAAACAGCCTTTAATGTCGAGAACGAACATTACGAATTTTTGAGAATGCCGTTTGGACTCAAAAATGCTCCATCGACGTTTCAACGCGTCATGGATAATGTGCTTAGAGAACATATTGGTGTCCGCTGCCTAGTGTATATGGACGATATTATCGTGTTCTCAACGAGCCTCAAAGAACTTTTAGATAACCTGAGGAAAATCTTCGATATACTTACAACATGAAAATCCAACTCGATAAAAGCGAGTTCCTCCATAAGGAAGTAGCTTTTCTTGGGCATATTGTTACTTGTGAAGAAGTAAGACCAAACCCTGATGAAATTGATATTATCAGAAAATGGCCAATCCCAAACAACGACAAGGAACTTAGAGGTTTCCTTGGAATATTGGGTTATTATCGAAAGTTCATAAGGGACTTTGCGAAAATAGAAAAACCATTAACCCAGGCTTTGAGAAAGGGCGAAAAGATTATACACAGTAAGGATTTCGTTGATGCCTTCGAGCTCGTAGAAATATCCTTACATCAAGTGATATTCTTCAATACCCTGATTTTGAGAGACCCTTCGTTTTGACAACAGATGCCTCTAATTATGCTGTAGGCGCTGTTCTCTAGCAAGGAACAATTGGCAGCGACAAGCCAATTGCCTTTGCCTCAAGAACACTTAATAAGTCGGAAGAAAATTATTCCGCTATTGAGAAAGAATTATTAGCAATCGTGTGGGCATGCAAATATTTTCGGCCTTATCTATACGGGCGCAAATTTACACTCTACACGGTTCACAAACCTCTAACTCATGGTCTCAATTTAAAAGACACAAATAGTAGACTTATCTATTGGCGACTGTATTTAGAAGAATTTGATTTTGAAATCAAATACAGGCCTGGAAAGCAAAATGTGGTGATGATATTGACGAAACATCTTCTATAACAGACCCTGAAGATAATTCTTCAGTTTCAGATTCAGAGGCAACGGTACATTCTGCAGACACGGATGATTCGGCTTTCATTCCATGCACAGAATTACCGCTGAACAATTTTAGAAACCAGCTTGTATTACAAATTGGAGATAATGAAGAAGAAAAATACGAGCAAATTTTCCCTCCAACATATAGAAGAACGATCACAAAAATTAATTTTGGTGTTCCCTACCTTATCAGATTTTTCAAACAATTTATGGACCCAAAAAGAACAAACTGCATATTATGCCCGGAGAATTTGATTCAAACTATACAAGTGGTTTACAAGAATAACTTCAGCCGAGGTAAACCATTTAAAGTTATCATTACAGAAAAAATTCTAATTGATCTGCAATCCCCAGAAGATCAAAACCTCGTTTTAGAGCAAACTCATAATAATGGACATCGTTGTGTATGGGAAAATAATCGACAAATTTCAAGTCGGTATTTTTTCCCAGCGATGAAAAACCAGATACGACAGTCTATCGAATCTGTAATAAAAATACGTACGAACGTCATCCGCACAAAATTAAATTGGGAACAACACCAACCCCCAAAAAGCCTTTAGATATAGTTCATTTAGACATATTTATAAAACAACCTAATATATTCCTTTCAATTCTAGATAAGTTCTCACGTTTCGCAGGAATAATCCCCATCAAATCCCGAAACATCAACGATGTAAGGAATGGTTTAACTAAATACTTTGCAATTTATGGTACTCCAAATTTATTGATTTCCGACAATGAACCTTCAATGAAGTCCATAGAAATCAGAACACTTTTAGAAAATCTTAACGTTCAGACTCATTTCATTCCTTCGAATCATAGCACGAGCAATGGTGCAGTTGAAAGGTTTCACTCAACCTTAGGTGAAATTTTTCGATGTTTGAAACCCGACTATCCCGACCTCACCGATAAAGAGCTTTTTAGAATTGCATGTACTTCATATAATAATACAATACATACTACCACTAAATTAAAACCTAGGGAAGTTTTTTATGGAATACGAGACGGAGAAGAAAGGCCTCTGGATATGGCAAAAAGTTTGGAAAATAGAAACAAATGAAGTCGCTAAAGAATCCGAGAAAACAAAATCTAAAAATTTGAATTACCATAACCGGAAAAGAGAAGACCCACCAGCCGTACCAACGGAAGGCACCGTGTACAACAAAGTATAAGGTGTCAGGAATAAGGGAACGTCCATTAATTACGTCACGCAAAAATTGACTTTTTGTAACCCCCCCCCCCCCCCCTGTCACGTTTTTTGTATGGACCTTCAAATTTTTTTGTATGGATCGTCACGTTTTCTCGAACCCCCCCTCCCCCCTACTGCGTGACATAATTAATGGACCTTCCCTAAGGGCAGGGAAATATATCTCCCAGTGACAGTTGTCCAAGATAACGGTAGAACGTTTGCGGACCACTCTGGCCGAGAGATACATTAAGAAAACATTCCTTGTGTTCGCGTTGTGCAAGTTCAAATTTGGTTAGCTCCGCAATCGAATTACTTTTGTTGGTTTTTTTTTCTCCACGATCGTGGTTTTTTTCTGCACTAAAGCTGGTGCAACAGCTGGTTTGATAGTGCCACAGTGCGACGTTCGGAACGAAGGAAGTGGCCTTTACAGGCGAGCCTTGTAAAGGACCATCTAACGACCCGTCATCGACACCGAAAGTGTGAATAATTTCGTTCTCCCCCACAACGGCTATCATCATCATCATCATCATCACCGCACCATTCCATCGCGTCGGTCAAGGCTTTGTTCCACACGCACCCGGAGGCTTTCAATAGCCTATCTACAGATCGACACGAGTAGCAGCCGCATCATACCAAATTGTGTAACAATAGGTAAACATTTCTTTTGATTTCCACTTTGCTCCACTACTGACTGAAGATAGAGGATAATCCCCCTTGCAGGCAGAAGTACTTTTCTGGTAAAATTGATTGCATTTTTTTTTATATATATAATTTTTTTTTTGTTTTTTTTTTCTTTGGTTTGAAAATTTTTCGACGAAGAATATTGTTAATTAATCCTCCCGGATAACAGGAAACCTTTCTTAGTATTATATAAGTATTTTTTTTTATTATTATTTTCTCTTCTTTTTTGGTTTGTTATTTTCCCTTTTTTTTTCTTCAAATTATTGATTAATCCACCTATAAGTGGATATAATCTCAATTTTCTTTATTTTTTAATTTGTTTTTCTCTCTGTGATAGGAGCTGTGTATGTGGATTTTTTTTGAGCATGTTTTAGGTGAATATAATCGCAGGGATAAAATAAATAATTAACCCACCTATCAGTTACGAAAATCTTTATTGTGTCCTATATTTTGATGTTGTATTTTGTTCTGTATTTTATTTTTTTCTGATATTGAACTGAACACAATTGTTTTATTCTCCTCGTAGGCGTTCTAAGTTCCCACGATGGATGAAAATAATCCGAGCCGGGGTTTGGAGGAGTTAAATTGCTCGGATGATGATATTCCTCCTATTCTACAACCTTTTCCTAATTTTTCCTTAATGGAGACAGAAAATGCTTCGGAGCCAAATATAACTGAAGCAACTTCTGGTACATCCTCCTCCGAGCTTCCCCGCCGGAAAGCTTATCCAACCGGATCTAAAGGTCCTTTTCTGGTTTTTTTTCGGCCCAAGAGTAAACCGTTGAATAAATTCCAAATCGAAAAAGATCTGGCAAAGTCGTTTCGGAGCATTCAGGAAATAACCTCTCCCAGCCGCAGTAAGCTTCGCATCACTCTAAGTGATCGCGAAGAAGCTAACAAGATTGTTGCCTCAGAGCTCTTTTCCCTAGAATACCATGTGTATCTTCCCTCGCACGTTGTTGAAATAGCCGGAGTGATCACCGAACCGTTTTTGACGTGCGCTGACATCAAGGCTCATGGAACTGGTGGGTTTAAAAATCGTGCCGTTCCACCAGTTCAGGTGCTTGATGTCAGGCAAATGAACCATGTGTCCTCCGACGGCAAAAAAAGGCCTTCAAACTCGTATCGTGTGATCTTCTCTGGAGCTGCCCTCCCGAATTTTCTCGTGTTGGGGAAGCTTTGGTTACCTGTTCGCCTCTATATACCGACGGTCATGCACTGTGATAAGTGCCAGCAGTTTGGTCATACTGCACCTTACTGCTGTAACAAAGCACGATGCGGTAAATGTGGTGAGCAACATGTGGAGGGTCCCTGCAGTACGGACCCCAAGTGTATATGCTGTGGGAAAGCTCCACATGATCTCTCTACGTGTCCGAAGTATATAGAGCGGGAGAAACATCAAATTCGTTCATTGCAGCAGCGGTCAAAGCGGTCTTATGCAGAAATACTTAAAAAGATCGCACCGGCCGCTGTTCCACCAGCCCAACCTGACAACAATATCTTTTCTTCCCTGCCCATTGATGATCTTGGCTCAGACTTTGAGGATGCTGAGGAGTACTCTGTTGTTCAGACGGGAGCGAAGAGAAAGCGCGCTACAGCAAGACGTCAACGGCACCGTCAGCAAGCATCTCAAAACGCGCTGATTGTAGAACAGGCTCCCCGCCCTCCTCTGAACAATCTAAGAAGTGGTGGTAATACAAAAAAAGTATCTCCTCCAGGTTTTAAACCACTGGCTGGTGACTTTCCACCACTTCCGGGAACATCTAAAACCCCAGTTGTTCCAGGTTTTTGCCCAGAACGCCAACTACCAAGACATCTGGAATCTCGACCGTGTCAAGTCGAAGAATCCGAAAAAATGTCTCTTTCTGGGATTGTGGAATTCATCTTCACCATTTTCGAGGTCTCACTAACAACGAGAAACCTCATCAACATGATCCTTACTTACATTTGTAAAACCTCTTCTAAAGAAACTGTCTTCAAAATGGCCTCTTCTTGATTCGATCATATCTTTCGATGGATAATTTATCCAATGAGGTCGGGGATATGATCGAAGCACTACAATGGAATAGTAGAAGTATTCTAAAAAATGTGGACGCTTTTAAGTTTTTAGTTCACAAATCGCATTGTGACGTATTTGCTACAATTTCCGGGGCCCCCTTTTAACCCCCCCCCCCACCCCGCAAAATTTTATATACCCCATAACCCCCCCCCCAAACCGCAAACCCCCCGGCCTTTCAACTATTTGCCTCGCAATGCCAGAGCCACGGTTGATCTTGTGAGTATGCTAAATTCTATAGGTCTAGTCTGGACTTTTACTTCACTCTGTGCCAGATGGCTAGCAGGGTCTACCCGGGTAGAATTGAATAGGGTTCGGACTCACATCCCTAAATTTTACCGATCAATAGAAAAATCACAAAATAAGATGGCGGAAAGGAATGTGCGATCATAACAAACTATAAAGCATTAATTACAATATGAAAAACTAAATGGATATTTATTCTACTTTTGTACATAATTTTCGAAAAAAAAACTAATAGAAGGAAAGGATAATAGCGCACCTTTCTTGCTCGGGGTTAGCACCGACCTTATTGTTTGGCTCAGCGTGGTTGATGAGGTAGTTTGGCGTCGCTTCTCCGAGCTCGGCTATGATGTTGGCGCAATTTCAGGCGGAAGCGCGCGATTCGTTGTGGCTAGGCTTCCGTCGACTTCTCGTATGTGTCAGCACCATCGACACTACAGTGGTATCGGCTTGATCGGCTCGATGGATGGCGGATTATCGGTAGGCACTGATGCACAGCTAGGTTGGTTTGCACTACTTTACTTTGCCACCTTTGGCACAATTTCGTCACTATTTAGTTGTAAGGAAATTTGATTAAAGTATTTTTCACTGTTTAGTGTTTAAGATTTCGTTACCGAATAAGCTCCTGATCCATGGATCTGTCCCCCTTTTATACCAGCTCATGTACTGGTTTTGGGGTCCAGGCTGGGCGATGACGTGGATGTAGGACGTCAACACAAAGGATGCTGCTAGCCGTCAGTTGGTGTCAGGGGGTATAGGATTATAGCAAGGTCGAATTCAAATTTAAATTTATATAGCGGATAATGGGGATCTGACACCAAGGGAATGGGATTGGGATAGGATGTATAGGAAATTCAATTCAATCTAAATATACATTATGATTTATTTATGATCGCAAATTCAACACGTTACATTGATATTTATTTAAATTATATACAAAACAAATCTCATAAATGAAGAAATGATGGTCACTGAAAAAAATATTTATTGGAAGCTTTTTTTTGAAAGGTTACAATTACCCCGACGTCCGGATAAAAAAAAACGGTTTCATTTACAATGTTTTTTTTTTCTTTTAATTTCTATTGTATCGGATAATTTGACGATTCGAATATAAGTACGACATTCAAATACAACAAATACAAATTCAGTTTAATTAAATGGAATGATTACTTCCCGAGGGAATCTTTTCAGATAATCACGTGAATTTGGAAGAGTGAACCTGGGATTATGCGTTCTCCTTTGTCCGTGCTAACAAGAACCGAAGGATACAATTAATTATATTAAATTAGGTGTACCAACTAAACAAGACATTTCTTCTCTTCTACTATCAAAGAAATTCAGTGAAATGATTGCTTTCAGCGGGAATCTTTTTCACTGAATTATTTTAGTATTTAAAAGAGTGAACCTATGACACCTTGTTTGTCAGCCCTTCCTAATCTAATTAATTATCAATACAGGTGTTGATAAGTATTAGAGATATGAGTAAGTCAGAATGTAATGATCAGTAAAACCTTTCTTCTCTTTGAAATTCAATTAGATTTAGTGGATTGATTACTTCCCGAGGGAATCTTTTCCACAAAATCACTTATATGTCAAAGAGTAAACCTGGGTTTCATTGATCTCCTATTCCTAATTTACTTTATCTCCAAAAGAGGATCGGGAACACGGGTTCAACGTGTTGAGATGATTATCAGTTTAGATACGAAGGCACAGAGTAACACTCTACTCATAAAAATCCAATTTAATTTGTTGGGATGATTACTTCCCGTGGGAATCTTTCCCACTAATTTATATGAATTTTGTTGAGTGAGCCTGGTTATTCTGTGTCTACTTTATCTCAAAGTGACGCATCTCAACGGTGAACCTTATAGGAATAGGTGAGATAGACTTATTTGAACCGGAAATAATAATCAGGGAGACCACTCTTCTCTTTAAAATCCAGTTTGATTCAGCGGAATGATTACTTCCCGAGGGAATCTTTTCCACCAAATCACGTGGATTTGAAATAGTGAGTCTGGGAATCCATGATTCATGTGTTCTTCGATTCAGCCAACCTCAACATAATAGAGGATCTAAATTAGATATATATTTTTATATATAAGATAATACGATGTGCGATAGTTGGTGTAGTGATTTAGTGGTCTATGATTGTTCAGTACAATGTGCAATATCAGATTTCGTCAGAAAAACGTCTTGTGCGATATGTTCTTCTCACGTTTGCTAAGATGAGCTAGAATTTGTTACATTACTGTCAACAATTATTGATCAAAACTTATTTAATTGAAATTAATACTTTGTACTTTAAGCAAGAATATGTTTCCATGGGAATATAAAAATCTTTATCTCAACCGCTTTGGAAAAATTAAAATATATGTCCTAAGAAGTAACAGGTTGATTTTTCAACAAAGATCTTAAGAGGGTAATTTATTATGCTAAAGCGCGCTTTTGCTAAAGTGGAATTTTCGAACACCTAGACGGCTCAAATTTCGGAGCGGCTGGGTTCGAAATTTTGAATCAATCTAATTTAACAATATTTTCGCTGGAGCGAGTTAGTTTGAACGGCAACAAGGGTTCTTTCGTTACCTTGCTCTTAAATTAATTAGCACTACAATTTAATCTGCTGTCTACGCAAACGCAATCACTGCAAGGCCGGAATAACGACTGTTCGCGAGAATTGACCGACATCAGGTAAAACTGTTTATTCTTAGCCTGAGAAGGAAGAACGAGGATGGAAGGAAGTATAACCTTATCCAGGTTTCAAATGTGAAGCCGGCCAAACACCGAGGGATTTCCCTGACAGGTCTTCAAGATCGTACGACGAGGTACCGATTCTCGCTTTTACTTTGCATGGGAGAAATTGAGCTGCATACTTCGCATTGTAATTAGCCGGTGCACTAGACGGTCTCATGTTTCTACGGTACACCAGTTGCCCCGGAGAGAATGATTTTGCAAAACAACGGTGACGTAGATTATATTGTTTTCGAGAACATTCGTGTGCTCTCGCAAGATTTTTCTGAACTATATCATAAATTTTACTGAATCGCTGTTTACGGCGCTCGATTTGCTCAGGTTCAGAAAGAGTTTCATCGTGTCGATACAAATGATGATCTGTTCCCCTTTCCGACAATTCTTGGCCGTGGGTTATGTAATAAGGCGTGTAGCCCGTAGATGAGTGTAAGCTTGTATTAAGAATGACCTCAATTTCAGAAGTTTTCTAATCCCATGACCGTTGGTCATCCTTGGCGTATGTACGTATTGCCGCGTTTATAGTCCGGTTGATACGCTCTACCGGGTTGGCCTGTGAATGGTACCTGGAGTTCAGCCAGTGTGCAATCCCGAATTGGTCCAGTAGGTTTTTGAATTCCTTCGAAGTGAAAGTACTTCCATAATCGGGTATTATAACATCTGGAACGGAATTCCTATAAAACCACTGATCTCTAAGGATTGCACACATAGCTGAGCTGTCCAATTTTCTCACAGGGTGGATCATGACCCACTTTGAAAACAGGTCCGAAATTACCAGGATATGCTGGTTACCTTTTCGGCTACGTGGCTGTGGGCCAACGAAGTCTATTGAAATAATTTGCCATGGTCTATTGGCAACACGCATTTTACCCATTTCAGGGGTAGTTGGAACAAAAGAAGCCTTTACCTCTTTGCATATTTTGCAAGATTGAATATATTTTCGAATATCCGGTCCCATTTTGGGCCAGTAGAACCGTTTGCGAATGCGGGCCAAGGTTTTATCATATCCTAGGTGGAAGGAATCGTCGTGGTTATCTCTCAATATGACGGGAATTTCATCCGATCGGGGGACTCGTTTCCATTCAAAGCGACTGTCGAAAGGTTCATTCCTATCAGTAACAAATTTAAAAAGGTTACCATTATCCACTTTAAAATCTACGAACTTATCAGGTTTATCCAACACTTTCTCCATGAGCGTAGAGTGCCAAGTTGCAGTTGGGGGACCTTGGACTACAGCCGTACTTCTAGACAACGCATCGGGGACGACATTGTCCTTACCCTTTCGGTGAATGACGGTCATGTCGTACTGCTGTAAGTCACAGCTCCATCTACTGCAACGTGAGCCCACCTTCCACTTCGAGTGTAAAATGTGGGTTAGGGCGGAGGAATCCGTGATCAGGGTAAAATGATATCCTTCTATGTAGCCACGAAAAGCATCTATTGAAAGGAGAGCAGCCAAGGCTTCCTTTTCAGCTGCGTGGTAATTTTTTTGTGGGGTAGTCAATTTGTGACTATAATACGAAATTACCTTCTCTCCATCTTCTTGTTGCTGTGTTAGAATGCCTGCAATAGCTACATCGCTCGCATCGGTTTGAATGGTAAATTCTTTTGAGAAGTCTGGACTTCCCAAAATTGGAGCAGACAGCAATCGTTCTTTTATTAGACAGAAAGCTTTCTCTGCTTCCTCATTCCACCGAATTATTTTTGTTTTTGTCTTTAAGAGGTCTGTAAGGCCAGCAGCAATGCCACTGAAGTCGGGAATGAATCGCCGATAATAATTGGCCATCCCCAAGAACCTCCTAAGCTTAGAGACGGTAGTAGGCCTATCATATTCAATGATTGGCCGAATTTTATCTGGGTTTGAACGGAGGCCATTTGAGCTCAGGAGATAACCCAAGAATGGGATTTCCGATACTCCAAATTGAGATTTCTCCAGATTTATGCTCAAGTTCGCCTCCAGTAGTCTGCGTGCTATTTCGCGGAGCAACTGTACGTGCTGCTCGAATGTCTCCGTAACCAGGACAATATCGTCCAGGTATACGAAGACATGAGGTTCCAATGCACCGTGTCCAAGTACTTTGTCCATGAGCCGGGCTAAAGTAGCAGGACTGTTGACGAGACCAAATGGCATTCGGGTGTATTGGAACAGCCCCTTGCCTTGCACACAGAACGCAGTATACTTTCTAGAAGATTGGTCTAGGGGTATTTGCAGAAATGCCTCTGAAAGGTCAATAGTTGACAAATATCTCGCCTTTGGAAGCTGACCAAGTATTCTGCAAGGGTGCGGCAAGGGGTAGGCGTCACGTACAGTGCGTTCGTTGATCTTTCTCGCATCCAGACATAATCGAACTTTATTTGGTTTAATTACAGGAACGCAATTAAGCGACCAATTGGAATTGCTAGGCTCAATAATTCCAGTATCCAATAAACGTTGTAATTCCACTGCAACCAATCCTTGGGTTTTTGGGGACATTACATACGGAAATTGTCTGACCGGAGGTTTATGTTTACAATCTTCCTGTATTTCTATCTTGTGTACAGCAAGAGGGGTCATTGTCAGATGACCTGGGCGGGCCGGAAGGAATAGTTGTTTAATTTGGTCAAGAATTTTCCGTTCCTCAACTGAGAGAGAGATTGACGGTGACGGTTGGTTACTACAAGTTTCCAAACCTGGGTTCTCAATAGTAGCACATTGCTGAATGGTTGGTTGGATGTTAAATTTTTCCCAAAAATCCATACCACATATACAGTCGATTGCTAGTTTTGGAACCACCAATGTGGGAATAATTTTCACCAAACCATTAAAAGAAAAAGGTAAGTATAATTGACCCAAAATATCTAACTGTTCTCCACTTGCTGTTCGCAACACAGTTGAAGTACGGACGGAAGAGAATTTAGGTGGTTTGATTTTCGAATAAATAGAGTAATTAATCAAGGTAAGGTTGCTTCCACTGTCTAATAAAGCCCGAAATTCCATTCCGTACAAACTTACGGTGGTATAAGGTCGGTTATCGTTGGGAAATGGATAAGAAACAAAACATGTAATGGGTTCTGGAGAGTAAATTTCATCACTAGCTGGTTCAAAGCAAGCCGGGATGTCAAAATTTGCATTGCACGCGTTCAATGGAGCAGCAAGCCGCGATTTTCGCTTGCTGGCATAGAGTTTTTTTATACAATATGGGCAGTTGTTGGTAGGATATCCCCGAAAACCACAGTTTTCACACAGAACAGCTCTCGGAAACATACATGTATCCAATCGATGCCCATGCGTGCCACAATTGAAGCAATGGTTGGCTGGTGGAGGACAATGCGAGTCGATTAAGGCTGTGAGAGTCGGCAGACGGTTCGATTGATTACTGAATGAACCCGGTTGAGGCTGCCCTCGAGCCTGAATTGACACTGGAGGAGAAGGGTTCTGAGGGTCGTTGGAAAGATTTCTGTTCCAGGCGCTATGGTCTTGTTGTGGCGGGTAGACTTTAGATTGTTTAATTTGCTGTTCTGCTTTGTTCGTTCTTGCTTTTGGATCTTTCCCAGAGACCACATTTGCTTGCTTCTCTGTTCCAAAGACTTTATTATATACGGAAAAATTGAGCGCGTCTACTTTCTGCCCCGCCGCAACCAAAGTAGCTAAATCGGTGAGCGGTAGGAAAGTAAGTTGTCTTTTATAATCAATGCGCATATTTTGCATTAATATTTGCAGCTTTTCGGAATCAGGAATTTTATTACTCATGGTGCGGAAAAGTCGCTCCATTTCGTAATAAAACTCATTAAATGGTTCATTACGTTGCTGACGCCGCTGATATATTTTCATTTTAATCAGGGCGTCTAAATCAGGGTGCATAAAAGTACGCCGTAGTTCTGATACTAAATGTGACCAATTCAACAGACGTCCCATGGTACGCATACTCATGTGCCACTTGAGCGCATGACCGGTGAACAGATGAATGGCTGAATTAAAAAGTTCAGGTTCAGATACATGTTCAGCCAGAGACAATGCTTGAACAACTTCTAAAAATTCATTCAATTTCAGGCCATGATCTTCACCATCATATTTTGTCAAAGTCCATCTGGATACTGGCAAGGTACGATGTGATGATTGGCCCTGATTGGCTAAAGTTCTAACAGAAGTGAAAGCTGGGATTGCGTTTGAGTTTGATGTCTCCAAATTATTTTCTATTTGTGGCAGGCTCTGCGGTACGAAAAACGATGGCCATGCATGTGCAGGCTGAGGGGGAAAATAATTTGGCACATTGTTTGCAGATTGAAAAGGCGGTTGGGTATGGTTATTCCTATTAAGGTTGAAAGAAGATGTAGGATTATCTTCCGATCGAATTCTAAACGTCGGACAATTGCTTTGCTCATTATCATCTACCGTCTGAGCGGAAATTTCCCGGCGCCTAAGATTATCTTCAAGACGGCCTATGCGTGCTTGTAAATTAAAAAATAACTCCCGATCTGATAAGGTATTGTTCGAAAGTTCCCTATCAATTTGCTCAATTGGCAAATTAGCGCGTGGCGGTGGTGCAGAATTAAGAACAAAAAGGTCTTCTATCGGCGAACCTTCCTCGTTTTCATTATCTATATCCTCCGCACGAACAATAGGTTGGGTATAAAAGAACTCCCGTAACAAAAGCACACATTTCACTTGTAACATGCGTAACTGTTCAGCGAGCGGATCACCGTCGGGGCAATTTTCTACCATCTGAAACAACCTGTGACTCAGGTGGAGGAGCCTAGCCTTACATTTGTCTTTCGAACAGACTTCACCTCGCCTTAAAATTTCATAAATTTCCATGTATTTCTGATCACATAACCCAATTTGACCCAGTTTCTCTGCATCTAACTTAACTTCTAGTCGTCTGTTGTGCTCCTTATCTGCTTTCAAGTGTTGCTTAAGGCTTCTCCGCCTACGAGAAAAGGTTGGATCATCGCGGATGACTATCGCCCTTATTTCCAATTCGAACAAAAATTCGTCTTCTAGCAAATGATCCACGCGCATATGGTGGTACCACCCTAACATCAATTCAACGGCTTGATCGAAGCTAATGATCAATTGAGCCATCCTGAATGAACTCCACTTGCTTTAGAATTTATTATTCTAATTCATACAAAGCGTTGAGAATAAATTGAACAAAAAAATCTAAACGGTCTCTATTGTTTCAATTTACAAAAGATTCTAATTTACCTCAACACGTGATTGGCAATAGCAATACTAGAAATTATTATCATCACCCGAAACGAAATTGCTTGCACTTTCAAACACTACTGAGATCAACGTTTTATCGCACTTCAATATCACTTATTAATATATATATATATATATATATATATATATATATATATATATATATATATATATATATATATATATATATATATATATATATATATATATATATATATATATATATATATATATTTATATATATATATATATATATATATATATATATATATATATATATATATATATATATATATATATATATATATATATATATATATATATATATATATATATATATATATATATATATATATATATATATATATATATATATATATATATATATATACAGCAATTCCATGAAAAAAAGTTATACGATCTCTCAGAATTTTATAATATTCGGTAGGATTGTTCAACATCGAAAAATATTAGACCCGTATTTTTTTATTTCGTTATTAGACTGGACCTTTCTGCGTTAGACTGGTCCAAAAAATCGTGATTTTTCAAAATCTTCAATTTTCAAAAATTTATAACTCCTAAACCGTTTAACCGATTTTAGTCATTTTTGGCCATTGTATTGGTATTTTTTTGAATTTTTCCAAGCAAAAATACGAAACCTTTGAATATATCAATTTTTTATGAAAAAAATACAAAACAAATAGTTTTTCTTGAATTTGACTGCGAGGGGCCTCAACGACTCCTTGTTTTAGTATTTTTAAATGAAAGAGCATTCAATTTTACATAACATATCAAAAAATTGGAGATGTTCTGCGTGTCGTTTTGGAGATACAATTTTTTAAATAATAAATCATTACTCTTCATTTTATACATCACCCGCCTGTAGAAACGATGAAGATGCATGGTAGATTACCATGCGTCTCCATCCAATCAAACCTATGACTAATGAAATCTATGAGTAGGTCACAGAATGTCAAGTAAATATTATATAATAAATAATATTTACTTGACATAATTATATAATATTATAGCAACTAAGACTAATGAGACTTTAGGTAGATATTGACAATTTGATTACCTAACATTCTTTTCGTTACACAGAGGGGCATTGGTATTATTATTTAAAAGAAGAACCGTTGATACGTATTGACTACCTACTGTAGATGTAGAATGTTTATCGACCTGTGAGATTGAATTGAATTGTTTCTCGGCTGTAGCGATCAGGTCTACTCGCTGACGGGAGGGAGTAGAGTGGAATTTCTAAAGAATTTCTTTTATTAGACAGAAAGCTTTCTCTGCTTCCTCATTCCACCGAATTATTTTTGTTTTTGTCTTTAAGAGGTCTGTAAGGCCAGCAGCAATGCCACTGAAGACGGGAATGAATCGCCGATAATAATTGGCCATCCCCAAGAACCTCCTAAGCTTAGAGACGGTAGTAGGCCTATCATATTCAATGATTGGCCGAATTTTATCTGGGTTTGAACGGAGGCCATTTGAGCTCAGGAGATAACCCAAGAATGGGATTTCCGATACTCCAAATTGAGATTTCTCCAGATTTATGCTCAAGTTCGCCTCCAGTAGTCTGCGTGCTATTTCGCGGAGCAACTGTACGTGCTGCTCGAATGTCTCCGTAACCAGGACAATATCGTCCAGGTATACGAAGACATGAGGTTCCAATGCACCGTGTCCAAGTACTTTGTCCATGAGCCGGGCTAAAGTAGCAGGACTGTTGACGAGACCTAATGGCATTCGGGTGTATTGGAACAGCCCCTTGCCTTGCACACAGAACGCATTATACTTTCTAGAAGATTGGTCTAGGGGTATTTGCAGAAATGCCTCTGAAAGGTCAATAGTTGACAAATATCTCGCCTTTGGAAGCTGACCAAGTATTCTGCAAGGGTGCGGCAAGGGGTAGGCGTCACGTACAGTGCGTTCGTTGATCTTTCTCGCATCCAGACATAATCGAACTTTATTTGGTTTAATTACAGGAACGCAATTAAGCGACCAATTGGAATTGCTAGGCTCAATAATTCCAGTATCCAATAAACGTTGTAATTCCACTGCAACCAATCCTTGGGTTTTTGGGGACATTACATACGGAAATTGTCTGACCGGAGGTTTATGTTTACAATCTTCCTGTATTTCTATCTTGTGTACAGCAAGAGGGGTCATTGTCAGATGACCTGGGCGGGCCGGAAGGAATAGTTGTTTAATTTGGTCAAGAATTTTCCGTTCCTCAACTGAGAGAGAGATTGACGGTGACGGTTGGTTACTACAAGTTTCCAAACCTGGGTTCTCAATAGTAGCACATTGCTGAATGGTTGGTTGGATGTTAAATTTTTCCCAAAAATCCATACCACATATACTGTCGATTGCTAGTTTTGGAACCACCAATGTGGGAATAATTTCACCAAACCATTAAAAGAAAAAGGTAAGTATAATTGACCCAAAATATCTAACTGTTCTCCACTTGCTGTTCGCAACACAGTTGAAGTACGGACGGAAGAGAATTTAGGTGGTTTGATTTTCGAATAAATAGAGTAATTAATCAAGGTAAGGTTGCTTCCACTGTCTAATAAAGCCCGAAATTCCATTCCGTACAAACTTACGGTGGTATAAGGTCGGTTATCGTTGGGAAATGGATAAGAAACAAAACATGTAATGGGTTCTGGAGAGTAAATTTCATCACTAGCTGGTTCAAAGCAAGCCGGGATGTCAAAATTTGCATTGCACGCGTTCAATGGAGCAGCAAGCCGTGATTTTCGCTTGCTGGCATAGAGTTTTTTTATACAATACGGGCAGTTGTTGGTAGGATATCCCCGAAAACCACAGTTTTCACACAGAACAGCTCTCGGAAACATACATGTATCCAATCGATGCCCATGCGTGCCACAATTGAAGCAATGGTTGGCTGGTGGAGGACAATGCGAGTCGATTAAGGCTGTGAGAGTCGGCAGACGGTTCGATTGATTACTGAATGAACCCGGTTGAGGCTGCCCTCGAGCCTGAATTGACACTGGAGGAGAAGGGTTCTGAGGGTCGTTGGAAAGATTTCTGTTCCAGGCGCTATGGTCTTGTTGTGGCGGGTAGACTTTAGATTGTTTAATTTGCTGTTCTGCTTTGTTCGTTCTTGCTTTTGGATCTTTCCCAGAGACCACATTTGCTTGCTTCTCTGTTCCAAAGACTTTATTATATACGGAAAAATTGAGCGCGTCTACTTTCTGCCCCGCCGCAACCAAAGTAGCTAAATCGGTGAGCGGTAGGAAAGTAAGTTGTCTTTTATAATCAATGCGCATATTTTGCATTAATATTTGCAGCTTTTCGGAATCAGGAATTTTATTACTCATGGTGCAGAAAAGTCGCTCCATTTCGTAATAAAACTCATTAAATGGTTCATTACGTTGCTGACGCCGCTGATATATTTTCATTTTAATCAGGGCGTCTAAATCAGGGTGCATAAAAGTACGCCGTAGTTCTGATACTAAATGTGACCAATTCAACAGACGTCCCATGGTACGCATACTCATGTGCCACTTGAGCGCATGACCGGTGAACAGATGAATGGCTGAATTAAAAAGTTCAGGTTCAGATACATGTTCAGCCAGAGACAATGCTTGAACAACTTCTAAAAATTCATTCAATTTCAGGCCATGATCTTCACCATCATATTTTGTCAAAGTCCATCTGGATACTGGCAAGGTACGATGTGATGATTGGCCCTGATTGGCTAAAGTTCTAACAGAAGTGAAAGCTGGGATTGCATTTGAGTCTGATGTCTCCAAATTATTTTCTATTTGTGGCAGGCTCTGCGGTACGAAAAACGATGGCCATGCATGTGCAGGCTGAGGGGGAAAATAATTTGGCACATTTTTTGCAGATTGAAAAGGCGGTTGGGTATGGTTATTCCTATTAAGGTTGAAAGAAGATGTAGGATTATCTTCCGATCGAATTCTAAACGTCGGACAATTGCTTTGCTCATTATCATCTACCGTCTGAGCGGAAATTTCCCGGCGCCTAAGATTATCTTCAAGACGGCCTATGCGTGCTTGTAAATTAAAAAATAACTCCCGATCTGATAAGGTATTGTTCGAAAGTTCCCTATCAATTTGCTCAATTGGCAAATTAGCGCGTGGCGGTGGTGCAGAATTAAGAACAAAAAGGTCTTCTATCGGCGAACCTTCCTCGTTTTCATTATCTATATCCTCCGCACGAACAATAGGTTGGGTATAAAAGAACTCCCGTAACAAAAGCACACATTTCACTTGTAACATGCGTAACTGTTCAGCGAGCGGATCACCGTCGGGGCAATTTTCTACCATCTGAAACAACCTGTGACTCAGGTGGAGGAGCCTAGCCTTACATTTGTCTTTCGAACAGACTTCACCTCGCCTTAAAATTTCATAAATTTCCATGTATTTCTGATCACATAACCCAATTTGACCCAGTTTCTCTGCATCTAACTTAACTTCTAGTCGTCTGTTGTGCTCCTTATCTGCTTTCAAGTGTTGCTTAAGGCTTCTCCGCCTACGAGAAAAGGTTGGATCATCGCGGATGACTATCGCCCTTATTTCCAATTCGAACAAAAATTCGTCTTCTAGCAAATGATCCACGCGCATATGGTGGTACCACCCTAACATCAATTCAACGGCTTGATCGAAGCTAATGATCAATTGAGCCACCCTGAATGAACTCCACTTGCTTTAGAATTTATTATTCTAATTCATACAAAGCGTTGAGAATAAATTGAACAAAAAAATCTAAACGGTCTCTATTGTTTCAATTTACAAAAGATTCTAATTTACCTCAACACGTGATTGGCAATAGCAATACTAGAAATTATTATCATCACCCGAAACGAAATTGCTTGCACTTTCAAACACTACTGAGATCAACGTTTTATCGCACTTCAATATCACTTATATATATATATATATATATATATATATATATATATATATATATATATATATATATATATATATATATATATATATATATATATATATATATATATATATATATATATATATATATATATATATATATATATATATATATATATATATATATATATATATATATATATATATATATATATATATATATATATATATATATATATATATATATATATATATATATATATATATATATATATATATATATATATATATATATATATATATATATATATATATATATATATATATATATATATATATATATATATATATATATATACAGCAATTCCATGAAAAAAAGTTATACGATCTCTCAGAATTTTATAATATTCGGTAGGATTGTTCAACATCGAAAAATATTAGACCCGTATTTTTTTATTTCGTTATTAGACTGGACCTTTCTGCGTTAGACTGGTCCAAAAAATCGTGATTTTTCAAAATCTTCAATTTTCAAAAATTTATAACTCCTAAACCGTTTAACCGATTTTAGTCATTTTTGGCCATTGTATTGGTATTTTTTTGAATTTCCAAGCAAAAATACGAAACCTTTGAATATATCAATTTTTGTATGAAAAAAATACAAAACAAATAGTTTTTCTTGAATTTGACTGCGAGGGGCCTCAACGACTCCTTGTTTTAGTATTTTTAAATGAAAGAGCATTCAATTTTACATAACATATCAAAAAATTGGAGATGTTCTGCGTGTCGTTTTGGAGATACAATTTTTTAAATAATAAATCATTACTCTTCATTTTATACATCACCCGCCTGTAGAAACGATGAAGATGCATGGTAGATTACCATGCGTCTCCATCCAATCAAACCTATGACTAATGAAATCTATGAGTAGGTCACAGAATGTCAAGTAAATATTATATAATAAATAATATTTACTTGACATAATTATATAATATTATAGCAACTAAGACTAATGAGACTTTAGGTAGATATTGACAATTTGATTACCTAACATTCTTTTCGTTACACAGAGGGGCATTGGTATTATTATTTAAAAGAAGAACCGTTGATACGTATTGACTACCTACTGTAGATGTAGAATGTTTATCGACCTGTGAGATTGAATTGAATTGTTTCTCGGCTGTAGCGATCAGGTCTACTCGCTGACGGGAGGGAGTAGAGTGGAATTTCTAAAGCGGAGAAGCAGCAGAGTGAACAACATCTCTTTCATTTCATACTCGTCGCTCGCTTGCGTTATCTGTTATTCTGTTGCTTTCTCGCTTTAGAAATTCCGCTCTACTCGCTCCCGTCTGCAAATAGACCTGATCGCTATAGCCGAGAAACAATTCAATACCTATTGTAGTCTAGGCTGCAGCAAGGTGAATTTAACATCTCAGGTGGTCTCAATACAGTATATGAGAATTTCAGCCATGTTTAAACGCATACTAATACGATCCATATCAAGTAAATTACTGGTCTGGCATACTGAAGTTATCTTCTTTACACCTATGCAATAGTGCCTGTGATGTCAAACTCGCAGTTCCATTTTAAACCAAACGAGTGAGTAAAGGAGATGAGTTTCTCACTGCCATGCCTGTGTTCTATGGCATGGGATATGAAACGTCAGGCTAAAAGGTTTGTTTACCAATATTTCGTGGAAAAAGTGCACGTGCTAATGTATGTAAACAAAACGTTTAGCTCATACCGCTTACATTAATATATAACTCTTCACTCCTAGGCAAAAATACAATCAACAACTGTCATTATCTGCTATTGATTATTCCTTACTCTATTGATTATTCCTTACTCTTTCGCTCCACTGTTAAATCTAATTTCATACACCGCTACTCCACCCGTCTTCCCAACCAACTGAAAAAAATAGACCACCTGATATATTAAATTCACCTTGGGCTGCAGTTCACTTCACTTGATCGTAGGTACAATATAAACATCATATAAAACACGGAAATTTATGTAAGAAGTTACCAGTTGAAAACAAAGTATCATATCAGAACAGTTATATCAAAGAATATCGTAAAATGAAACGTAAGTGTTCAATTTGTAGTGTTTGGGTGTTGAGTTCGTGTTCCAGAAAAATCAACGCAAAATTGTACGACCATGCTGTGGAAAAAAAGGTTAAAATTGATGAGAGTAGCTCTTTCATTTGTCAAAGTTGCTACAAGAAATTGTATAAGCACATTGATACCATGACCGAAGAACCCATTACAGGACCATCCAGTATAGGCACTACAGGTATGTTATATAAAAGTTCATATAATTCTGTTTTAATTTGAATTCTTCTCTTGCAATTGTTACTGGAACATTTTTATTTTTACATTCTTTTAGAATCGTGCGAAGCAACCAGTCACGAAACAATTGCCCTTGCAGGACCGTCCGGCATTGTTCCTTTTCCCTACCAAAGTAAATAATAAAATAGAAATTATTTGCATGATTTCCAATCAATCAATTTTTAATCAATAATTTGTTATATTTATTTACAGGCTCATTGGAAACAACCAGCTATGAATCGATCGGTACCACCAATAACACGTTTTTGTCTGACGATAATGAAATGCTAACACAGCTTAAGGATAAATTTAAGGAAACAAAAGATAGCAATGAGCGGTATAGGATTTTAACCACACTGCCCAAAAGTTGGTCTACATATAGGATTATGCAAGAGTTTGATGTTTCCCAATATATGGCCAACCAAGTGAAAGTATTACAACAACAGGAGGGAATAATGTCAGTGCCTAAAAAGAGGATTAGTAGAGCTTCGTTAGGAGAGGAAACGCTAATGCGTGTTCGTAATTTTTATAATAGCGACGATATAAGTCGTGTGTGCCCGGGAAAAAGGGATTGATATCCAACAATGAAGAAGGTAGGATCTACATACAAAGAAGGTTAGTTTTATGCAATTTGCAAGAGGCGTACTCCATATTTAAAAATACTCATCCTGATATTAAGATTGGATTTTCGATGTTCGCCAGTAACCGTCCAAAACACTGCATTTTGGCAGGAACAAGTGGCACGCATACGGTGTGCGTTTGCATTTACCACCAAAACGTTAAATTGATTTTTAAAACACTCCAAAGTAAACAATTACTTCCAGATGGTGTTCAGTCCTACCATGATATGTTTTCAAAAATAATTTGTCAAAATCCAAATGAGCATTGCTGGCAGCAATGTTGCGAAAATTGTCCGGGAATGCAAATTTTGGCGGTAGAACTTATGACCATTCTTAATAACGGTCACGTTGAATCATTACAATTTAAACAATGGCGTCAAGCAGAAAGATGCAGTTTGGACTTAGTTGAAATGGACACACAAGAATTTATTGATACTTTTTTAGAAAAATTACTCAATTTATTGCCACATAACTTTACAGCTGAGCGACAGGCAAACTATTTAAAACACGTGAAAAACAATTTAAAAGCTACTGAGTGTATCATAATCTGTGATTTTTCGGAGAATTATTCATTCGTTGTGCAGGATGCAGTTCAAGGCTTTCATTGGGCAAACGCTCAATGTACTATTCACCCTTGTGCTATTTATTTTAAAGATGAAGAATCAAATGATTTGAAGTTTACCAGTTTTATTGCAATTGCTGATTTCACTAAACATAATCATGTCGCAGTGCGTCTTTTTTTGACTCAATGCATAGCGTTCATAAAAAGTAAGTTATCAGGTTTAGAGAAAATTTATTTCTTCTCAGATGGATCTGGAAGCCAATACAAAAATAAAATGACCGCTTTTAATTTGTGCAACATGCAAAAAGATTTTGGCATAGATGCCGAGTGGAATTTTTTCGCTACTTGTCATGGAAAGGGCCCTTGTGATGCTTTGGGAGGCGTATTGAAACGAAATGCTGCGAAAGCCAGTTTGCAAGATCATCACATAACAACGGCCGAAGAACTTTATTCATGGGCTATTTCTAAGCCAGACTCGAAAATACACTATCAATTTTTTTCGGAATCCGACTATAATAAAATGGAAAGAAAATTAAAAAATCGTTACACACGTGTGAAGCAAATTTCAGGGACTCAGTCATTCCATAGTTTTAAGCCTCAAAACGAAGAGTATATTATTGTGAAACAAAATTCATTTTCAACGGAAGAAAAATGTATAAAATTGTTATGAAAAAACTTAATAAATAAAAATAAATGTATAAAAGTGTTTTTCTTATTTTTTAACATGTTCATCATGTCGCGCGGCTTTAAAGTGTTTTTTTCTTGGAACTTACACTAAGCAAAAATATTTGAAATTTTAAAGCCTTATTTATTTGAAAAGGTAATCGTCAAAAAATAGCAATTGGTCTGTGTGGTTAACGGAAAGCCTTAAAGACTGATTCGAATGTTATACTAAGTTTGTAAGTAACTCATAGATTTCATTAGTCATAGGTTTGATTGGATGGAGACGCATGGTAATCTACCATGCATCTTCATCGTTTCTACAGGCGGGTGATGTATAAAATGAAGAGTAATGATTTATTATTTAAAAAATTGTATCTCCAAAACGACACGCAGAACATCTCCAATTTTTTGATATGTTATGTAAAATTGAATGCTCTTTCATTTAAAAATACTAAAACAAGGAGTCGTTGAGGCCCCTCGCAGTCAAATTCAAGAAAAACTATTTGTTTTGTATTTTTTTCATACAAAAATTGATATATTCAAAGGTTTCGTATTTTTGCTTGGAAATTCAAAAAAATACCAATACAATGGCCAAAAATGACTAAAATCGGTTAAACGGTTTAGGAGTTATAAATTTTTGAAAATTGAAGATTTTGAAAAATCACGATTTTTTGGACCAGTCTAACGCAGAAAGGTCCAGTCTAATAACGAAATAAAAAAATACGGGTCTAATATTTTTCGATGTTGAACAATCCTACCGAATATTATAAAATTCTGAGAGATCGTATAACTTTTTTTCATGGAATTGCTGTATATATATATATATATATATATATATATATATATATATATATATATATATATATATATATATATATATATATATATATATATATATATATATATATATATATATATATATATATATATATATATATATATATATATATATATATATATATATATATATATATATATATATATATATATATATATATATATATATATATATATATATATATATATATATATATATATATATATATATATATATATATATATATATATATATATATATATATATATATATATATATATATATATATATATATATATATATATATATATATATATATATATATATATATATATATATATATATATATATATATATATATAATATTTGTGCCCCCCCCGCGGGGGAGAAACAAAACAACAACAAACAAGGAGGAGCCCCCAGAGGGGGGGGGACTCAACCAAATTGTGGGGGGGGGTAGGAGTTGCTCCCCCCCCGCCGTTCTCGCCGCCGCCGAGAAGTAATAGTAGGACGACAAGAACAAATGTGTTGGTTTTTTTTTTTTTTTTTTTATTAATGAGACATTTAGCCTCCTGGGCTAGTTCGTCTCTTAAATGTGTGAAATAGGTGGTGTATGCTAAAAATAAACCCAACAGCGGGAGACCCAACTATTCTAGAAGAAACAGCTGAATAGCTTCTCCAAATTTGCTTGAACAAGCTCTAATTCAACACCGATGTTTGTTGGGGATAATTTTTCACCCGTGTTAGGCAGTATTGGAAGAGGGACAAATCGCCAGAACTAGAAAAAAGCAATAGGTAGTATAAGAGCCCGATCGGTTGCATAAATTTTTACCAGTCAAGGGGATTTCCTCCCCTTGCCTACCCCGCATGGGGTAGTATGGTACAGGGTTATGTGCCTGATCATATACTACCGTTCAATGCCCTCCGCTCGTTTTCAAACTTGTATCTTCAATTTTCAAAGCCTGCCGTTGCCCTATACGGAACTATCAATACACTTTCTCTTCATGTCTATTCGTTCTAGCAATAAATTACTGTCCACTCCTAGCGCTTCGCATGGAGATGAGGAATTATCTGCTTCTGACAAACTTCATCAATGATCGTTATTTCCGCGCATGGGAGAATACAAAAAACCACAATCAATGTGTAGAACTTAAAATTAATTTGGAAGCAACTGACTGCATTATAATTGCTGACTTCTCTGAAAATTACCCTTTTGTTATGGTTTTCATTGGGCAAACGCTCAATGCACAATCCATCCTTTTGCCATATATTATAAGGATGAAGCACAAAATTTAAAGTTTACAAGCTTCATAGCAATCGCAGAATTTACTAAACATAACCATGTTGCCGTTCGGCTATTTATAACAAATTGTGTGAATTTCATTAAAAAAAGCTACCTTATCTGAAAAATATCCATTTTTATTCTGATGGATCAGGCAGTCAATACAAAAATAAGATGACTGCTTTCAATTTGTGCCACATGTACAAGGACTTCGGTCTTAATGCAGAGTGGAACTTTTTTGCCACTTGCCATGGAAAAGGGCCTTGTGACGCTTTAGGAGGTGTTCTAAAGCGAACAAAAACAATCCCAACCCTACCATCACACCCCTACAAACTTCTTCTTTCGTGGTTTTTTAAAAAAATACAAAAAAAAATAATAAAAAATTTTTCCCAAAAAAAAAAAAAAAAAAAAAAAAAAAAAAAAAAAAAAAACAAAAAACAAAAAAAAAAAAAACCACCACACAAAAAATTTTTTATTTTTTAACACCAAAAAAAAAAAAAAAAATTATTGTGTTTTTTTTTTCAAAAAAAAAAAAAAGGAAAAAAATTAAAAAAATTTTTTTTTAAAATTTTTTTTTTGATGAATTATGAAAAATAAATAAAATAAAAATAAAAATAATAGGGCTGCAAAATGGTGAGTAGACAACTGGGATGGAGCGTACGTCCCCGCAACATAGCACTGGTCCTCACAAGTTCCTACCTCATGCTTCCACGGGTCAAGAGATGACAAAGACCGCCAGCTAAGGGTTGCGTACTTAGCTGGTAGTGCAGCCTGGGCACTGTTGTCCTTCTGACTTCAGCTAGATTGAGGAGGTGCGTTCCGAGCGTCTGTCCACCAAGGAGGTGCAGCTCAAACAGCTCCTGGCATCCAGCGGTTGAGTAATAAACGCTGTATCGCGTCAGCTATACCTTAGGAAGCAGTTCCACCAACGCGATGTAGGAAGGTGGCATGCTGAAATCTTACCCTACCACAAAAAATGGAAGTATTCTTTATACGGTGTATAATTTCAGATCATCTATGGAATTCCCAAGTGTTGTTTAATAATTTTAATTTTTTTGTTTCCTTCGTGGCAATGATAATGCAAGTACGTCTACAATTGCAGCTGGACATCAGTCTACAGACATGCAGACAGTACAAATATAATTGTTACTATCATTTTATATTATAACATCCCTTCACAATATTTTTAAAGCTATTTTCAGGTTCGCATTTATGCATCGTCGTAAGTTTTAGCCGACCTAACCCACGATATGTATTTGAAAAGATAGGATGGTTTTTGACGTTTTTGTTTAGAAAGGATCATACGACAAATTCTACTAAATAAAATTTCAAGAAAAGTTTAATAATTCAAAAACTAAAATTGTTTATGATCTCTCATTTTCTATTGCACAGATATAAAGAATTATTTATGGGCCCAGTAGAAAGCAAGAGTTATCGGAGAATTCAAATTTCATTTTTCTTTTTCTCTCTGTTTTTTTTTTTTCTTTTTTGTGGATTTATTAAGCTTCCATTTTTGGGCAGTAATCATAATCATATGAAAGTTATTTCGGCTAATTGTTTGCTTAAATTTTCTTTGCTATTCTGCTTGGCTGCCCGATGATCAACTTTCTTTCATTATACCACTTTGGAAATTTTCGCCATTTCAGAGTTTCAATCATCTAACATCACAGCAGAAAAGACAAATAGGTGCATTTAATTTTTATGTGTATACTATTACAACATCGTATTGTTTTCATCATATCATCATTATATATATTAGTATATCATATTGAAAATATTTACTAAAAGATTAATAATAATAATTAAATTTCATTTGCTTCAAGTTTACAAGGAAATTGATTCCAGATAGTATGTACAGATATTTTATTTCATTGTATGTAAAGGTGTTTTTCTATGAATTTAAATCATTGAATATTATTAAAATTAATAAATGCTCTTCAATTCTGCTGATTATGTATATCTATATGTCATGAATAAATACATATTTTTTTGATTCATGTATAATTAAATGGTTTATATTTTATTTAGTTGCAATAAGACCTTCACATTCCAGAGTTATATTCATCTGCTACTGATTGAGCTGTAAAGATGCACCAAGCTGCATATGATTATCATATGCCTATTATTACAATTTTAACTATTTCATCATATTATTTTATTTATAACCATATTTAAATTACAGGATGACGAATTCCAACCATGGCATATTTTAATTAAATATTATAGTATATTTCATTGCTCTATTATATACTACATTTATTGCATATTATGACATATTATGTACATTATATATAATAAATACTGGGTTGGGAAGGAGCATCAGGGTATCATTCAAGCTGAAATTGGACGATGGTTTGATTGACTGCCTGAGTCTAGGAGGGAACGAGCATTATCATTTTCTTTATCCTACCGATTTGATTGCGATCCTGCGAATTCTACTCCAACAGTTTCAGTGAGAGTGGCGCGCCCTTCTTAACAAGCCATCCTGTAGAAAGCTTAATAAGTATTGCGAATTGGGTTATTCGAATTGTTGGATCGTATCGTTGGAAGGAGATTCTTAATTTCCCGTGGATTTCGCGTGAGTGTCTCTGCTACGGGTCCACCCCTCCGTTTTTGGCCCTTCATACAGCGATATTGTGAATTCAGATCGGTGGCTCAATTTGATCTTGCTATTAAGTGGAGCTGCATCCAAGCCAAGGGCATGAAGGGATGGTGGCTACCATACATACATACACATACAATTATGAAAAATAAAAATAATTAAATAATCAAATTAAATGCTGAGTTTTAATTGAAGGTAATCTGAGAAAACCCTTGCTTGTAGTCTAGAGCTTTGATATTTGAGCTCCAATTCCTCAATATAGCGGAGCCTGGTCCAATCCCGACCCTGTGGCCAATTCCGACCTCCCAAGATTCTCTCAGACAGCGCTGGTTACCAAATTTTTAATAATACCAATGGAAAGCTTTCATTACACAAGGAATTTCAACGTAGAGAAATTGTGTTTTTTGGACTTCAAAATTGATTTTTTAACTTGACTAAATATGAGAAAAAATGTTCTACACGCTAACAAAATTTGTATTCTAGTTTCAGTTCGGTTCACTCAAAATGCCCTAATGTGGAATTATTCAAAATATGAGTTAAGTTTACTCAGCCGTGGCTTACGCTACAACTCAAATTCAGCATGAGTGCCTCTGCAATCCTTATGAGCACTCATGCTGAATTCGGACGCTAACAGACCACTGTGGTTCAAGTTATAGCGTAAACCATGGCTGAGTAAACCCTAGCAATGTTGGTCTCTGCTTGTAAACAATTTGAGGCTGATTTATAGTTCTTACATGTAATGGGGTCAGAATTGGACCAGCCTCTCCTACTTTTGATGGGTACATTACTTCACAAATATAACTAGATTTGTAAACATGGTTATCATGATTTATTAGGAATAAGTTTGATAACTTCAATGAAATGATTCCCGCAGTTATTTTGAAGTGATGGAAAATGATGCTCATTCCATGTGTGTAAGGGCAAAAAACTTGAAATTTTCAAAAAAATTTAACTAAAAAACGGCTCAATGAACATTTTCAATTTTTCGATATGTTATGTAAAAATATTTGAATTTTCATAAAAAATTATAAAAGTAAATGAGCGGTTCCATATCATTTCAGCAACGAGTAATTTTCATATTTTTTGATTTGCATGAAACCTTGCATACAAGTTTTTGGGGAAGAAAAACGCCGTTTTGCATACTTGGTTCGCCATTTTGAATCTAGCCTTACTTATGAGAAGGGCCTATGAAAATAAAATTAAATTTTGTGCTTCATCCTTATGATATCTTCAAAAAATTGTATCTCGGAAACGGTTTGTCCGATTGGTTTGATGTCTTCGGCGAAGTTTTAGACAATTGTTGGTGCTATATGGAGAAAATATGCACGGTAAAAAAAAGTTTGGTTTTTGTGTTTTGAACTAAAATATAGATTTTCCCTTAAAAGTTACATGTCAATAATTTTTTAATTATCCTTATGTTATAGCTGACTGAAAATGCTATCTAGTGCACAGTGGGTTGTTCTGGAGAAAAATAGGTTACAATGAAAAAAAAATTTTTTTAAAAAAATTACAATTTTCAAAAAAGCTATTAAGAAAAGTCAAAAAAGTTTGTCACCCTAATTTTATGAAAGTACATCAAATTTGCAAGCAAAAAGTACTTCGGTAACATTTTTCTAAGATGCACCGTTTAGAAGATATTACTGATTTAATATTGATTTTTTTGATAACTTAATAAGTTTTGGCCCTTTTCGGATGTACTCCGTGTTTTTCCAGTTTCAAAAGTATTTTTTTCGGAAAGATTGGAAAATTTTGAGTTAAAATGACACTGACAGCTTAAAGATTCGAGTGAAATTCTCTGCCTTAAAAGTATTTTGAAAAACAAGTTACAAAATCCCACTATCAGGAACAATGATTTCTTCAAGTGATTTTTGGTGCGTTGTGCTGAAAACGTGCTAACAAGTATTAGATACAGGTAATTAGATACCAGTTAGCTGTACTACGTACAGTTGGTGATTGTAAACATGGTCTTTGTTGGAACTAGTCCACCATGGCCACGCTGGCCATAACGAGGCTAGCTCCGTCGATGACCGTTTCTTAATAATAAATAAAAAGAACGCAGTCTTAGTCACCTTCCATCAAACTAGACGGCTGCCGACTGATACCTCAATCAACAACCGCCGCACTCTTTATTCATTCCAGGTATATACAATTTACAATCTTCTTCAATAACAATATACCTACGCCAGCAAATCTACCTCGCTATATTACGAAAGGATGGATTGTGGCCTGTTGCACGTTCCAATGGTGTGATTGAATTTCATCCTGCAAAATGAAGTGTATTCTGAAAAGTCACAAATAGCTACAAAAGTCAACATGCTTGCAAGTGATTTTTTCCGTTGGTTTCAAAATCATACGGAATTCAAACTTTCTAATTTTGAGCTGAAAAATGAAACAAACTCATCGGTTTGCTTTACAATAGTTTCTAAATCACATCTGTCAGTGGTAACCCATTGTTCGAATGAAAGCTTTTCAACAAAGTTTTCTTCCAGTTGTTTCAATAAACTGTCTTCTAAAACTGAGGTATCTGGGCAGTTTTTACATCTTCGTAGATGGCAATGAGTTGTCTTATTTTCGCAAAGTAATCTATTCGTTAATGTTTTTAGATCATTCAAGACATTGTATTTTTTTAAGCTATGTAGAATTAAATTGACATTTTCATGCGTAGTGCAAACGCAAATATTATGTGTTCCTGTGATAGTCAATAGTTTACATTGCCTTGGCCGGAGGCTTGCAAATGATGAAAACCCTATTTTTACATTGACGTACATTTCATTAAAGCGATTAAAAGCTTCTCTCAATGTCATCATTAACAATCTTTTCTGAACAGCTAATCTCTTATTTCCTGTCTTTACGCTAACAAAATCTCTTTGGCCTGGCATTGCACGGCTTATATCATCGTCCTCAAAAAAATTCAAAACCAGTTCTTTTGTTTCATTACTCAAAGCTTTTCCAGAGCTTGAACCTTGAGATGAATCAAATACATTATCTCTTTCCTTTCTTGCATCTGATGCCATATTTCTACTGGTTTTAAATTCGTCTACAATTTTTTGTACTGACCATGATTTTGGTAACAATGATAAAATTGATAGTTTTTCTTGCCTTGTGGCTGAATTTAAAAATTTAATTTTCATATTTTCTATGACTTCATCAAACTCGTTTGCTTTTTCTGTTTTAGCGTCTATTTAAAAAGATTTCTTCGTACACCTTCGACGATTTCAGCGCACTTTTTTCAGATAGTGAACATTTTTAACTTACCTAAATCTATAGGCGAAACACGAATAGCTGCTATTCTTCGGTTGAATATTTCGACGTCTACAGGCATCGTGAAGTCTTCATTTGATTGAATTGTGCTTAGCGTTGACGCTGATGGTATCGTGACCAAACTTTCATAGCTTTGCGAATCAGGTACATCAGGTATGGTCTGAACAGTTGGCATCCTTGAGCCGCCGGCTACGCTTTGTTCTTCGTTTTGGGTGAAATGAGCTCTTGAATCAATATGTAGACGGCAAGACGAACAAATACGAAAATCCTTGGTGTTCAGTGTGGATACCTTGGAAAATCCAATTGATTTTAGTTTTTGGATGATACCATCCGTGAGATATCGCAGCTCTTTCAAACACTGAATGTCTTTGAATGGGCGAATACATCTTATTTTAGTCATTTTGTAATCTGTAACATAGAAAATATTTTCCAATTGTTAGTTTTGTACGAAAATATCACAAAACATATAATTAAAATGTGTATTTAATACTTACCTTTACACCAAAACGTGTTACACTTTCCTTTACAATTATTATGTTATCAAACAACACTGGATCTCGTTCAAAAACACAGGATTATGAGCTGAAATTACTATAATCACTATGCTACTAGCAACCTTTCTGCATTTACTGTTTGATAAATACTGGATGAATTCAGAACCGAGTCAGACATTATTATACAGCTCACGGGTAGAAATCATAGAATGCTGGGTAAAGACTGTTGGAAGATAGGTAGAGTTGAACGCTCAGGTATCGTCGAACCTTCAGGTACGAGTTTGGAGAGTTGGAGCGAGGTAGATTTGCTGGCGTAGGTATATTGTTATTGAAGAAGATTGTAAATTGTATATACCTGGAATGAATAAAGAGTGCGGCGGTTGTTGATTGAGGTATCAGTCGGCAGCCGTCTAGTTTGATGGAAGGTGACTAAGACTGCGTTCTTTTTATTTATTATTAAGAAACGGTCATCGACGGAGCTAGCCTCGTTATGGCCAGCGTAGCCATGGTGGACTAGTTCCAACAAAGACCATGTTTACAATCACCAACTGTACGTAGTACAGCTAACTGGTATCTAATTACCTGTATCTAATACTTGTTAGCACGTTTTCAGCACAACGCACCAAAAATCACTTGAAGAAATCATTGTTCCTGATAGTGGGATTTTGTAACTTGTTTTTCAAAATACTTTTAAGGCAGAGAATTTCACTCGAATCTTTAAGCTGTCAGTGTCATTTTAACTCAAAATTTTTCAATCTTTCCGAAAAAAATACTTTTGAAACTGGAAAAACACGTAGTATATCCGAAAAGGGCCAAAACTTATTAAGTTATCAAAAAAATCAATATTAAATCAGTAATATCTTCTAAACGGTGCATCTTAGAAAAATGTTACCGAAGTACTTTTTGCTTGCAAATTTGATGTTCTTTCATAAAATTAGGGTGACAAACTTTTTTGACTTTTTTTAATAGCTTTTTTGAAAATTGTAATATTTTAAAAAAATTTGTTCATTGTAACCTATTTTTCTCCAGAACAAACCACTGTGCACTAGATAGCATTTTTAGTCAGCTATAACATAAAGATAATTAAAAAATTATTGACATGTAACTTTTAAGGGAAAATCTATATTTTAGTTCAAAACACAAAAATCAGACTTTTTTTTTACCGTGCATATTTTTTCCATATAGCACCAACAATTGTCTAAGACTTCTTCGAAGACACCAAACCAATCGGACAAACCGTTTCCGAGATACAATTTTTTGAAGATATCATGTGCATTTTTCATAGGCCCTTCTCATAAGTAAGGCTAGATTCAAAATGGCGAACCAAGTATGCAAAACGGCGTTTTTCTTCCCCAAAAACTTGTATGCAAGGTTTCATGCAAATCAAAAAATATGAAAATTACTCGTTGCTGAAATGATATGGAACCGCTCAGGGGTCATATTAGCAGGAGAAATTTCTTCAAATCGATCTTTACACAACAAAATAACAATTAAAATCTGAACGGCTTATCTTTCTCCTTACTTCTGTTTAACTATTAATTTTAACTACTTATATTATTCATTTATTTCTTTGCTCTTAAGTACTTTTGGTATCCGATGTTCTTATTTTTCTAAATTACAAAACCATTGATTTTACAAGCGACTGGTAGCACCCTTTCTCCATCTATGGAGCAGCAGTTCAATCAAAATTCTGGTTGTGTTTGTTGCGTATTGCTCTTGTAGTTCCGACTTCCGCATGATTCGACACATACTTTCTTTTGCTTCAATAAAAATCGGTATGAATGCAGATTTTAATACCAAATCTCGGACAATAAATCTGGCGAGAATTTTTAATAACCGAAACTCCCATCAAACTCCCATTCCATATTTCTAAAGAAACATAATAATGGAATAAGCAACACCCGGGACGCACTTTTACTGCCAGCATCTTAGAGGCCTTAATCCTCTCATCATAGTTAAGCCATTCGAGCCAGCCGGTGCTGTGTTTGGGTTCGGAGAGGAGGTATTCCGAACTGTAATTTCAGGCAAGTATGCTGCTTTCCGAGCTCTTCGTACCCTGGAAACTCTTTTGCTCTATTGCAAAACACCATTTATCCTCAGGATCTCTAAGCCTGCGCCTAATGTGAACAACTTGTGATGTCTGCAACCGACACCGGAACGCAAACTTATCGCAAGCGCCTTGCGAAGCCGCTGATACCCCATTACAGTCCAGTTCCCTCATCCAGCGTGCAGCAGTTGTTAGGTTCCTGTTTCTGTGATCGGTGGAGGGGTCTTCCGAAATGGAATTCCAGGTAAGTACACTATTTCTTAGACCACTTCGTATCTTGAAACTTAACCTTTCTAAGATATTGGGGTCAATTATGACCCATGGTGCAACTGGCATTGGCAAAACCTTGAGGTAGCTTGATAACTACCAGGTTCCAGGGCTTATCTAAATCTTCACTCAAGCGGGAAAGATGCAAACCAGTGTTGCCAGGGGTGATGTGGACCAGAAGTGCATTTGAACCCACTAGTAGTAGCATATTAACTTTTAATTCGACTCCTTTCCTTATTTTCATACAATATAGAATTTGCATAATTTCAATTATATTACTGCTATTCAAAGAACCGTCTATTAATTTCAATACTTTTATTATAACTGAGTTTTATTATGGGTCTGCAATTTTCTGGAAAGCATCACCACACAGATTCTACGTTTGGTTTGGCTGTTTCTAGCAGAGGAGCGAATATTTTTGTATACTTGTAGAACGAAAAAAGAAACAATACAAGAATCAGGAAGGCTAGGCTTGGAGCCTGGTAGGGTTACAGTGGAAGCAAATCCGAGTCTCGTGGCGACGCAACCTGGATAGTCAGACATCTCGGCCTCTGGTTGGAACAAGACCGAGTAGCCGCCCAAGAAAGACCTACGTGGACGAAGCACATGCATGCAAGTATCATCAGGCGGGAGGTTCCGAACAAATCAAAAGCTTATAATAATAACAACAGTGTGGGTAAGTAAATCATTTAACATTTCCAAAACTACATACACATCATACATACAAACATAACTTACTATATATTAAAAAGACCGTCCACAAATATCCATGTCCAACAGAGCAGCTTATTTTGCCGATGAGTCTAACGTCAAATACATTGTTCCATTTGGGAGCGTAGAATAAGGGAGATAGCTGTTACATTGTCACACCTGTACTATATGAAATTGCGCAGATACCAAAAATTGCACTGACAAGAATATCACTAACAATATAATATTACACGGACAAGTACAAAAACACGGACTTTAACAAATACCTGGACAACAAAACACGTATACTGATTGATACTGAATCCCAAGAAGACTATGTGAGCTGATTTTGAAAGCCCAATGTTTATTTGGTCACCATGGACTAACCCTTCCGGCATAATCACTTGAAAATTTTCAAAAACCAACCCCGATCATTGCAATCCTATGGGGATAAAAAAAACACCATTGCATTTGAGGGTTGTCTAGAAATATCATTCGCTGGATGAATAATAAATATTATGCATTGTCGCAATACTTCTTGGGGTTGACTTCAGTACTACTAGTTGTCAACATAGACTACATCAAAGGCCTGAATGTCGTCCCTAAGAATTATTGTTTGGCAATTTACATGTCCTTTTGAAATCTGGTTACTACTGCATACGGCCTGGAGAAGATTTCAGGACGGGGGGCTATTGGCTTAGACGGCACTTTGCACCGGATTATCATCTTTAGGAAATATCAAACAAAGCTCGTGACATCTAGGATAGGGTATTAATTTGAGCTTCCATTTAACGACTGCATAACAAAACATCATCGTGGGAAAATTGAAACTGAAATTTAGAAAAATACTACGGTCCAATACTAATTACTTCAACTAGTGCTCAAGCGGCCAACATAGGCTATTGCTTCTAAGCTATTGGTCGTAGTAAAGGTGACGTTGGGAAAGGGTCTAGTCCTGACAACCAGCGTTGCCAATATTTTTTTTGAAAAAACTGGAAGAATGCAAAAAAAAAAAAACTGGAAAAAACTGGATCTTAAAAATATCAAGAAATAGCCTACGTAATCAAAAACCATTTGTCGCATATTACAAATTATATGTTGTATGTAAGATATATTGTTACAATATGTGGAATTGTTCTGTGATGGTTTTAACCAAAAATTCTTTACACTAACACAGATGGTTACTGTATTTCATATTGTCATTGTAAGATTTCTTTAATTCTTGATTATATCCCAACATTTTGACATTAAATAGAACGAAAATAAAGCGAATACAACCGCCTATTCAGCATAATGTTATTTGGCATCTGCCATATGATTAAAACTGTATAGGATACGTATCAACTTAAGGGTTATTGTCACAACAATATGGGAAATAGTTATCAATAATATGGGGAATCGTCAATGAATGGTTTTTAATTATGCGTGGAACCACGAAGGACATTTTATATATTATATAACGCATGACCTAAATGACGTTTCGATCTTTGAATCTGCTGTGATATTAAACATGTACCACATTCAACCCACGGCCATTTTTGTGGAGGAATGACACAAAGTTTTCCAAGCTGAAAAAAGATAATATTTAAAGTAATTTGTTTCCAATAGATTTTAAAAACTTTTTAAAGCATTCTTAGTGTTATTTTAAAATCAGATTTTATCATTTATGTTAAAACAAATAAAACCTAAACCAAGACTATAACTTAATTTAAAATACAATACAGCTACTGTTCGCTAACTGGGTGCTGTTTAACTGGGCTGCTTTTTACTGGGCGCTCGCTAACTGGGCTATAGCCCAGTTAAAAAGCAAATAAACTTAAAAAAATCAGCATTTGTCATTTTGTTGTCAAAATCAGCAAGGGGCATGTATAGGGCACATAAGGTTCGTGGAGGAGGAGTGAAAAATTGTTAAATTGCACGAAATTGAGTCATAATGCCATACAAACTGAGTCAAATATTTTGCACAATGGGGTGCACAGTAAGCTACATCACAATAATATATAAAGCATTAAAACATTATTTAATTTATGTATTGCGCAATTAAATATGTCAACCAAAATCTGATCGAAAGCCCCCTCCAAATTTATTTACATTTGAAATGTCAGCCCAGTTACCGAGCAGCATCCGCTAACTGGGCTGTGCACTTAGCCCAGTTAGCGAACGGTTACTGTATATATTTATTTGTTCACCTGGTCAATATTTAAACTTTACAAATATAACTTAACCCAAATAACAAGAACAAATATTCACTGTTCTTAGGTCTCTCTCCGACTCGTACATTTGATAATTATACTTGGCTTTTATGTGTTGATTTATTTTAAGTTTTCCTGATTTTTCTTGATTGAAAGTAACCAAATTTTTGGCTGCCAAAATTCCCTTCATCACGTTTGTCCCAAACTTGTTTCAAATTTTAGTTTTGTTTATATTGTAAACGAAAAAAAAAACTCTTTTCACCGTCGCAGATGAATGAGGAAGAATTAATAAATTTGGTATCAAATTCGGAGAAGCAAATGAAATGTCAAATCTTTTCAATGCTAAAACCTTTCCCCAAAACAACGTGGCATCATTTTCATGCTTCAAATGATCAAAGTCGATGTTGCTAAGTCCCCGGAATTCGTTATCAGTATCTTGATAGTTATCATCTTTGTTTTCCCAACTAATCTGTTTCCCTCTTGTTCACACTTCTTTAATTCAAATGATTCACTAGTGTGCGTCGATACAACTTCAAAAAGCTGCAGTTGGTAGATAGAGAAAGTTGATTTATAAACGCTAAAAAACAGCAGCCTTTTTAGGGGAAAGGAATCTGTCCACATATTAAAAAAAATGTCCTACAATGAATGGGTACAGCAAACAGGGCTGTGAAAAAAAAACTGGAAAAAACTGGCCAAAAGTCAGAAAAGCTGGACGATTTGAAGATTTAACTGTTTGACTGGATCCCGTAAAAAAACTGGAAGAATCCAGTTTAAACTGGAACATTGGCATCCCTGCTGACAACCAAGCAGTCACGCAGCTCCACCTAGATACCCTAAAAAAAATAAAAATAACGGAGATTCTACATTAAGTTGTGTGTGTGTGTGTGTGTGTGTGTGTGTGTGTGTGTGTGTGTGTGTGTGTGTGTGTGTGTGTGTGTGTGTGTGTGTGTGTGTGTGTGTGTGTGTGTGTGTGTGTGTGTGTGTGTGCAGTCCAACTCCCACTGTCCGGCAGTGCTTTTATGGAAGAACAATGTCTACAGCTACCATGCTTTTATCCTAATCCCAAACTGTAAACATTTTTAGCCCGGGTGTTGAAAGGTGATAGCTCTGTTGAGATCTAGTGACCCATTTCAGAATTCCTGGTCACTCACGTCCATTCCGAGGTCACTTTCACTTACAACAAGCCCCGCATAAACACAGTACTTATATCAATTGGATATTTGTACTATATTTACACTTCCATTATCGCAACATGTTTTGTTATGATCATGGCACGTATTTAGTAGTATGTATTTTGTATTTGTTTATAATATATATATATATACCCTAAATTACAGCCTACCCTACAGCTTGTGATCTACTTGCTATCCCAAATTTAAATATATTTCATATAAGAGCTCATTTGAAACATTGAAAAGAACTTGTCTAGCTGTTATCTAGCGGGTTTATTTTTTTTTTGTTTATCCTTTCTATTAATTTAAAGTGTGATATGAAGAGTAAAATCTCATTGCCTCGCATTACAAGCGATTACAACCGATTTGCCGTTTTTGAACTTGACAAAAAAGGAGGTTTTACGAAACGTCAACGAAACAACGACCGTATGCTATTGTATATGACGCATCTAACACTGCTACAGATATAAGCCACATAGATAGGTCTATTCTATAGCTTCTAATGGTGTTTCCTAAGCGGACCCTCCGTGCCCTATCTCGAATATACATGCCTGTCATCATCGGTCTGATACCCTGATCATAACATTCACCTCCCTCGAAAATAGTGCAATTACATTCAGTTATTAGAAAATTAATAAACCAGATATTTTGATTATTCATTCCATACAACAAATGGATGAACTACAACACAAATTGCCACGAAAATGAAAAGTGTACTTTAAGTCTTTTCCTTCGATTGAAGGTAATAAGTCTAAGAGTGAATTGCATAACTCGCCAGTATCACACTTATGTCAGTGCCTTTATATAAACGTTCTACAACGTGGCAGTTAAAAAATGACTAGAATTTCTGATACTTTCACTATTGGTCAAACTCTTAATCTAACATGCATGTTTACAGCACGAGAGGGATCCCTTTAATTCAAGAGACTATTAGGTAAAGCAAGGTTAACCGATATAGAGAAGAATTGTTCTATGACCTCAAGGCTACTCCCTAATCGGACCCTCCGCTTCCTACTCTTTTCATAAAACCTTAGCCTTTAATTCTTTGTCAGCATCTCTCCTAAGTAACATTTTTCGATGACCTTTGTTCAGTTCGAGAGGTCTGATCCCTAGCTTAATAATATGTTGTTAGAGCTAGTGCTTTGATCACGGCTGTCGTATACTTATTATTCAGGACTTATTATTAGTTGCTCACTATCATGATCAAAACACTCACCCTTTTCAATAATGAAGCGAACAATAAGATTATTAATGATACCAACTGTATTTTTGATGTTTAATGAATGACAATTAGAGAATAAGCAACAATGAGAAAAAACTTAGCGAATAAGCAAATGAAAAGGGAACTTTTTGTCGTTTCCCTAAATTGTTTGATATCAGGTATATGTAGATTGTTCCTAGCTTCGTCTAAGAGTGAATTGCGGTTAAACCCGCCAGTATCGCACCTGTTTCAGTGCCTTCAAATAAACGTACTACGACGTGGCAATTTAAAGAAAGCATAGTGTGATACTATTACTGCTGATCATGTTCTTGGTCTCCCATGCTGGCCTTTTGCTTGAAATTAGCCCTCTCACCTACGACAAGGTGACAACCATGATCTTCGAGAGGGACAGAGATTCTACATTAAGTTACACGAAAAACGTTAAAAGTTGAATTGTTAAATAAATTTGCGAATCACCTTGTAAGTACTGCGGGGTAGGTTGAGTGGGATGTTTGGCAATGATAACGTCCTTGGTTCGAGCACTACTTTACCCATGCCCTTTCGCTCAATTTTCAATACTTCTATTCCTTTTCCAACCTACCGTACACTGACGGAACTTTCAACACTTTCTCTTCATATCTTTCATTCTAGCAAACATGACTGTCTACTCTTGGTGCCTCATGGCGATGAGCGAAACATCTCCTTCTACATCATAATCGTTACTCCACGTTCGGAGAATACAAATATAACAAATAGAGTATAAAACAACCTAATTAACTGACCCTTATAAAACACTATAAAATGGATCTCATTACATACTTATTCAAACTTTTAGGGTTTTCATTAGAAGATACCAACATAGGCTCACAATTGAAATTGAGGGTTGTCTAGAAATATCATTCGCTGCATGAATAATAAATATAATGCATACTCTTGTTGCAATACTTCTTGGGGTTGACTTCAGTACTACTAGTTGTCAACATAGACTACATCAATGGCATGAATGTCGTCCCTAAGAATTGTCAATTTACATGTCTTTTTGAAATCTAGTTACTACTGCATACGGCCTGGAGATGGCTTCAGGACGGGGGGCTATTAACTTAGACGGCACTTTGCCCCGGATTATCATCTCTAGGAAACATTAGAAATCATCAAACAAAGCTCGTGACATCTAGGATAGGGTATTAATTTGAGCTTCAATTTAACGACTGCATAACAAAACATCATCGTGGGAAAATTGAAACTGAAATTTAGAAAAATACTACGGTCCAATACTAATTACTTCAACTAGTGCTCAAGCGGCCAACATAGGCTATTGCTTCTAAGGTTTTGGTCGTAGTAGAGGCGACGTTGGGAAAGGGTCTAGTCTTGACAACCAAGCTGTCACGCAGCTCCACCTAGATACCCTTAAAAAAAAAAAAAAAATATGACCCATGGTGCAACTTCAATGTACGCTACCATTTTTTATTTTGAAACCAATCGGGCTGAAATTTTCGGACTTTAAGTATTTTGAGGAATTCTTCATTTTTGCATAAAAATATATTGTTTTTAAATCTGTTCAAGGTGGTTGTACAAAAAAAAGTGACTCATAAGACATATAAAGAGGCAATTTTTGGGCACAATTTGAAAGGTTCTGCTCTCAAAAATGCATTGGATAAAAAAAACTGGTTCCGGTAACATTGTCCCCCGGGAATCTGCTACAAAGGGAAGGAAGTTTTAGTTTGGCTGTGTTAACAGAAATGCATATAAAACATTCCAGACTCATTGTCGAGAATTGCTGTCTTCAGCAAAGTTTCTCAATGCGTAACGAATCGTCTTTTGATATTATCATATTAGTTCCAAATCGTGCTGCAGAGATGGCGCTGCAGTCTTTCTATGCCAAATGAAGCTCTAGATATAAAAATAAAAAAATATTTTATATTATAAAATAATTTTATATTTTCCCCCAGAGGGCGCCCCTTTTTTAATCACCCCCCCCCCCCCCCCCCCCCCCCCCCCCCCCCCCGGGGCCCCCCCCCAATTTTTTACACACAAAAAAAAAAAAAAAAAACACACAAAAAAAAAAAAACACCCTTCTTAAAAAAAAAAAAAATAAAAAAAAAAAAGAAAATTTTTTTTTTTTTCTTCCTCTTATAAATTCGACAAAAAAACCAGAGAAGGGGGGAACGGAAGGCAACGAAGGACAGTTGCTTCTTCCATTGTGTTTTTCTTGCTAGCACACGCGATTGAATGGATTTATTTTTTACTAGCTGAACCCGGTGCGTGCGCTGCTACGCTTGTAACTAAATGAAGGAAAATTTAGTATAACTGGCACGTTTATGGTTTCTTTTTCGGAATGATTTTTTTTTCTTGAATAAGCAGGGGTTCAAACTTCTATCAAAATATGCTTCTTACCCGAGATATACACGTTTTGTGTTTAAGTAACCTGTATAGTTCTCATTTTTGATTGAAATTTGTGTTTCATTTGCATGAGAGCCCTCCCTTCCAGAGGGGGTGGTTTCTCAAACGACCATACAAATCATTGCCCTCAAAACCCCCCACATGCCAAATTTGGTTCCATTTGCTTGATTAGTTCTCGAACCATCACACTGAGCTCTTCGATTATAATAAAAATTTGAGTTTCATTTGTTTGACCCCCCCCCCTTTCAGAAAGGGGAGGGGTCTTGAACCACCATAGAAACATTCTTGCCTTTAAAACCCCCCACATGCCCAATTTGATTCGATTAGCTTGATTAGTTCTCGAGTTATGAAGAAATTTGTGTCTCATTTGTATGTGAGCCCCCCTTCCTGAGAGAGTAGGGGTCTCAAACAATCATAAACACCTTCCCCAGCCCCAAAAACCCCTTCATATAAATTTTCACTTTGGTCGGTTCAGAACTTTCCGAGTCTATAAGGGTCTGACAGACAGAAATTCATTTTTATGTATATAGAAATCTAGCCTCCAAAAACCCCCATTTGCTAAAAGTGGTTTCATTTACTTGATTAGTTCTCGAGTTATGCAGAAATTTGCTTTTTATTTGTACAGGAGCCCCCCCCCCCTTCAAAATGGGGAGGGGTATTGAACTGCCATAGAAACATTTCTTGCCTCCAAAAACCTTAACATGCCAAATTTGGTATCATTTGCTTCATTGGCTCTCGAGTTATGCTAAAAACTATGTTTCATTTTTATGGGAGTCTCCCTTTCCAGAAGGCGGAGAGGTCTCAAACCACAATAGAAACATTTCTTGCCTTCAAAAACCTCCACTTGCCAAATGTGGTTCCATTTACTTGATTAGTTCTCGAGTTATGCAAAAATTTTTGTTGCATTTGTATGGAAACCCCCTCCCGCCCCTTTCAGATGGCGGAGACTCAAACTTTCATAGAAACATTTCTCTCCTCCAAAAACCTCCACATGCCAAATTTGTTTCCATATGCTTGATTAGTTTTAGAGTTATGCACAAATTTGTGTTTCATTTGAATGAGAGCCGCCCTCTTACAGAGGGCGGAGGGGTCTCGAGTTACCTTAGAAACATTTTTTGCCTTCAAAAACCTCTACCTGCCAAATTTGGTTCCATTTACTTGATTAGTTCTCGAGTTATGCAGAAACTTGTATTTCATTGGTATGGGAGCCCCGCCCCCCTACCAGAGAGAGAGAGAGGAAGGGTCTCGAACTACCGTAGAAACATTTATTGCCTTTAAAATCCCCGCATGCCAAATTTGGTTCCATTTGCTTTATTAGATCTAGAGTTATGAAGAAATTTCAGTTTAATTTGTATGACAGCCCCACTTCTAGGAGAGGGGAGGGGTCTCAAACCACCATAGAAACATTTTTTGCCTCCAGAAAATTCCACATGCCAAATTTGGTCCCATTTGCTTGATTAGTTCTTGAGATATGCAGAAACATCTGTTTCATTTGTATGGGAGCCTCCCTTTTTAGAGAGGGGAGGGGTCTCTGACTATCATAGAAAGATTTGTTGCCTCCAAAAACTTTCGCATGCTAAATTTGGGTTCTTTTGCTTGATCAGTTCTCGAGTTATGCAGAAATTTGTGCTTCATGTGTATGGGAGCCCCCCTTTCTAGAGATGGGAGGGGTCTAAAACCATCATAAGAACCTTCCTTGGCCCCAAAAATCCCTGCATACAAATTTTCACGCCAAACGGTCCTTCCGCTCGCGAGTTAAATCGTGACAAAGGAACCCTCAACTAATTTTTATTTATATAGATTTTTTTCTTTCTTTCTTTCTTATGTGTTTTGTTTTTTTAGGGGGCGCCCTGGTGCGTCGTTAAACGTGAAGAAAAACTCAATGAATGCGCAGTAGTAGGGTATGTGTCCCTTGACTCAGCCTATTATGCAACGATCGATTACATTTTTAATTATAACTCATAAAGTTTGTAAGCTGTAAGCGAGATTCAACTAGTTATACACTTGCAAAGATAAATTTGATAAGACATTTGGTAGTATGTATCACGAAAATTTACACAACTCTTTTTATGAAGTCAGAAACTTCAAGGGATATGGATTTAATGTCGGTCTATAAGCACCAAATAGGGTCTATTCATGAATGATACTTCGCCCCATTCGATGGATTTATTACTAATTGCAGTCTTTGTTCGGTTTTTTTTTCTTATTTTATGAATTAAGGCATTGCTAGCTGTTTTCGCTTAACTTAACACAAAATTTCACAAAACAAACTAAAAAAAACTGCTTCGAAACACTTAAGTGATGTTCATATATGATTTATCAACCATTCAATAATGAAAACATTATAATTCAATATTCAATGGTTTTGTTTCTTCGGTTTGTCTTTAGATGAGCTACTTGAATATAAACAACCGCAAACTCATGCATTTCCACTTAAAATTTTACCAATCAACACTTTTTTTTACAAAAAAAAAAAAACACCACACAATAGAAACAAAAAAAAAAAAAAAACCCCCCCCCCAGTGTTTGGTTTTTTTTTTTAAAGATAAATATTTTTTTTTTTTGAAAAAAGAGGTTTTTGAATTTAAAATTTTTTTTTTTCCCCCCCACCCCAATTACTTAATTAATTTTTCCAAAAAACCCAAAATAAAAACAATTGAAAAACGTTGAGAACAACCTATCCACCTAACCAGGGAAAACAAGATGCCCCCAAAATTCCAAAAAACGAAAATTACGCGGAAGTGAACAACTATAAGTTGATTAATATTGTCTCAATTTCTTTGGATTACATCGGTAACACTAGTCGGCAGTGTTTCACTCCCTTCAAGTATATATGTTGAATTTTATAGATTTCGCCACGCTGAATTCAAATATGGGCTCAGAAATGCTGTAACACGTCCAGTTTTTGAGAAAAATGTGATAAAAATTCACAAAAACACGTATTTCCGTAGTAATATGATCTACCTCATCAACAACCAGAATATTGGCTCTGCCCTTTGCAAGTTGGACTTGGATTTTATGGAATGGACCTCCCTGAATCTATTCGTGAACACAGATTTTTCGTAACACGTAAGATTGATGAAATAAACCGGGATTTCATTCACAAAATTACGAATTTTCATAAAAATCCAGATTTTCTATTTTGAAAACATGAATTTCAGCTCCGCCCTTTGAATGTTGGGCTTGGATTTTATGAAATAAACCTCCCTGAATCCATTCGTTATCACAGATTTTTCGTAACACGTAAGATTAATGAAATAAACCGGGATTTCATTCACAAAATTACGAATTTTCATAAAAATCAAGATTTTCTATTTTGAAAACATGAATTTTAGCTCCGCCCTTTGAATGTTGGGTTTGGATTTTATGAAATAAACCTCCCTGAATCCATTCGTTATCACAGATTTTTCGTAACACGTAAGATTAATGAAAGAAACCGGGATTTCATTCGAAAAATTACGAATTTTCATAAAAATCAAGATTTTCTATTTTGAAAACATGAATTTCAGCTCCGCCCTTTGAATGTTGGGCTTGGATTTTATGAAATGGCCTCCCTGAATCCATTCGTGAACACAGATTTTTCGTAACACGTAAGATTGATGAAATAAACCGGGATTTCATTCACAAAATTACGAATTTTCATGGAAATCCAGATTTCCTATTTTGAAAACATGCATTTCAGCTCCGCCCTTTGAATGTTGGGTTTGGATTTTATGAAATAAACCTCCCTGAATCCATTCGTGTTGAAAAAAATGAGTTTTTATTCACAAAATTGCGAATTTTCATGAAAATCAAGATTTCCTATCAGTCAGTCAGTCAGTCAGTCAGTCAGTCAGTCAGTCAGTCAGTCAGTCAGTCAGTCAGTCAGTCAGTCAGTCAGTCAGTCAGTCAGTCAGTCAGTCAGTCAGTCAGTCAGTCAGTCAGTCAGTCAGTCAGTCAGTCAGTCAGTCAGTCAGTCAGTCAGTCAGTCAGTCAGTCAGTCAGTCAGTCAGTCAGTCAGTCAGTCAGTCAGTCAGTCAGTCAGTCAGTCAGTCAGTCAGTCAGTCAGTCAGTCAGTCAGTCAGTCAGTCAGTCAGTCAGTCAGTCAGTCAGTCAGTCAGTCAGTCAGTCAGTCAGTCAGTCAGTCAGTCAGTCAGTCAGTCACTCAGTCACTCAGTCAGTCAGTCAGTCATTTAGTTGAAATTTTCTTTATATTTTTCAACTTAAATTTACTTTGTTTTCTTTTTCCTTTTATTGTTCTCCAAAGGTGTTTGCCTCTGTTGCATCCAGCGGTAGTCCGCTAGCATCGCTGGGCTCCATTTGCCAGCAAAGTTCTTTTCAGTCTGTGCGATATCTTGATGAAATCGTTCTCCATGTTCATCTGAGACGGCTCCCATATTCTCTGGGAAGAAGTCCAGATGAGAATGCAAAAAGTGAAATTTAAGTGACATATTACATCCCAGTGCAGCATACGAATCAACCAGCTCTTGAACGATGTGTACATAATCCGGAGACTTTTCATTTCCCAAGAAGTGACCACAAACCTTTTGGAACGCATTCCATGCTCGTAACTCTGTCGCGTTAAGAGTTTGCTGAAAATTGTCGTCTTTAAGGAGTTTCCTAATTTGAGGGCCAACAAATACTCCTTCTTTCACCTTGGCTTCGCTCAATCTCGGAAACTTTTTCCTCAAAAAACAATATGGTTCTCCTTGAATATCCAGCTTTTTGACAAAATTTTTGATCAACCCAAGCTTAATATGTAGCGGAGGTAGTAAAATTTTGTCCCTGTCGACAAGAGGCAGATTTGACACATTTTTCTTCCCAGGTACCATCTCGGTACGTGCTGGCCAATGCTGCTGGTGGTAATGTTTCATCCTTCTTTTGGTTGAAGCGTCGATGAAGAGCCTCCAGTCAGTTGCGTGATACTCTAACTGTAGCTCTTCCATTAAACCTTCGATGTTGTTGCAAAAGACAAGATCACCGTCCATCGAAAAATATTTAATGTTATCTGAATGTCTCTTCCTATAAGATGACACCTTTACATCTTTTTCCAGGACATTCCACTGCTTTAGCCTTGAAGCTAGCAGCTGCGCTTTGGTTTTGGGAAGCTCCAAATCTCGAATCAAATCGTTCAGCTCCTCTTGGGTTATAACATGCGGTTCCTCAGACTTCGAAGGTAAAAAATCTGGATCATCCTGAAAGCTTTTCTCAGATTCGCCTGGTTCCGAATCCAACTCATCAGCACGTCCAGCAATATTTGGAGATATTGGAACTGGCATTGCTTCGGAGTGCAATGTTGGCCTTGATGGGTATTCGATTTTATGCTTCAAAGCTTTGGAAAATCCATGAATTTTTGTCAAACAAAAGTAACAATCGCTCATGTGATTGGTTGGATTAGTCCACACCATAGGTTTGGCAAAAGGTAAGTCTTTGTGCGTACCTTTCATCCAACCAAGCAATGTTCGGTAGCATGAGCAACAGGAGTATGTTGGAACCCATGGAAACTCACGATTTGGAAGCTCATTGTCAAAATATAGCTGATATGCTGTCTCCAACAAAGGTGTAAACCCCTTTCTCTGTTCTTTCAATATTACGTCTCCACAAATGCAACAACTTTTTTGCGGATCGTTCAGACAAATTTGCGACATTTTTACAAAAATAAAAAAAACGCGTCCGTAACACTCAAATAGCTAGCTTTGAATGAATAAAAAATGATTGTGCAAGGCTAAAGAGAGTCAACATGAGCATTAATTGACGCCAAAGCAAGATAGCAATAATGACACAAATTTTGTGCCGCAAATACGCCAATAGACCTTTTCGACATTTAATCGTCTTTCTTTGTCTAACATGCGGGGATTAATGCACGGTTTGGTTTCCCACAACTTCGTTGACTTCTCACTCGCACTGCTTCGATTCAAATCTTGCAGTAGTGTGCGCAAATTAAACGTCAAAAATCTATATAAAATGCCGCATTAAGCTACGTGCTTGAGGATTCTTGCTTACTTTTTTAACATATCTTTTCCTTATTCTCTCAAGCAATAGTGACTAACACAGAGTCTTTTGTCTCTGTCTATTCTTTCGTTTTTTGAGTGTTTGTGTGTTTTAATGCTGTCTTGCTCACTCCTATCCTAACTTAAAAATACGGCACTGCTGAATAGAGTATTTAATGAGGCGTTTCTGAAGGGCTCTGTGCAGCTGACTTTTGAATTAATGAATGAACTTTGAAGGTCTTCAGTTCCCAAACTGCTGTAAGAAGCAACATCAATATACTCAATATACTCAAAGAGGCACAGCTTAAGGGATCGTTCATAAATAACGTTATGCTTTGAGAGGGAGGTGTGTGTGTGGGGGGGGGGGGGGGGGGTTAAAAAGTTACGATGCATACAAAAATTTTCAAAAATCCATACAAAAAATGTGATAAAGAAAGGAGGGGGTTAAAAATCTGTATTTTTGAGCGACGTAATTAATGGACGGGTCTTGATTTTCGTGAAAACTCGTAATTTTGTGAATGTAAACCCGGTTTTTACATCAACCTTACGTGTTACGAAAAATCCGTGTTCACGAATGAATTCAGGGAGGTCCATTTCATAAAATCCAAGCCCAACATTCAAAGGGTGGAGCTGAAATTCATGTTTTCAAAATAGAAAATCTTGATTTTTATGAAAATTCGTAATTTTGTGAATGAAATCCCGGTTTATTTCATTAATCCTACGTGTTACGAAAAATCTGTGATAACGAATGGATTCAGGGAGGTTTATTTCATAAAATTCAAACCCAACATTCAAAGGGCGGAGCGAAAATTCATGTTTTCAAAATAGGAAATCTTGATTTTCATGAAAATTCGTAATTTTGTGAATGAAAACCCGGTTTATTTCATCAATCTTACGTGTTACGAAAAATCTGTGTTCACGAATGGATTCAGGGAGGTTTATTTCTTAAAATCCAAGCCCAACATTCAAAGGGCGGAGCGAAAATTCATGTTTTCAAAATAGGAAATCTTGATTTTCATGAAAATTCGTAATTTTGTGAATGAAAACCCGGTTTATTTCATCAATCTTACGTGTTGCGAAAAATCTGTGTTCACGAATAGATTCAGGGAGGTCCATTCCATAAAATCCAAGTCCAACTTGCAAAGGGCAGAGCCAATATTCTGGTTGTTGCTTAGGTAGATCGTATTACTACGGAAGTATGTGTTTTTGTGAGTTTAAATCACATTTTTCTCAAAAACTGGACGTGTTACAGCATTTCTGAGCTCATATTTGGATTCAGCGTAGCAAAATCTATAAAATCCAACTAGAAATGCCGACGGGAGCGAAAAAAGTTCCGATTTTGCCGACTAGTGTAATCCCAATAGCAACATGATATTGTTGTTTATCGCTAAATTAATGACATATATGGTACATAGGCCGAATGAAGGTGATAGGCTAACATTACATCCCGTTACCCTAGTTGGCTCATTTGTTTTGTCTTCTTTTACAACTAAAATGGCCATTCACGCGTCGAGTCCCGAATAAATCAACCGACCAATTTGTTGCTTCCACATTTAAAATTTTGCTGAGATTTTGGTTTACCGCTGCAAACTAAATATTGTCAACTTGAATAGGTAAAGTATTCAATAAATTTAAAATAGTTACAGAAAAGAACAAGATTATACTAGATTATAGATACTTTATAGACGGCCTCACCATGAAAAAGAAACGCAAGTATTCCGAGGATTATATGAAATTCGATTTCACAACTATAATCGTTAATGGCGTCGATAAGCCACAGTGCGTGCTTTATGGCGTTGTGTTGAGTGTTGAATCAATGAAGCCATCAAAATTGAAACGGCATTTGGATTCCAAGCATGCCGAGCATAGTACTAAGGATGTGGACTTTTTTCGGCGTCATGAAGCTGGCTTGAAATGACAGAGAATCGATGCCAGTGGCACTGGCAGCATTCAACAACAAAACACAGCAGTAGTGCAGGCGTCATATGAGACAGCACTGGAAGTCGCTAAAAAAAAAACCTCATACGATTGGAGAAACTGTGATCAAACCTAGCATGCTGAAAATGTTGAATCTGGTTTTTGGGGAAGCGATTGAAAAGAAAATGCGGCAAGTGTCATTATCAAACAACACAGTGCAAAGACGAATTGCCCATATGTCCGAAGACGTGAAAGAGCAAGATCTGGAAGAAATAAAACAATCTCCTTTATTCGCAATTCAACTCGATGAATCCACGGACGTCAGTTCCTGTGCGCAGCTGTTGGTGTTTGTGAAGTTCGTGTGCTCTGCTGGCGATTTAAAGGAGGAGTTTCTTTTCTGTTGTGACTACTACCAAAAGTGATGATATCATGGCTAAAATCAAGGCGTTTTTTGAATCTGGTGACTTGCAGTGGAAAAAACTTTGTGGGGTTTGCACCGATGGAGCTCCTGCAATGCTTGTCAAGAAATCTGGATTTCAGAAGAAGGTCAAGGACCTTGCCCCACATGCCGCAAGTGTTCATTGCATGATCCATCGATATGCTCTTGCCAACAAGACGTTGCCGGAAGGGTTATTGAAAGTACTGGAATTGGTCATAAAGATTGTTAACTATGTTAAGTCTGGAGCCCTGAATACACGTTTATTCAAGGAACTCTGCAGGGAAATGAACTCGGATCATGAGGTTCTTCTTTTCTACACTTCCGTACGCTGGTTGTCGAAGGGTAATGTACTCAACCGTGTTTTCGAGTTGAAGGATGAGATCCAAACGTTTTTGAAAGCTCAAGGGAAAAATGATTTCCTTGCACATTTTAATGAAGGAGACTTTCAGAAGCGTCTCGCTTACTTAGCTGATGTTTTTGAGCATCTGAATTTGCTGAATTTGAAACTTCAGGGCAAACAATCCAATCTTGTTCACTTCCAAGATCATCTTCATGCATTCGCGGAAAAACTAAAAAATTGGCGCCGAAAAGTTAAGATGGGAAATGTTGCCATGTTTGATCGTCTGTGCAATATGACCAATAAAGGAGCAAGCGAGCTGACTTCGGCTCTCCAAGCAGAAATAATTGCACATTTGGATTCACTGGAGCAGCAATTTGAGAAGTATTTCCCCGAGTTGAAGCAAGAAGTAGCTGCTGTAGTACGCAACCCGTTTTCATCTTCATTGGATGTGGCTAGCCTTCCAGATGAGATACAGGATGAATACTTGGACCTGAAAAACGATTCTTCGTCTCGCGATTAGTTTCATGAAAGGGAACTGAGCCAGTTCTGGTGTGCTATGTATGGCTCGTACCCCAAATTTTCCATGGAGGCATTGAAGATCCTAATCCCATTCGTGTCAACATACCTTTGTGAAAGCGGATTTTCAACTCTACTTCAAATCAAAACGAAGACAAGAAACAGACTGAACGTTGAAGATGACATGAGATTGGCGTTGCCTCAAACACAGCCCCGAATTTCAAATCTAGTGTCCCAAATCCAGGCGCAGCAATCACACTGAGAGTGTTTTTCCCTGGTTATAACATAAAATGTCGTAATAAATCAAAAAGATCGTAAATTGATGTATTTTTTTAATTTTTTATCGCAACATAATCACATTAGTTTTCCAAGGGGGTTGCGGGGCCATTACTGATTCAAAAAGGGGGTCGCGAGCCCAAAAGGTTGGGAACCACTGCTCCAGAGAGTTGCCATCTTCGGCAAAGTTTCTCATTGTGACATTTGTCGTCTTTTGACGGCAACTCTCTACTCTGAGAAAAATTTGGTGGTCAATTTTACCATTATTGGGGGTTAGGATGACTATGACAGTATAGTGATTTTCAATCGACTATGATCATGGTCAAAACAACCTTCAAAAATAGTCGATTCAACATTTACTATAAGGTCGGAATAGTCTTTGTTACCATGACCATAGTCAAGAATGCCATGAACGTGGGGAATTCGACCATTTTCATTGTTATTGTCACCATTATATGCAATAGCCATATTGACTATGGTTTAATTGTCGGGACAACCATGGATTTTTTTTAAAGTGTAGAGCTTCATTTGGCAGAGATAGACTGCAGCGCCATCTCTGAAGCAAGATCTGGAACCAATCTGATAATCTCAAAAGACGACAAATGATATACTGAGAAACTTTGTCCAAGATGGCAACTCTCTAGAGCTTCATTTGGCAAAGATAGGCTGCAGCGCCACCTCTGCGGTACGATCTGGAACTAATGTGATTATTTCAAATGTCGTCATTTTACATTCTCAACAACTTTGCTGAAGACGGCAACTCTCTAGAGCCTGATTTGACAAAGATAGATGTTGTCAAAAGACGCCAAATGACATTCTAAGAAACCCTGAAGAAAACGGCAACTCTCTAGCGCTTCATTTGGAAAAGATAGACTGCAGCGCCAGCTCTGCGGCATGATCTGGAACTAATATGATAATGTCAAAAGACGACGAATGACATATTGAGGAACTTTGTTCAATACGGCAATTCTGTTCACACATTGAAATCAAAACCTCCTTCCCTTTGTAGCAGATTCTCGGTGGCCAATGTTACTAGAATCAGGTTTTTCTACCAACAATGCGTTTTTTTAGACCGTAACCTTTGAAATGAGGTGTAAACATTGTGTATAGGTTGAAATTTTATAGTTCTAGAAAGTATTAAAATCCGGGTCAATATAGACCCTAATGTCTTATGTGTCAGTTTTTTTATAATACCCGAGGAAGGTTAAAGTGGTTTTCAACCGACATTCTCAACAACAAACGTGCTCTACATCCTCCTACACGCTGATATCAATATGAAGTCTGTCAAATATACCACAAATGTTGAAGGTTTTACCATAAACGTAGTAAATTTGAGTGAAATTTCTTGGTAGTTTTAAAGATAGGCATAGTCGGGTAAAATGGTAGTTTTTACTACAAGAATTTTTTCTGTGTACCAGACTTCGAGACACACATTTTCCGCTAGCATTTTTAAAGTCCCTGATCCCCCCATCACAGTCGAGCGTTCCCATCGAGCGACCAGCAGTCGATCAGTTACTGTGTTTGGGTTTGATGAGGGGTCTGCTAAAATGGAACCGCAGGCATGTATGATTTGAGTAATTCGTACTCTGAACATTTTGTTGTTTACAGCCAATAATCTTCAAGGCAACCTGTTGCTACCTCTTACCGGACATCAGTCAGCAGGGTGGCCACTCACCCGGGAATTCCGGGAAAACCGGGAATTCGATTTCACCGGGAAAAACCCGGGAATTTCGCTTTGCCACCGGGAAATTAAACCGCCCTTTTGAATTTCATCTCTGAAAAAACGAAAAGGTGAGATATGTCAGTGACATATCTGCAAAGTCGACGTAGGACTGCTTGTTGATGTGGAGGAATTGTAATAGAATTAATAAATATCTACTATATTTTGTTCAGTCTAAAGACTCATCAAACCATCTGTTATTAGTTTTAGTTTTCCACGAAAATTAATATAGTCAACTCTTTATAACTCTTGAAGTGACCCTAAAAAGGGCCGTTTAGTATTCAGTTATTCGCTGTTCCTGCAGTAATCCAAGTAGAACCGGTAATTGTCGAGTACCAGATGATGATTTGGTAGACAGTCGAATGGGTGGTCGTTGTTGTTGGTTCTGTTCCATGGAAGAAAAGCATATAATATTACCTGAGGCGTTATGAGGCCACATTGTAGGCAGGAATTCCACTTTTCTACTGCCTTCGGACATTGGCATGCGAAGCAAGTACCATGCAGCTTCCTGGCTACACATCTCCACAGAATTCAGCATCTTCAAACGAACCTTCTTTAGTAAGGCTGTGTAGTCTTCGTCAGGATATTGCTCTTGCAGAGAGATGAGGTCACGATGTAATCCACTTATACCTCGGTTTGACTTGTTCACATAGTCAACCAAGTAACATGCACACGAGTACACGTCGAGGATAACTTGCAGATCCATGTGAGAGCGAAGTTTCTGAGCTACCCACGGGTTGAATGGATTTGTCCATTCAGGAAAATTGCCTCAGGAAAATTGTTGGCCGCTGTATTGAAGAACGGAGCACATCAAGATAGTAATCATATGTGCACCTACAGTCGACAAGAAATTCTTCAAGCGTGTCAGACGCCTTGGTTTCCAGTATCTGTCGCATTTCCGAGGCACGTTTCCTCAACTCACCACGGCGACGATCGTCAGCGGTTAGAGGAATCAGTGACCGTTCTTCGTTCATTGGCCAATATGGTATGTTGAAACGACAACGTTTCTCATTGCGCTTATAGCATGTTCGCGTATGCGTATGAATCTGCTTCTTGATAGTGTCCGGCAAGTGCACAGCCTGAATGGAACACATTCTTCTAATGAGTTCCATAGTTGCAGGCATATGCTCGGATACCGTTTCAGCAGAATCATTCGCAAGCCATAGCATGATGTGCGCATGTGGACTGCCACGATGCTGGAACTCGATGCGCTTGAAGAAATCTACAACATGGTGTTTTCCGAACGGACTGAATCTGGGGGACGAGAAAATTACCATGAGGACATCAACGAGCTTGTTGAAGTACAAGCAGCACGTTACAGCGTCATCATTCACTAGAGTCGCGCGTTGTTGCGCATTCAGCTCTTGCAATGGATCATCCAGTTGAATGCCACCATATTCGTTTGACAACTTAAACAGCTGCTTCAATAATAGAGGCCATTGAGTTTCGCTTGCACTTAATGTGAGCAACATTGTAGGTTTACCCAGCTGTCGTATTATTGCGAAAAGATCTTGTTTTCGTTGATACCAATACTGCACAGAATTCGGAATAGACTTCATGAACGACAGGTTTCGTTCTATGAGACTTTCTACGAAGCTTCTGTCATTGAGCTGTCCTCGCGTGATTTCCGCTGTTCCCATACATTTAAATGTCTGCTGCAGGCCTTCAATCACACGTAGCCTCAGAACTTTCATAGCCATATATAGAGCGTTTCCAGATGAAATCAGCCGGAAAAAGTCAAAATCTTGCACGACCCTCTCCGATTTGGATGAAACTTTGCACATGTCTTCGGAATTGGTGATGATGGATTTTCCGCGGGTTAAGGGACTATTTTGACTCAAGAACTTTTTTTCAAAAGGGCGTATGTGTTTTGTCATGCGTATTTTTCATAAAATCATAACTCGAAACCGTTGGTTGTAATAAAATTGCGTCTGAGAAGAAGTTGTAGTTAATTAATTTGACTTTATGAAAAAAATATGTACACTGTAAAAAAAAAATTTTTTTTTCAAAAAAAATCAAAAATTAAACTTAAAAATCAATTAGCAAATCTGTCCAACGTACGATTTTTATAAATTTTTTTTCAAAAAGGCTTTGAGTCATAAGAAGAAGAATAGAAGTTTTTCTACGATGGAGCAACATAAGATAAAAAAAGTTCTTAGAAGTAAGAAAAATTCAAGTTTTTTCCAATTTGTTGTTTTTGCATAAATAACCATATTTTAATAATATAATACGATTCTTCTAGTGATTTTAAACAAAAATGCTCTTGGTGAGCAACATTCTAAATGTACCCGTTTTCGAGATAATATGAAAGTAATGTTGAAAAAATGGCTTTTTCCATGAAAATATCCCTTTTTCAAATGTTAGTCGTGATTGTCCATCTGCAAAAGTATTCTTTTCAAATTGTACATAAAATTTTCAACAACTATCCTTTTGACACCAAGAAGATTGAACATCTTCTTAATTAACGAAATTAACGAATCTTAATTACCAAATAAAAATTTTGAGTTTTTTTTTGTTCATACATGATTTATTTATTTTTTCTACTATTTAAAAAAAAAATTGTATTTACATTTTTACAAACACTATTTCTTAACATTCCTATAAATATTATGAAAACTCAGTATTTCGTCAGTTGAAAATATTTTCGCAGCGATTTTGTTATCTGCAACTGGAATGAAGGAGTGATATTTCTGTGTACCAGGAATCATTTTTGTTTGCTGATAACTACCACCCCATTCTGCAGCTCCCTCTTCATATTCTTCTTGTGAAACATAGCAAAATGATATTTTTGTGAAATTTTCTTGATTTCTCTTAATAGCCCAATCATACAAAGTTTTCGCACTTGTTATTGGATGTTCATGTTGTTTGGCCAAGCTTGCTCTTGTTGCCATTCGTTTTAATGTGCCGCCAATTGCATCACATGGTCCCTTACCATGTGAAGTTCCGAAAAAATGCCACGCAGAATCAATGTTGTATTTCTCTTTAAACTTGCAGAGGCTTGCAAAATTTTTTCTATTTTTGTATTGGGAAGCAGCCCCATCAGACATAAAAATCGCCTTTTTTATATTCATTAGTTGATTTAAATACGTTAGTAATTTAGAAATAAATACTTGTACCGCAATTGTATCATGTCTTACAACTTCTGATATTACAACAAAACTTAGATTTTTAAGCATTCCTGACTCCATAAAATAAATAACAAACGGATGAATCGTAGCCTGATCATTGTTCCAATGATGACTTTGAACAGCATCCTGAAGTACAAATGAATAATTCTCTGCAAAATCGCAAATAATAACTACTTCTCCTTCTTTTAATGAAGACTTTGTATCTTTTAAAATTTAGATTGCTTTGTTTTTATATAATCATGAGTTAATAGTTTTTCTAATGTCTCGCTAAAATATTCAACAAATTCATCGACAGGTTTTAATAGCGTTTCTAAATTACATCTATCAGTTGTAATCCATTGTTCGAACGATATCTCAGACAAGTTATGTTTCTCAAGTTCTTTTAAAAATCTTATCTCAAATTCTGACATCTTGGGACAATTTTCGCATTCTCGGAGGTAACAATATTTTGATCTTGATGATGAATTACACAATAACTTCTCAAAATGTTGATTACAATCAGTGTTGAATGAATATTTTTTTAAACTGTGAAGCATTAAATCAATATTTTCGTGAATTGCGCAAACACAAACGTTGTGAGAACCTGAAGCATTTAGCAATTTACAATGTTTTGGTCGTAATGCTGCAAAAGTACTAAATCCAATTTTATGTTCACTGACTTCTTTAAATCGAGTGAAAGTTTCTCTAAGTGATGAAAGTAATAACCGTTTTTGAATTTGTTGACGCTTACCATTAGTGTTTATAGAGACATAATCTCTTTGTCCCGGCATGGCTCTGCTGATGTCGTCCTCGTCAAAAAATTGTATCACTTGATTCTTTATATCCGGATTGAAACGATTCCCCGATCTGTCGTTGGGGGTAGCCAATACTCCATTTTCGGCTGCCAATTCTTTTGCTTGTAATGCAAGGTATTTGTTTGTTTCAAATTTGCTCGTTATCTGCTGAATCGTCCACGAATTAGGCAAAACTGTTAATATACGTATTTGATCTATTCTCGAACAATCTGGTTCTATGAATTTTTCTTTCAATTTGGAAATAATTTCATCATATTCCACAACCTTTGTTTTCAATGTAGCTAACTCTTCGACTTCTTCTTGTGGTGGTAAGCTGAATAGATATTTTCTAATACCTGCTACAATTTCGGCAAATTTTTGCCGACGGTATTTATCGTTTTTAAATTCTCTAATGGATATCGGAGACACATTTATTCCTGCAATTCCATTATTGAATAACTCAATGTTGTGTATCCTGGAATAATCCGGTAGGTCACTGTCCTGAGAAGATGCCGAGGTAATTGAAGCTGCCGATGGTATTTCCTCCAAATCGTTCCGTGATGTTGTTGGTGCTTCGTCATGTCCACCGTTTTCTGGTTGCTCCACTCTTTCGACAGGATTACGACGATACGAATATAACCGACATGAATCACAAATGACGTGTCCAAATGGACCGTACACTGCATGGATAAAAGTTTTTCAATTAACTTGTCAGTTAAATTTCTAAGTTTAGGCGAACGACGTCTCCCGATTTCACGAAAAGGTTTATAACAATGCGTTGTTTCGAGTTCCATTTCAAATCGTTTTACACTTTACGCTACTGATGAAAGACACTGTTAAACTGATGTCATGACTTTGTAATGTAATCCTTTTTATACGTACTAGGTACGCACTTTAGGTACTTTTTTGAAATATTGGTATGTGCAGGGGTATGCATGTAAATTATATTTTCTGTCAACACCAAAGGGAATGCATGAATAGGTTTCTACCTGAACAAAATACGCTTGTACACTAACATGAATACTAATTATTTTTGTTTCGGGTTAGGTTTTCATAATATACTGTAAGTAAAAGCAGCAAATTTTGTCGTGTTACCTACAGTAAATATCAGGAATCAGTTTGTCTAGTATTCTCGGTAATAAAAGGTATATTGTAGAAAATTTTATGTACAATTTGAAAAGAATACTTTTGCAGGTGGACAATCACGACTAACATTTGAAAAAGGGATATTTTCATGGAAAAAGCCATTTTTTCGACATTAATTTCAAATTATCTCGAAAACGGGTACATTTAGAATGTTGCTCACCAAGAGCATTTTTGTTTAAAATCACTAGAAGAATCGTATTATATTATTAAAATATAGTTATTTATGCAAAAACAACAAATTAGAAAAAAATTGAATTTTTCTTACTTCTAAGAACTTTTTTTATCTTATGTTGCTCCATCGTAGAAAAACTTCTATTCTTCTTCTTATGACTCAAAGCCTTTTTGAAAAAAAAAATTATAAAAATCGTACGTTGGACAGATTAGCTAATTGATTTTTAAGTTTAATTTTTGATTTGTTTTGAAGAAAAAATTTTTTTTTTACAGTGTACATATTTTTTTCATAAAATCAAATTAATTAACTACAACTTCTTCTCAGACGCAATTTTATTACAACCAACGGTTTTCGAGTTATGATTTTTCGAAAAATACGCATGACACATACGCCCTTTTGAAAAAAAGTTCTTGAGTCAAAAAATTCCCTTAACCCGCGGAAAATCCATCGTCACCAATTCCGAAGACATGTGCAAAGTTTCATCCAAATCGGAGAGGGTCGAGTTCAGTCATTTGCTCATTTGGCAGAGAAATGCTCTATAGTAAATGGCTCGGCTTGGCTCACTGGTTGCCATCATGAAAGGAGTCACACGCATTCCATCTCTGAACTTCCTCGGATATCCCAGATAAATATCCGGAAAGGAGAGTTCCTCGGCATGTTCGTCGTACACGATGGAGACTGGTTTCCTGTTTTGAGCCGGAGCAAGTTCTAGACACTTGTCTTCATTCCACAGAAGTGTTTGTTGTTGACCAGCAAATAACTCGGTATCATTATTTGCGTCAATCACTTCAAGCTGAATCGTATCTTCATTTCGTGATGCTGCAGATTGTGGTTCCGATTCAAAATATTGCAACCGTTCCTGATTGAAAATAACGCCCTCTTTTCGGTACAAAGGCGTTGTAACAAGATATTCAAGCCAAGTTTTCACGACCGACTTTTTGACGAATCCAGACAAATAATTAGATTTGTGTATCAAGTGCTTCTTGATACAAACGTTAAAAGCATAATCATCTTCCAATTGGCGTGGAAGCACCCGAACCCCCCACCACCACCAACATTACACCCCCCCCACAATTTTTAAACAAAACACAATTTTTTGGGGGGAAAAAAACTTCCTCCCCCCGCCGCCCCCCCCCACCACCAACCCCGAAAAAAACCCCTTTCCCCTTAAAAGGGACGGGCCCGACAAACCCCCCCCCCGTCGCCAACCGCCCCCCCCCCCCCTTGCGCCTCCTCCGCCATTCTACAAACTTTTAATCCCTCAACCTATTCATGATGGCCAGCCAATACTCCTCTTGCTGCTTCAGTGATTGGCTTCAATCTAATCTAATCTAATCTCACACTAACGCAGCCAATTCTTGAAAGCATCCTGGAAAATGACGTCTTCTGGAATGCATCATTTTTCTTGTCATCGGCCAGGCCAACTGCGTAGTGTGTGCCGCAGAGAGGATTCCAAGAAATAGAGCAATTCCAGAAAGAGTGTCTGAAATCGCTCTACTACTCCGAATCAAGGGAAGGAAGAAAGCGTGGACCTCCCGTACCAAACGCCTCCATATAGAGTTAAATAATGTGATAATTTGTATTTTATCGTTGGGAGCATAGATGCTAGAAAGATTAGTTTATGCTCCTTTTGCCTGTGGGTGGACTTTTGGCATTTGAACCAAAAGTCTGGCAATAATTTGCCAAGGTTATAGCGCCTTATCTCGCTCACTGAAATTTAAAATTTACAGAATACAAGCTCATCGATTTAGCACCACCCGGGGGAGACTTGGTCCTATACCCAATGATTTCATTATCTCCAATCCGCTCAACCAATCGCAATGTTTTGTGATATAGTGGACGGATTATTATAATTTGAGATAACTCAATGCAGACGTCTTCCAAATATGGCAGATCGACAGGCAATCGGTGGAGACCCACCTGGTACCTCATAGCAATATGCTTAGAGGCGGACCGGAAGATTTGATGAGCTACCTCCCCCCTATGAAAATGCAATACATTTTAAACGAAATAACCCAGGCTTACAATTGCCATTTAAGTGTTTTGGAGAAATTTGTTAGAGTGAAGAATGATTTTGCGTAAACATACGAATTCGGCGTCAATTTTTATCGAAAATATAATATGATCGTTCTACATTTATTTATTTATTGATTTATTTGTTAAGTTTCATAGACATTTCCATTAGTGCATTATTTAAATCAGAACGCTTTAGCCCCCTTCCAAATATTTCGAAACGTTGTAGAAGAAGGGAGAACAAAATCTAACGTAATGAGCAGAATTTTACCACAAAATTATACTCCAAAAATAAGCACTTTATCTAGTGGGGAGACAACTTAATCTTGCATTAAATGTAATTCCAATATTATGAATATTAGTGAAAATAAAAGAATTATAATGTCATTCTACGGTAGTATAATATCATAAACTGCAAATAGAATGCTATGATTTTATTGACAGTGTATAGACTGTCAAATCAACATGTTCACACCAAAACGAATTTCCTCTAAATCACATTATAGTTAAGAATAATATTTTAATCTTGAAATATTATTGGTATCATAATGCGAAAATTAAAGATGGCCACCCCCTAGCACTTTATGCTCAATCCCATGTGCTGTTGACATCACCAACGCTATAAATATATAATTATTTGAGTAAAACCAAAGACTACTTTATCAGGAAGACTGGCATCTCTTCAAGTTTCCCATACAAATGTCAAACGTCAGTACGTACAGTCCCTCTATCAAGCAAAGGTAGAAGCTCATGGTGTGCATGAGACCCCAATTATTAACAGCAGTTGTGTGCGTGTACTGATGAACTGATACGCACACATTCATAGAGTGGTTCTACCTTTTCTCGGGATCGCGTTGCGGTTACTGTCGCTTGGCTTTTGGCAGAGTTCCCAGTCTTCTTGATAAAGTAGTCTTCGGTAAAACGTAAGCCGTCCAATTTAAATCGGTTTCTAGTATACTTCTCAGAGATGCATTAAAATAGGTAAGAATAACTCAAATATTGTAAAATATTGTACCATCTTAAAGGCCCAAACGTAATGTGGACGGAAACAGAACGACAACGGCAAGTTTGACAGTTGTCGTAAATGACATTCATTCATCCAATTGGAATCGGGTTGGATCCAACCAGTTCTCTATTCGACAAGCCAGGTTTATTAAGATTGGGCTGTTCCGCTGCCGTTGCCGTTTCGCTATCTACATTCCATATGTACGGCAACATTGACTGGTTGTTTATTTTTCTGATTTGAACCAATAATTGCAACGGGGCTATTTGCTGAAAACAACTTTATTAGTTAGTACGATAAATGGTTTCAATGGCTAGTTTACCCTTGCTTATATCGGGCAAAGTAAAATTAAGTTCGTACAACTTTGGAAAGACACAACTCCGAAAGGTTTTACTTTAAGTATTTATTGTTTTCAAAACTGTTGAATTAATATATGTAGCCAAGGGTGGAGACAACTTAATCCTGCATTAATTTTAATGCCAACACTATGAATATTAGTGAAAATAATAGAATTATAATATCATTATACGGTATTATAATATCATAAACTGTCAATAGAATGCTATGATTTTATTAACAGTGTATAGACTGTCAAACCAACATGTGCACTCCAAAACGAATTTACTCTAAATCACATTATAGTCTAGATTAATATTTTGATCTTGGTATCATAATACGATTTAATGCGAAAATTAAAGTTGTCTCCCCTCTAGTATGTAGCACTTTAGTTATAGTGTTACGTGTTGTCCATGCGATTTTAAACACATATAATTCAAAAAAAAAAAAAAGCATGTGAATTGAAAATATGGAACACTACAGAAAAGATTCCGTTTCAATTTTCAGCATGAAAATGTGTCAGCATAATGTCAGCACAGTAAAAATATTGGTTTGTAAAAGGTTCCTCTGTTCATGTGTCTGTGAAATTTAACAAACAACACAAAACTTAAAACACTAAGGAGATGTGAAGTGAATTGAAACGTTTAGAGTTTGTTTTATCATGATTCATATAGTAGAGGGTCGTTAATTTTACGTTAATAGACCACTGTATTATTAACTCCTGTTTGGATGAATTCTCGAGTAAACTATGATAAGGGCCGGAAAGCCATTTGTAAATAATGATTTTAAACGTCGATTTCTCTCAAATCTCAAAACGCTCTTGCAAATTGGAAGCAGTATTTGATAAAGGAATGTTTACTTTACCATATGGTGTAGTTCTAGATATCGATATAGATATCGTAAGAATCTCATGATACGTGAGAGATCAACGGTTAAAGCCATTATTTACAATTGACTTTCCGGCCCTTATCATGGTTTACTCGAGAATTCACTTTTCCATTGATTGTTTTCTGTACTTACCGTGTAACTGTGAGGTGTCAGGAATCAATACTGGAACAAACCTGGCTGGATCTGTGCTTCTCCCCGGCATTGGTTCCAGAACAATTGTTCCCGGTTCGGAACTTACACCGCCAGCTATAACAGCGCCGACGGTTGGATCGATGCAGCCACTAACATTCTCCTGCATCAGCTTTTTCAGAAGCCTGTTTCATTCGTTCAGCACCGGTCTTACCAGGCTTTCGAATAACTTTCACTCTCACTCTTTCTTCTTCTTCTTTCATCTCCATCTCACGCTTCCGCTTGCGGTACACCGCACGATACTTCTCGAGCATGTGTTGGGACATCGTTCTAGCACTCGTTTTTAGGCTATCGAGGAAGTCAAACTGTAGTAGTAACAAAAGTAGTGGATTTGAACCAACTCGAGTTCAACCGCGGGCCCTCCCCTTTGGTGTATTCGTCAATCTACATCGTTGTTTCCACCGTAGTATGCGTCAAAATTGTTCACAAGATGCATGATGCGACTGAAGGAAAGCTGAAACTATTCTAGTTACCGCTGGCTGCGGCGTTAGGTACCATATTTCATGAAAAGATGAGGATTACAACAAAGGCAACGAAATTTCAATTAAACAAACTCTTCAATTGGGCAAATCGTTTTGGTCGCCCTGAAAAAAACGGGTTGTATTAATTGTCGGCGGGAACATGGTACGCGATCAAATTTGCTTCTCGGTCTTTTCAAGTAGCAGGATGGCCTGAATAATTGGAAGGAAACCACCCTAAGAAATTGTCAGAACAGAGAAAATCAGGATTTACATATAGATAGACGCGACGCGAAGCACCAACAGCTTCGGCCATTTTATCTGGGCTTTAACAAATAGATAGACGTGGTGCGAAGCAAGTTACGCCATGTTGAGACGGTGCGTTGTAATGCTATTTTCATTACTCGGTTAGCTCATAAGATATTAATAAAACGAACTCTTTAATTAGGCAAAATGTTTTGTTCGCCCTGAAAAGGGCGGGTTTTATTAATTGTCGGGGGAACGCGATCGAAATTTGTTTCTCGGTCTGAAATGGCCTGAGGCTGGTCGTGGCAGCCTGGTATGGCCTGAATATTTGACAGGAATCCACAATGGGTACTGCCATTGTCAGCTGCTTTTTGTGCCAGCTGCTGCTGGGCACTGCTGGGTACCGAGAGCGGCTGCTACCAAAGCTTGGTGCTGCCACGACCAACTGGGCACTGCTGGGTACCGCCAGCTACTGCTGCCACAGCTGTGTGCTGCCACGACCAGCTGGCACTGCTAGCTGCTGCTGGATACTGCTGTGTACCGCCAGCTGCTGCTGGGCATTGCTGGGTACCGAGAGCTGCTGCTGCCAAAGCTGGGTGCTGCCACGACCAACTGGGCACTGCTGGGTACCGCCAGCTACTGCTGCCATGACCAGCTGGGCACTGCTGGGTACTGCTAGGTGCTCTGGTACCGCCAGCTGCTGCTGGGCACTGCTGGGTACCCAGAGCTGCTGCTGCCACAGCTGGGTACTGCCTAGCCGGGTGCTGCCTAGCGGGATATTGCCACCACCAACTTCTCCCACCGGGAGATCCGCGCAACTCCAATGCTGCCGAAAGAATGAGGCATTAGTTCAAAAATGGGTCTTTTATAAGCTCCCAGCTACTCGCTGATCTCGTTGTCCGCTCTGCTGTTTGCTGATTGGTTAATACGCTCCACGTATCACGTGATGTGGTATTTTGGCGCGAGTGTGATATTCTTCATTTCCCGCTCATTTCTTCTACTGGTGATTCATATCGAAATGAATATGAAAACAATTAATATGTATATATGATAATTAATATGTATATAATTTTATTAAATATTCTAATAATAATAAGAATTATTGTTATTATTTTAATAATAATGAAAATTATTATTAGACGAGTTTAAATCAGTAAAGATATTATCTTTCAAATGTCTTTACACATAGCTAGAATATCATGAGAATTTAATTTATTTCTTCTATATTCTGTTTCTTCTCTACAATCAATTAAACAAACTCTTTAGTTGGGAAAATTGTGTTGAAAAGGACCCTTTTTATTAATTGTCGGGGAGAGGGGGGGGTCTTCTCGAGTAGCAAGATGGCCTGAATTTTCTCCGGCCTCTTGGAGTAACGTCATGTTGAAGTAACGCCATGTAGTGAAAATGTCGATTTGCTCAAGATAAAATATTAATTTAACAAACTCTTTTATTGGGAAAATTGTTTTGGTCGCCCAGAAAGAACAGGTTGTATTAATTATCGGGGGGAACATAGGGATCAAATTGGCTTCTCGGTCTTCTCAAGTAGCAGGATGGCCTGAATGATTGGCAGGTAATCTCCCTGTGAAATTCTCAGAACAGAGAAAATCGGGATTTACATATAGATAAGCAGCATCAGCTTCGGCCACTTTATCCGCTATTGAAGTAACGCGAAGTAACATTACAACCATGCGTTGTAATGAAAATGTCGATTATCTTATGATAAAATAATATTTTAACAAACTCTTTAATTGGTAACATTGTTTTGTTCGCCCTGAAAAGGACGGGTTTTGACGTAGGACTACGTCTGTGTTTTCAATACTGGGGTACACGTTCGAATTGCGAAAATTTGGAGCGTCACGAAAAATATATAGGTTTTGAACGTTAATAACTAAGTCATTCCACGATTGATTTCCAAAATGTTTGCACCAATCGATCGGAACATTTTCTACGCTTCGATTTAAATATTTCAAACTATTGATTTTTAACATGCAACTAATAAAATTAACGCAAATATGAAGTGATGTCTTACAATATCGATTTTTCATAGTAAATTTACCAAGTACACAGTACTTTCCGCGCACAGACTTCATATTTTAGTAAGGAACGTCTCCTAGGCAGCCATGAATGTTATATAAGGGGTACACCTTCGCATTTTGATTTAGTTTTCCGGCGGTCGTGGAGCTGTGCAGAGTAGGATCTGCAGTTTTACGAGCAGTCGCTGCCCAGAGAGGCGTTGGTGCAGTTGGCTGTTGTTGCCGATGCTCCCGTCAACTTCGCTGCGAGAAAGATGGCTGCTGAAGCCTACGAGTTGGCGGAAAAAAGCCGCCCGTGACAACGAGACAAGAATCAATCATCCCACGTCACCTGCAGATGGCCACCCGCAATGAAGAGGAGATGAACCAAGAAAGAAAGTCCAAGTTCAATCGCGAACTGTTTCTCCCCCGTCAACTAAATCCGTCCTTTTCAGGACGACCAAATTAGTTTGCCAACTAAAGAGTTTATTTGGTTGGAATTTTCTCCTGTGATGTTTGAAATTAATTTCAATTACCACGCCCCGGCTGAACATAGCATTCATTAAACGTCAGGTCCCGTAGTAAATGACAAAGAAGGTTGAACAACCTACGAACGGAATTCGAGCCGAACTGCGTCACTTCAGACCGACCATGAGGTTGAGTTCGTTGTAGTTCCTAGCTATGCATAGCGGATTAGTTGCTGGCGGTGGCAAGCAAATTAGGAAAGGATCGGTTAAGAAAATCATCCGTCTTGCGTGTAATAATTAAAACTAATTATTGTGGCGCAATAATTGAGGTTCGTCCCCTTTGATGCTATTTGTAACACATATCTTTCGTTGGTACCGCCTTCTTTCGTGCACTAGCATCCGATGCTTTTACCTAACAGCTTTTAGCAGAACATTTTGATTCAGTCTTACGACAGTCGTTAAGCTGTGCAGTGGCTGTAGGATCGCAGTAGGCGGCGGCGAGCAGTCGTTGCCCAGAGAGGCGTTGGTGCAGTTGGCTGTTGTTGCCGATGTTCCCGTCAACCTTGCTGCGAGAAACATGGCTGCTGAAGCCTACGAGTTGGCGGGAAAAAGCCGCCCGTGACAACGAGACAAGAATCAATCATCCCACGTCACCTGCAGATGGCCACCCGCAATGAAGATGAGATGAACCAAGAAAGAAAGTTCAAGTTCAATCGCGAACTGTTTCTCCCCCGTCAACTAAATCCGTCCTTTTCAGGACGACCAAATTAGTTTGCCAACTAAAGAGTTTATTTGGTTGAAATTTTCTCTTGTGATGTTTGAAATTAATTTCAATTACCGCGCCCCGGCTGAACATAGCATTCATTAAACGTCGGGTCCCGTAGTAAATGACAAAGAAGGTTGAACAACCAACGAACGGAATTCGAGCCGAACTGCGTCACTTCAGACCGACCATGTGGTTGAGTTCGTTGTAGTTCCTAGCTATGCATAGCGGATTAGTTGCTGGCGGTGGCAAGCAAATTAGGAAAGGTTCGGATAAGAAAATCATCCGTTTTGCGTGTAATAATTAAAACTAATTATTGTGGCGCAATAATTGAAGTTCGTCCCCTTTGATGCTATTTTTAACACATTGCCTTCGTTGGTACCGCCTTCTTTCGTGCACTAGCATCCGATGCTTTTACCTAACAGCTTTTAGCAGAACATTTTGATTCAGTCTTACGACAGTCGTTAAGCTGTGCAGTGGCTGTAGGATCACAGTTTGCGGCGGTGAGCAGTCGTTGCCCAGAGAGACGTTGGTGCGATTGGCTGTTGTTGCCGATGCTCCCGTCAACCTCGCTGCGAGAAACGTGGCTGCTGAATCCTACAAGTTGGCGGGAAAAAGCCGCCCGTGACAACGAGTCAAGAATCAATCATCCCGTGAGATGAACCAAGAGAGAAAGCCCAAGTTCAATCGCGAACTGTTTCTCCCCCGTCAACTAAATCCGTCCTTTTCAGGACGACCAAATTAGTTTGCCAACTGGAGAGTTCGTTTGGATGATTTTTTCTCTTGTGCTGTTTGAATTTCCATTACCGCGCCCCGGCTGAACATGGCATTGTTTTAAACGCCGCGTCCTGGAGTAAATAGCAAAGCGCGTTGAACAACCAATGAACCAACAGATCCATAACTATCTTCTACGCGTTAGAGATAGTGGCCCTCTCAACCATCGTAGAAAATACAACCGGGGCCGTATCATAATTAAGAGCCACCAAATGCTTTCTAGAGAGTGTACAATAGAATTGTCTTGGCCCTTTTCAGGACTGACTTAAATCAATTAGCGGATGGCCCTGACGTGTATGGGAATTAGATTGCTGCGTAGTCCTACGTCACCTTTGCGCACAACCCCATTGGGCTGTACCTTGTAGTTTTTATTTAATTGTCGCGGGGCAACATGGTACACGTTCGAAATGTGCTTCTCGGTCTTCTCAAGTAGCAAGATGGGCTGAATTTTCTCCGGGTCCTTGAAGTAACGCCATGTTGAAGTAACGCCATGTAGTGAAAATGTCGATTTGCATATTGTTTTGGTCGCCCTGAAAAGAACGGGTTGTATTAATTGTCGGGGGAACATGGTACGCGATCAAATTTGCTTCTCGGTCTTCTCAAGTAGCAGGATGGCCTGAATAATTGGTAGGAAACCACCCTAAGAAATTGTCAGAACAGAGAAAATCAGGATTTACATATAGATAGACGCGGCTCGGCCATTTTATCCGGGCTCTTCAAGTTACGCCATGTTGACACGGTGCGTTGTAATGCTATTTTCATTACTCGATTAGCTCATAAGATATTAATAAAACAAACTCTTTAATTTGGTAAATTGTTTTGTTCGCCCTGAAAAGAGCGGGTTTCATCTATTGTCGGGGGAACGCGATCGAAATTTGTATGTATGGCCTGAATATTTGACAGGAATCCACTGTATGTACTGCCATCGTCAGCTGCTTTTTAAGTCACGACCAGCTGGGCACTGCTGGCTACTGCTGGGTACCGACCGCCAGCTGCTGCTGCCACGACCAGGTGGGCACTGCTGGGTACCGCCAGCTACTGCTGCCGTGACCAGCTGGGCATTGCTGGGTACCGCCAGCTGCTGCTGGGTACCGCCGGCTACTGCTGCCAATGCTGGGCATTGCTGGGCACTGCTGGGTACCGAGCGATGCTGCTGGGTGCTGCCTAGCTTTTCCTCCCACCGGAAGATTCGCGCAGCTCCAATGCTGCCGAACGAATGAGGCATTTGTTCGGAAATGTGCCTTTTATCATGGCATCGGGTACCATTGCATGAACAAAAGGGGGTATCAACTAAAGCAATGTGAATCAAATTCATTAAAAGGGGAGGGGAATCAGATGTTTCGCCAAACACTAGCGTGAAACAGAATCTACCTCTCGAGAACAAAGAATATGAAGAAGAAGTCGATGGGAGACGTCTCTTGCTTAGATTTGAAAACTATGCTAGGAAATTTGGTTAATTTACTCTGCGAATCGAAATTATAAATTATAAGACATCACCTTACATTTACGTTATTTTTAATAAGTTAATGTTAAAAATCAATTAACTTGATTACCAAAACTGATACGTAGAATTATTTCCAATCGATTGGTGCAAACGATATGAAAATCGTTTATGCAATGACTTAGTTATTATCGCTCAAAATATCCAAAACGACCCGTAACACGCTCGATTTCATAAATTTTAGAACGGCGCCCCAGTATAGAAATGAAAGACGTAGTCCTACGTCAAAAAAAAACTCATTTTAAGTGATTCTATTTATTAGTGAACTGTCAACCCTGTCGTAATAAATTTGATGTTTTTAGCAACACGCTTGTTTTCGGTTCAAATGTCATCTTACGCATATTAGGCTTTCTGACGTCTATCATCTTTCTCTTTCAAGCAAGTAAAAAGATAAGGATTGTTTTCTTACGGAAACCCGGTTGTCATCGAATTCAACGTCCGTTGTTTAGACAGTGATTTCGATTAGTTGGTGTTCGTTTTGTACATTTTAGCGTGTTTTCGTCGGTTTCGTTTATTTTGTGAACCTTTACTATTTTTATTTCAAGTGATTAGAAATAACTGAGAAAATACAGATCAATTCGACATGTCCATCCGTGTCTCCGATCGCTATAAAGAAAATTTTCCGTGGTGTGCCGTTGATCCCAAAGATCCCAAAAGCGCGCGTTGTTGTTGGTGCAACAAATCATTCAAAATCGATACTATGGGAAAAATGGCATTTACCAGCCACCAAAAATCATCCGGCCATCAACGACAAACGACTTTGCGCCAAACAAACTTGCCAATCAACATATTCGCCAAAGGTAATATTTTGATTCGTGTTTCATTAATGAACTGAATTAATGTTGATACAATTTTAGGTTCTGTTACGATTTCGTCTACGAATACATCCATTGCCGCTGAAATTTGTGGTATGTTACTGTTAAATTAGGGATCTCATATAGCTCAGTTGGTAAAAGCACGGATTGCAAATCCTAAGGTGGCGGGTTCGAATCCCGATCCGGTCAGAGATTTTTCAGGTTGGAAAATTTCCCGACTGCCCTGGGCATAAAAGTATGATTGTATTTGCCACACAATTATGCCGATGCAAAAATGGCAATGGCATAGAAAGCTCTCAATTAATAACCGTGAAAGTGCAATTAGAACACTAAGTAGAGAGCCCGCAATAAGCTAATTGCTAAAGGCAATAAGCTTGAAATGCGAAGAAGAAGAAGAATACTGTTAAATTAACTGATGAAATACTTAAGTTTACTGTTTGTGCGTTTGTGTTTACAGAAATCACTCCGCAGTCATCCGTCGTTATTGATCAATCACAGAAGCTGAAATAAAACACTGAGCCAAGAAATATAGCAAAAACCATAATAATACCTTATGATTTTTTGCTATAAGAACTCTTTGTAATCTTTCCTCGATTATCTTATGATTTATTTGCTGTTTGAACCAGAATAAATTTCAACAACCAACCTTATGAGAAACGCAAAGACCATGGAGAAATTCGTTGGTTAACCTTATGAAAAGCATATGCGTTCACATAAGAAAATCATACATGGTTCAATATGAATTTTATTTAGCTTGTGCTCCCTCACGGGCTCGGGATGATAATTTCTGAAGCATTTTGCAAATAATACACATAAGATTTATTATATATGCATTAAAACAAATGGAATGTAAACAAACGTCTTAACACGCCTTAAAAATTATTTAAACTACTCAATATTCAATATTCCACACGATGTGTTGGTGGCGGTAGGTTTGGGATTTTAGAAACATTCGATTGAGTTAGATGTTTCAACAGTTGACCAATGCGATTGTCGATTTTGTTCGGTAGCTGTCGGTAGACGGGTGGTGGATCTGATTGGGCTCGTGTACGGTTCTGGTAGTCTATAGAAATCTATAGCTTTTCCAAAGCGACTTGACATCGATCCATTCCTGCGGAAGTGTGTCTGAAATTGGACGGAGTTGAGGAAAAACTCCTCCGATCCGAAATGACTCATAATTTTTACCTCCTTGCAAGCAACATATCGTTCTGAAGTCTCTCCAACCGAGCAACTTCTTGAATTCAATTATTATTCCTATATTATATCATTACGCTAAACAAACGAAATCGGTTGGTCGTATTCCTTTCGGTGCTTGGTATTGTATTTGTAGTACTGTACTTTGGATGTTCCCGGATCTGTTCGACTGTTTACAGAACTTGGAATCGTAATCGACTGCTTTAAAGAGCTGCCTTTCGGCTGAGTTTATTTGAGGAGTCTCCTTGGTTGATCCACCAACTTTACCGCTGGTTTTCGGGGCGATTCCAGAATGGAACGATCCAGGACTGTGATTGTGGAAAATGAGAGCAGCCTTTTTCTTTTTTTACGCATTGTTCTGATGCTTCCGCATTTTTATGAGCTTCACCAACATCCTGGAGGAAATGTGTGTATTTCGGTAGTCTGCTTGCAATTCCCTTAGCTACTTCTGCTTCAAGTTTTTCTACTTCGCTTGCTTCAGCTTACCCACATTCACCAGTTCCTTCTGAGCTGCTTTCGCCATCAGCTGTTTTGATTATTGTCGGACCTGTATGTTAGATGGTTGAATCGATAAAATTGTTATCAAATAAAACACTCTCGCCAAACGAAAACTTACCTGTTCCAGCCGTGTTTTGCGCGGCTTTTCATTTTCGACCTTTTGGACACTTTCGAATGAATCTCATAATAGTGCATCCAAATTTCATAAGATACTTAATGAAAATGAAAATTGATCATTCTTCTATATTTCATAAGGTTAAACTTATGATTATCCTAAGGTTATTTGGTTGAGTGTTCACCGTTCCCTCCCCGGGCCGACGCCGCCAGCGCCCCACAACCCCCCACTCCCCTTGTGGGACAACCCCCCCCCCCCGCCACCCAAAACCCTACCCCCCCCCCCCACCCCCCCACCACAACCCAAACCAAAAAAAAAAAAAAAAAAAACACACCACACACTAAGAAACCTTCCCCCCCCCCCCCCAACCCCCCCCTCGTTTGCCCCGCTGTTATATTTTATTTGCCCCGCACGATTTTTCCTTTCTTCCCCCCCCACTTGAACCCCTCTTCCCAAACCCCACCCAACGCCCCTTGTTTCCTTTTCTATTTACTGATTTGATTGGACTTACCAAACCTGTAATGTCCAAGGTTTTGAAACCAGAGTGTTTGAAGGTCAAAGTTAAGTCATTGGTTGATATTCAATTAAATGACGCTAATTAGCTCGATGCAGTAAAAGTTGACATATGATTTGCCGCAAAAGCTGCTATAAAGTCCGAAAGCGAGCAGGGCAAGATTCCTCAGCCAAAACTGATTTCGTTCTACAACGGTTGTAAGCAGTATTACATTGGATTTTTGGAGAAAATGCTCGAACGTTCTCCATTGAAACACCCTTTGACTAGGTACCTCAGCTGCCTGGATCCGGGAGTAATCTCTACTGCGTCCGACATTGCCAGACAGCGTTTCGACTTGTGCCTTGAAATATTAGTCGAAAAGGAACATTTATGCGGCTCTGCAGCGGATAAGGCAAAAGAGGAATTTTCGCACATTAGTTGCCTTCCATCTTTCAAGCAGTCATGTCTAGCTTACAAGAGATGTACTCGTTTGGACAACTTCTGGTCGACAGCTATCGGAAAAAGCGGTAAGGCGTTGGTAAATCTTCTGCAAGTGGTGAATAAAATTCTTATTCTTTCACACGGAAACGCGACCATCGAACGAGGTTTCTCTGTCAACAAGGAATGTCTTGTTGAGAATTTGACTGAGGAAAGCCTAGTTGCCCAGCGGTTGGTGTATGACGCAGTACTTCGAGCGGGAACCGTAAATAACGTTGAAATCACCAAATCATTGATGCATTACGCTAAAAATGCACACAGTCGTTACACCGAAGCGATGCAGAAGAAGAAGCTGGACAAAGCTGACGAAATCAAGGTGAAACAAATGAAACGGGAAGCCGAAAAGGTACGGGACGAGCTGGAAGTAAAACGTGCGAAGCTATTGGCAGATACTCAAAGAGAAATTGCGATCCTTGACGAACAAATGAAAGAACTAAAACGTTAAATGAAACGTTGGACAGCTGCGGTTTTAATCGTTGTTATTGTTGTTGTTTTTTTTTAAATAAAAAGCTGGTTCAATCTTTTTTCGTTTTTTTTTTACATTTGGATGAATATCACGTATATTCATTATTTTAGCAGTTTGTGACCCTTATGTCCCATATTCCACCGAATAATGAATGCAATTTTTTTTAACTTAAACACTGATTATCATGTTAAAAAAATCAACTTGCCCTTTAAAACTTTAAACTTCTAGATGTTATATTTAGATACGAATGGTAAGTACTGCTAAACATTAATTTACGTAATAAAATGAACTAATCAAAATCCGGGAAAATTTTCACAATACCACCGGGAAAAAACCGGGAATGTTTTTTATGGGTTTGAGTGGCCACACTGAGTTAGGTTCAACTCTATGGAAACATCATTTCATACCTGAACGTGCTTCGTCATGAAATCAAGAGAGGAAGGCTTTCAGATTTCTACTGCAGGAGTCTACATATATTATAAAAATGTCGGTAGTATGAACTCATATGTTGATTAATATTTTCTAGGTACTTCAGAGAGTTCCTATGATATCGTCGTCTTGACGGAGACGTCTAAATGAAAACACCCTCTCTTGCCAAACGTAGTTACGTTAGACTATTCCTATGATGTCCATGTCTCAACGGAGACGTTTAATTTTGCGTATGATGAAAAGGAAATCCATTCCAATAGTTTTAGTTTTTTGAGTAATATAGTGCCACAAATAACCGATCCTCAGAAACATGAGAGCAAAGAATTAATAATTTATTGTCAAAATTTTAGCAGAATAAAAAGTGCAATTAAAGTGAACGAAATTTATAAACAAGTTGCTGTGTGCAATTATACAGTAATTGTAGGAACTGAGACGAGTTGGGATGATGGAATGTATAACGAAGAAGTTGTTGGCATTCTGTTTAACGTTTTTAGAGATGATCGCGATAAATTGTTATCCCAAAAAAAAAGCGGTGGAGGTGTTTTAATAGCAGTTAGTGTTAACTATGAATCGGAACAAATTTCATCAGACAAGTGTAAGGAGTTTGACCATGTATGGGTAAGATTTCTCATTGGAGGTCAAATTCACATTTTTGCGTCAGTGTATTTCCCCCCAGAACACAGAGAGATCGGGTGGAAGCCGTGCTGTGAGGCTGACGTGTTTTGTTTTTGCTGCGTCGGTCTCGCGAAAAAATCAAACATTAATTCCTTGTTAAACTTAAATAAATTGTGAAATCATAAAATATTCGCGTGTTTTGTGTAATACTTAGTGAATGTAATCGATTCCCTTCCAAAATGTGTGATGTTCGGTAGAATTTTTCAGTTTTTGTGTGTGCTTGCAGTTTTTTGTGTGTGCTTGGAATCGAATGCGATTAGCTGGCAGAGCAGAGTGGAGGGTTGCAGTGATTTTGTCGGAGAATTGATACGACTGGGAAGTTCGGGAAAAGCGTGAAATAAAGAGTGGCCAAATTGGCAGGAAGAGAAAAAGTGTTGTGGGTGTTTAATTGGTTGGTGACGGTAAAATGGCCGCTAGAATTGCGGCAGATTAAGTGGTGTGAAGCGGGAGAATTCCGGAAAAAAAAGGAAGATTGTTGGTGTTGGAAGTGAAGAGAGGAAGAGAGTGGTGTGGTGAACAAGCCGCTGTTACCCGAAGCAAGTTTGGGAACGGTGAGATTGAACATCAGTTTTCGGCTCTAAACGAGCACGAGAGAATGTACGGTGAAGTATAGCAGAATAGGTCTGCAGGAGTGTGAGATAGGGAGAGAGCGTTATTTCGGTGGAGAGAAGGGCATTTTTACCACGGGTCGCAGTGGTGAATTAGTGGGAAGTGGTGGTCCTATAAGGTGTGAGAGGGAGAGAGTGACCGGTCGACTGCGAGGAGTAGGTCGTTCTCTTCTCGGGTGGTATATTGGACTACACGGCCGGCCATATCAGCTCAGTTTTGAGTCGTTTTTGGCTCGCTTTCGTCGGGAGTGGAGTCGCTCAGGTTTGGGTGGGTGTAGCTGGGGTTGCCGGGTCGACAAGTCACAGACATCGACTCAAATCAGATGGATGTTTTTGATTTGTCGACTTGGCAGTCCCGGTTGCATTTGCTCAGGTTTGAGTGGCTCCACTTTTGACGGGGGTGAGTCGGAGACGGCTCGGGACTGAGTTGGGGTGGCTGGCCGTGTAGAGCTCTGGTGCGCTTTGAACGAACATCGCTGTAGCAGTCGGTAAGGGAGACGAGAGGTCGGAGGTGAACGGTAATAGTGACGGTTGTTGGTGGTAGCGAAAAGTTAGAAGTGGGATAGTGATGTAGTGTGAACGGCTAAGTAGAAAGAAAGAGAGGAAAAAAACACCAGTAGTTGGGGTTAATGAAACTGAATAAAATAGCGAAGACATGAAAGTGTGAGTGATTAGGTCTTTGTAGATAGAGAGGTTTAGAGAACAGAGCAAAGGTGCGCGGAGGTAATTAGCCGAAGAAAGGTTAAAAGTGGAAGTCGGAACTGAAATCCTCAATTCTCGAGTACTTTTTCAATCAGACGTGTCTGGTTTTGTGGGCAGGGAGGGGAGGTGGGATTCAGGCGTTAGATTCTTGAAACCCTTGGCACTTTCATGCAAACTAGGGCCACCAACACAAGGAATAACATTTCCCTAACATGGTGGTGATGTAACTTTCCGTGGGGGGGCTGAGAGTCTTCGGGAGTTTGCGTTTGAGTCTTGCTTCCCCTCTTTGTTTGCGGAATCAGGTGCGTCTGTTTGAGGAAGTAGTCGAGAATTGTTCGGATTTTGACATTCTAGGTTCATATAACTATGGGCCCATGGGATCAGTAGTAGATCAATAATATACCATGTTTCATGTATAATTTACTTATTGTATTCCATTGAAATAAACCACCCACACATGTAAGTGGCCCCAGCAGCATCCTTCCTGTTGGTTTAAACCGGTCCTCAAACTCGATGTTTTTAACGTATACTTGTATTCCATTGAAATAAACCATCCACACTTGTGAGCGGCCCCAACAGCGTCCGTACTGTTGGTTTGAATCGGTCCTCAAATTGGATATTTCAACATGTTCTTCTATTCCATTGAAATAAACCATCCACACTTGTGAGTGGCCCCAGCGGCATCCGTACTGTTGGTTTGAATCGGTCCTCAAATAGGTATCTCAAAATATTCTTGTATTTCATTGAAATAAACCACCCACACTTGTGAGTGTCCCCAACAGCATCCTTACTGTTGGTTTAAACCGGTCCTCAAACTCGATATTTTAATATATTTTTGTATTCCATTGAAATAAACCACCCACACTTGTGAGTGGCCCCAACAGCATCCTAACTGTTGGTTTAAATCGGTCCTCAAACCCCGTGTTTAAATGTATTCTTGTATTCCATTGAAATAAACCACCCACACTTGTGAGTGGCCCCAACAGCATCCTTACTGTTGGTTTAAATCGGTGCCAAAATTTGAATAGTTTGAATGAGCATCTCTATACAGAGAATAAATCGGGAACATAGTTAAATATCTTATTCGCTGCCGACGTCAGTTGAATTAAGCACACCGTTTACCAAAACGGATCCCGCTGCCAACCCAACCATTTTATCCAACATCCCAGTGATTTCTCGTGGAAGTGCAGAGGTGTTCTCGGCTTCCAATAAAGCGAGTATCATGTCAACATATTCCTACCCATTCCCTACTTGACCTGCATTCGGGCGAGGCCGGCGCCGGTATTGCCTTAGTTTGGGATCACCAGTTTTTACACATTGAGGATGTATGTTGGTCCTAAGCATCATCTTTTGGTTCTCTGTGTAATAACAGCTGATCTGGCAATAACGGAGTAGCAACCTCGGGCGGTCAATCATGCTCATGCTCATGCTCGGTGCTGGACCAGATGGTTTACCTCCTATATTTCTCAAATCGTTTTCAAAAGAATTAGTTGAGCCTTTATTTTTGCTTTTTAAGTTATCACTGAAGTCCAGTATTTTTCCCGCCATTTGGAAGAAATCATTTTTAATCCAAAAGTGGTAAAAAATCTGATATAAAAAATTACCGTGGGGTTGCTATTCTATCTTGCATCCCTAAACTATTTGAATCTATTATAAATGACAAAATTTTCTCTCAAGCTAAAATATTGATTACTAATAAGCAACATGGTTTTGTAAAAGGGAGATCAACATCTACTAACTTGATCAACTTCTTAACATTTTTGTTAAACGTAATGGATAAAGGTCATTATGTAGAAGCGTTATATACCGATTTTAGTAAAGCCTTTGACAGAGTAGACATACCTTTGCTGCTTTTTAAGTTATCAAAGTTAGGATTTAATCCAAGATTACTGAAATGGATCGAGTCCTACTTGACAACAAGAACGCAAAGAGTAAGACTTGACGGCAATCTCTCTAAAATAGTAAATGTCACATCTGGAGTGCCACAAGGTTCACATCTTGGTCCCTTATTATTTGTTTTATTTGTTAACGGTGTAGAATTTTTTTTGAAAGTTCTTCAAGTCTTAGTATATGCAGACGACATGAAACTGTTTATGGAAATACAAAAACCTCTTGATCTTGATATTTTTCAACACGAAATCAATAATTTTTACACCTGGTGTAAAAAATGCTTGTTAGAACTTAACGTTAAAAAATGCACCTCTATATCGTTTTCGAGAAAGCACTCCATAACACAAAAAACAGTTTCTCTAGGTCAGATAGTAATTGAAAGATGTCATCAAATTAGAGACCTAGGAGTAATACTTGACTCTAAGTTATCCTTTGCTGATCACTACAATAATATCATCTATAAAGCAAGCAAATAACATGCTTGGGTTTATTAAAAGATATAGTTTGCATTTCAACGACCCTTACACATAAAAAAACTATATGTGGCATATGTGAGGCCCATACTAGAATACTGTAGCGTTGTTTGGGCTCCATATCAAGGAAAATATGTAAACCGTATAGAATCGGTTCAGAGACAGTTTGTGTTGTTTTCTCTAAGAAAATTAGGTTAGACACGTCTGTCATAACCATCATATGAGTCGCGATGTTTGATGATTAATTTAGAAGGACTTCAAATACGAAGAGAGTTCGCAATGATTGCTTTCATAGCTGATGTTATTGAGCAACGAATAAACAGTCCAGAAATATTAGAAAACTTAAATTTTTACGCTCCTACTCGCTCTCTAAGAAATAGAAATTTATTTTTTTATAAACAATCAAAGAACGAACTATGCCAAAAATGCTCCTTTAAATAGAATGATGTCCTGTTTCAACACATACAGCGAAACGATTGATATCACAATGAATAAAAATACACTTAAAAAGTTTTTTTTTGTTAGGCTAACTAGACAATCGTTAATTAAAAACTCTTAGATGTTAAGCAAACATGTACCAAGGTCTACGAAATGATTGACGACAAATAAAAAAAAAAAAAACAAATGGAAACATTTCTATTGACATTGACGGCACACAATTTTGTATGTATGTCACGGTTAGAATTGCCTGGCCCCAGAACATCTGCTTCAGTCCTGCTTTTCGCAGTATACACATTCACATAGCAGCCATTTCCTTCAAATATCGGTTCCTTTTCTCCGTCACACCATATTATTGGGGAGAGTAAAGTAAAGTAAACAGGGCTGGTAGCAGGTCACTTTGTAGTGACTTGGTCACTATTTTGAGGCTAGTCAATATTTACATCCAAAAGTCTCTAAAGTCATTTTTTTCGGAAAATTGTCACTAAAGTCACTATTTTCATACCGCCGATTGTAAAAAGTTAAAAAAAAATCCCACGTGTAAATCTGATTGACAGCAGAATTAAGTGAAAAATACTGTGGGCAGTAAATCGTGGTATTATTATCTTGAAATCAGTTCCGTATTAATATTGTCTTCCGCAAAGATAGGGTTGGTATAATTTTCTTGAATTCGTTTACTAATCTAATCTAATCTAATCTCGCACTAACGCAGCCAATTCTTGAAAGCAACCTGGAAAATGACTTCTTGAATGCATCATTTTTCTTATCACCGACCAGGCCAACTGCGCAGCATGTGCCGCAAAGAGGACTCCAAGAAATAGAGCGATTCCAGAAAGAGTGTCTGAAATCGCTCTACTACTTCGGATCAAGGGAAGGAAGAAAGCGTGGACCTCTCGTACCAAACGCTTCCATATAGAGTTAAATAATGTGATAATTTGTATTTTATCGTTGGGAGCATAGATGCTAGAAAGATTAGTTTATGCTCCTTTTGCCTGAGGGTGGGGGCTTCAAATGGTGAGTTGACAACTTCGAAGGAGGGTGCAACCGACCTCTGGTCCTCACAAGTTCCTACCTCACGCCTCCACGAGTCATATGATCGCAAAAGACTGCCAGTTGAAACATGGAGGCGCTGCTTGGCGTAGCCTGGGCAATGTTGTCATTTTGACAATAGCGAAGTGAGGGGGTGCGACCTGTAAATCATACAATAATATCATATAATATCATATAATTTTCCATTCTCATATCAATTAATGATTTCAGCAGGCTTTGGAATCATCTTTCATCATCACTATATTCTTAAAAGACTGGCATGCGCTTATGGGCAGTATAGGATTATATTTTAATATTGTGTTTAGTGGTATTAGGATTAGATAAGCCATTTATTTCAGAAACCATCACACTGGGCTCTTCGATCGCTCCAATTGCTGTCATAGAAATGTAACTAGAACAGTATAAAGACATGTTTTATTAACATGTCTTATAAAAAAAATATCTCGCATTCAAATTATAGTTTTGATATTTGGAATGATATTTTCTGTTTTCAGCTTCTCACTTAAATCTCAATTTTCCGTCAGATGGGCTCTGGAAACCTTTAAATGCGTTTATCTCTGTAAATAAGCGTCTAATCGCTTAAATAGGGGGTTTAAAATCGTCGATTTTCGAAAACCCGGTTTTGGTCCAAAAAAGTTTAATTCAACCAACATTTTCCATCAGGTGGGCTCTGGAAACCTTTGAATGCGTTTATCTCCGTAAATAAGCGTCTAATCGCTTAAACAGGGGGTTCGAATCGTCGATTTGTGTAAACCCGGTTTTGGTCCAAAAAAGCTTACTTAAAACCCAATTTTCCGTTCCGTGCCGGCGTCGCTTAAAGGTTTTCGTTTGGTTCGTGCAAAGCGCCGTGAGTGGCTTGAACTGAGTTCTTAGTGAGTGGTCATTAGCATGGTTCATGTACGTTTGGATTTTATACGACCCACTGCTGATCTAGCAGAAGCTTTGCTACACTGGTTTATTTCAATTGTATGGATGATTTGGCTACTGGGAGAATTATAATTCGCTGAATGTTGAATCGACGGAGTGCTGAATTTTGGATATTTTGGTTTAGCTGGAGATAATGAAAGCTTGTAAGAACCGAAATCGATCGAGTGCCTCGATTACCTCTGGGAGATAATCATGGTGCAGTAATAATGAATACGGTTAGGCGTTCCATTAACGTATTCGCCGGTGATAGGTTTGTTTATAAATTAATTTGCATCATCTTACAATGAGTAAAAGTTTTGTTTATATTTACAAAAATGGGTCCAACAAACGTGGGTGGGTACGTGTCTTCAACATGATCATAATATTTCCACATATCTTCATACTATACCGGTCTACAGCACACCCACTGGACATTTTGATCTTGGTTCTCTTGTTTGTTTCCATTTAATCTCTTCAAAAAACAAAGCCAACAAACTAGCTAACGAAACATTTGAACGATTCGGGTGGATCGTGAGATGAGTCGTTCATCGACTTCCAACTGGTTAATACCTAAGATAAGAGTAGACAACTGGGTTAAGATTTTGATCCAAGATTTTGACAAATTGGTTGACATACCCTCGTACTAGACATACTCTATCTGCAGCTCCTTTAGTAGCTGCCAACCGGCCTTGAAGGTGGTACAGGTTGTACAACAGACGTTGAGAAGGAAAAATTGTGACGTTCAACTGTCGATGAGCGAAGAAAATGAAGCTATCAGAACTGTTCAACAGTGCTTGTAGGTGAATAATTTTACGCATTGGGTTCCTCAATGGAACCAAGAGGGTCGTCGGATTCGAACGTACATCTAAAATAACAGTAAATGTAGCGGAGGGGGGTCTATCACTTCTTTTCCATTAATTACAAATTTGGATTCGTTGATCAAGCTGGAAGCATTGCTGCGACACCACAGAATGTAGTACACTCAAAAGATCAACGCATTACTCTTTGCTCCGGTTCAACGGAACGTGCTTTGGCGGGTACTGATACTAAGGAGGTGGCGAATTGGGTAAAGAATGTAGTACTGATGAATCCATTTCGTTCGTTATTAGTCAGTTGATCACAGTCGATTGTCGAGGCTCTTGATAAAATTATCATTTTGTTGCTAGTCGCCCCCTCGACCGGAACCAGTAGTCAAAGGTTTCACTTTGAAATTGTCCGTACTACCCTTCGACAAAGTCATATCGCACCCTGCCCTGTGGAAGAATCAACTGATTCGTTAGCTTAGCATTTCTCCTACCGATGGTTGTTGCATTGGTGGGCAGCTTGGTCAGCCAACTTCGTTTGAATTTTTCGTCCGGTAGCTGACGATTTGCAATCCCCGCCGCCAACGGCAAGGCACCATGTTCCGGCGTTCGACTACGGCTGAACGTCAGAAGAACATCGTTTTTGAGATAATCGTTTCACATTATCCATTATCTCGGCTGCAGTTGATGGAATTGGAGCCACCCCGTTGTTGTGTCCACTCCGTCCGGCCTCTTTACCTGCATGTTAACTTGCAGGATAAAATCCGCACCAACGGTTGTCGACTTAGGGTGTAGAATCGACCACTAAGTTTGATTTCGTTTACGCAGGGCACTACGACCGTGTTTCCCTTTCTAACCTGCTCTTTATTCAGATACTCGATCTTGACATTATGACCACTGGTATACTTATGTTAGGTGCGATCGCTGGCCAGATTTTCCTTTTCGCTGTTTGGGGGTGGAGGGCGAGTCCGTCACGAAGTGCACTGTCGGTACCGGTTTGGTTTGATGCAGATTATCCGTCTGGTAGTTCAGCCGCTGGCGCAGTTCAATTTTACCCATAATCGATTTTTCTCTGTTAACTGGTTTAATCAACCGTGAGAAAAACATGGCTTCGTACCTTTTTTTGTCGTTTCGTTGTATATAAACAAAGTACCACAGTGTTGCCAGAAAAAGTTTTGAGTTTCATGGTGATAAAAAATTCTCCACTTTACAGAGTTGCCAAAACGCCTCATATTTGTTCCACATGGTAATATTCACCATAAAATATTGAACAAATTGGAGCTTTCATTCTCGATAAATGGAAAGACAGCTTTGAATCACGCATCCAATTCGTGGGGAAGTCAACAGCAGAGGAAAAATTGCGAAAAAATCAGATCTGGTAGCACATTCAAAGTGAATTTGAATATCAACTAGTGAGTATCATTGATTGAGCATGAAGTACAAATTTTACAATTTATTTTGATTTACTTGTACGTATCATATATTTTTGGATAAACAACAATTATCCATTAACCACTACCACGAAGATCTGAGACCCACCCAAGTAACCACGAGGCTATAATAGCTTGCATATATAGGGCATATGTATTACGTCTAGTGCATCATTGAAGTTGGATTAATGCTGAAAAGGACCCCACTAAGATCGAACTAATGCTATATCTTTTGTTATGCCATAAGACATTGCTAAAGTAGCATTATTGCATTGGTAATGCATCATTACATTCTTAAAGCTAATCTAACGCTTCATTACTTGACAACTGTTGAATTGATGCGATCCCGCATTAATGATGTTGATTTTGTGTTGAATAAGAGCAATAATATAATGCGAGTGGAGTGTGAGAACTACCGAGCGATCACAGTCCTAAACGCCGCCTACAAAGTGCTATCCCAGGTCATCTTCCGCCGGCTTTCACCAAAAGTAAATGAGTTCGTGGGAAGTTATCAGGCCGGTTTCATCGACGGGCGCTCGACGACGGACCAGATCTTTACTGTACGGCAAATCCTCAAAAAATGCCGCGAATACCAGGTCCCGACGCATCATCTGTTCATCGATTTCAAGGCGGCGTACGACAGTATCGACCGCATAGAGCTATGGAAGATTATGGACGAGAACGGCTTTCCCGGGAAGCTCACTAGACTGATTAAAGCTACGATGGACGGTGTGCGAAACTGCGTGAAGATTTCGGGCGAACATTTCAGCTCGTTTGAATCACGCCGGGGACTACGTCAAGGTGATGGACTTTCGTGCCTGTTGTTCAACATTGCGCTAGAAGGTGTCATGCGAAGAGCCGGGCTCAACAGCCGGGGTACGATTTTCACTCGATCCGGTCAGTTCGTTTGTTTTGCGGATGACATGAACATTGTCGGCAGAAAATTTGAAACGGTGGCAGAAATGTACACTCGCCTAAACGCACTATATGTACCATGTACAAAACGCTGATAAGACCGGTTGTTCTCTACGGGCACGAGACGTGGACGATGCTCGAGGAGGACCTGCAAGCACTTGGTGTTTTCGAACGCCGGGTGCTTAGGACCATCTTTGGCGGCGTACAGGAGGATGGAGTGTGGCGGCGAAGATGGAACCACGAGCTCGCTGAACTCTACGGCAAACCCAGCATTCAGAATGTCGCGAAGGCTGGAAGGATACGGTGGGCAGGGCATGTTGCGAGAATGCCGGACAACAACCCTGCAAAAATGGTGTTCGCCTCGAATCCGGCCGGTACAAGAAGGCGTGGGGCACAGCGAGCACGATGGGCGGACCAGGTGCAACAGGATCTGGCGAGTGTGGGTCGTCAACGAGGTTGGAGAGAGGCAGCCATAGACCGAGTATATTGGCGAAATGTTGTAGATGAAGTCATATCGTAAATGCGATGTATGGCTATTTAAATAAATAATAATATAATGCTTGTGGTTATTTGGGAAGTATAATTATATTTTATGGAATTTGCTCAAACTTCCAGATTGATGTCGATTTCGAACTAAAATATTCCTCTTCCAAGGATGGAATTCAAGTTTGGGATGACCTATTGGTACACATGATTGACTATTTGATCCACCACATAAACGACGAGTTTTCGATGAGAATTTTACACGAACCTACGCTTTCCGCCTTGAGCGAAGGTAATATTTGTAATATCCTAAATGAGGTTGAGTGCTACTTATTGCTAAAAAATTTCAGATTCTCGCTTGTGCGCAGTTTTAATATTGTCAAACTGTGTATTACCACCTACCAGAGTAACTGCGGGATACAAACTAACAGTTTCATCTACTCAAGAAGAAATCATTCTCTTCGCCGACACGGAACAGACAGCAAAACTGAAACTTCAGGATATATACGCGCGATACAAGGACCTCGTATTGCAAGTTAATACTCGGTGCCAACTACAAAGAATTGCAGGGGACGTTCATTGTTTGTTACAGTGACCTGAGGTATAAACTGCCTTCTTTGAAGCGTGCGGTTGAAGTATACAAAAATTGGCGCTTCCCAAGTAACCACGAGGCTATAATAGCATGCATATATAGGGCATTTGCCCTTAATTCAACATTTGTCAAGTAATGAAGCGTTAGATTAGCTTTAAGAATGTAATGATGCATTACCAATGCAATGAAACATTACCAATGCAATAATGCTACTTTAGCAATGTCTTATGGTATTACAAAAGATATAGCATTAGTTCGATCTTAGTGGGGCCCTTTTCAGCTTTAATCCAACTTCAATTATGCACTAGACGTAATACATATGCCATATGCATGCTATTATAGCCTCGTGGTTACTTGGGTATGGACCGGAGAACAATTGTCTTATGCAGCCAAACGACCTGTCAAAAAATGCAACCAAACGGACTGTCAACTTTTGATTTACTTTAAAGGAGCAAGTATTGTGATCAAGTATTGTTTTGACAAAAGCCAATTATGAACAAATAAGGGATTTTCTACTTCCATATTCAGTAAATGGAAGTATTTTCGGTGTATTATTTATTGCCGTTTGGATTACTAAAAATGAACAAAATTCTTTCTCTACACAGTGCCGAGCATAGCACCACCATTTCAACGTGTATTTCACAGAGCTATCAACTATCGTTTTTACAGATTATACATTAAGTCCCGAAATTGCAGTACAAACCATTTTAGCTGTTGTTGAGGCTGTGGCTACATTATTTGAGGTTATTACGAGTACCAGAAAATGGCCAGTGGAAAGACTTGAGGTTTATACCGGAAGGTTGCAAGAGGCCTGCTGGGCCTCAGGGCATCTTCAACGGCGGTCTATTTTTAGATCAACTTTATACCTGATTTGCATCAGCGAAACTTGAATAGAACTAGCTAAAATAGACCAACTTTGCGTTCCCCGCACCGGTGTTGTATTTCTTGTTGTTAAACCCGCCAACACGTGTCATCCTGTCGATCATGCAACATCAGAGATTAGGAGTTTTTTTTTCAGAGATCGCAGATTTTTCACAAACATTTTGCCATTGATTGGTTTGTCCAAATAATTTTTAATGCCAGTAGTGCATCGTTAGCTGACGACAAGGAATACTGGTTCTTTTGTTTAGCTGAAGGTGAGTGTGTGAATGCATGCTTTTCATTAAAACGATATTAAATAATGCTGATTTGTTTGGAAGCGGATAAACAAGAGTGGAAACGAAGAGGGTCACGTCCTGAATGACGCTCCAACGTCGACCGCGATTTCCGTTACGGTAATCAGAAGCGGTTCCAGAACTACTTTAGCGACACGTAAACCTACAACGAGAAGCACTTTCTGCGTTTCCGCATGCCAAGGTAGGTGTTCCTGGACATTATTCGACAACTAGAGTCAACTAAGGAGTGTATCGAAAATAAGCTATCCACAAACTTTCTTTCAAATTATGTTGAAAACCGATATTTTATTCATACAAAAAATTGATCCTTTATTGTACGAGGTTAAACTTGAACATACTGAAGACCGGATGAAATTTAAGTTATTCCTTCGCGAATTTTCGAACTTTGGATCGAATGCTCTTCATCAAGTTCCGGACAAGTGTTGCATCGCATTTTTTGGACGCTTGAGCCCAATTTTTTTTGAACTCCTGCATGTTCCCAGCTGCCTTACCAGTCTTCTTGAAGACCCTCTTCACGATTGCCCAGTAACGTTCGATGGGTCGAAGCTGAGGGCAATTTGGTGGATTGATATTTTTCTCAACGAAATCTATACCCTTTTCCGCAAGCCAATCGAGAGTGGTTTTGGCATAGTGAGCCGACGCTAAATCCGGCCAAAACAGTGGAGGTGTACTATGCTTCTTATATAAAGGCAACAATCTCTTCTGGAGACACTCAGATCGATAGATTTCCGCATTTATAGTTCCGGTAGTGTAAAAAATGGTTGACTGGAATGGAATGGTTGATATTGCTTGCCATATCAGTACCTTTCGACCGAATTTCTCCACTTGAATCGACCTGTCCGCATCGCTCACATCCTCCCCAACGACGGCAGTAAAGTATTGTGGACCTGGAAGGGTTTTTGAGTCCTCCTTTACATAGGTCTCATCGTCCATCAAAACGCATGCATCCGGACGCTGCAAAAGACGCGAATACAATTTCCGGGCCCTTGTTGCTGCTCGGTTCTCCTGTTCTGCACTTTGTTTCGATATTTTCTGCTTCTTGTAGGTCTTCAGGTGGTTTCGCCTCTTGATACGCTGGATCATTCCGACACTCGTTCCTGCTTTTTTGGCCAAATCACGTATTGACATTGATTTGTTCTTCATGATTAGAGATACCACTTTCTGCTCCAGTTTTGGGTTGGAAGAACCGGGTTTTCTGCCTCTTCCTGGTAGCTCATCCAAAGAATAGTGTTCCCCAAACTTATTAATGATGGTTTTAACACTCGCATGATGAATTCCAAACCGCTTCGCCAATTTTCGCATAGTAATACCCTTCTCACTTAGCCATGTGTCCAGAACCTTAATTTTCACTTCCTTTTCAATACGCGACATTTTGAAAACGCAGAATTTGAACCGCACAAACAAGTAAACAAAAGAAAGCTGACAGTCAAACGCACAGCATGCAGTGTTCAGAGCATAAAAAACCATCACAAATACATGCGTACAACGCAAATGTATGTGGATAGCTTATATTCGATACACTCCTTAGAGGCTTCTCCAAAATTTATCTGTATGAGCTATTTGCAAGTGCTTATCATGACCAATCTATGAATAAACCGATTTTTCACTTTGAAGACTTCATCACTTTTCATTTCCGAGCAATCGAAATACTATTCGGAATCTCGGAACATCCGCATTTCGATCTAGTCACCGTTTTCCGGAAAATGCAGTGGCTGTAAAAAAAACTAAGACAAGCATTCGTTATTTGGGAATGAAACGAAAAGGCAATTCACTAGCACCGGGAGCAACTTGAGGTAATTATCAGCATCCGAGCAACACAACTTTTTGTCCGCCGCCAGCATCACACGCAGCAAACACGGTTACGTATCCGTTCGCAAATATACCTCAGAATATACTCAATAAAATTGAGTTATTGTTTAGTAAAAGCTGAAGTTTTACTCAATAATTGGTATTATCATGTAGCGTGTAGTGTTTTGGAACGGTATTTTTCTTGTTCCAAATTGCTGCAAGAATGGATCAAACATATACCAGTTTTAAAATGATGCAAAATAGATCCAGTATAAAACAAAATTTACAACAGCGTGTGCAGCGATGTTTTTGCGTTTGGTCTAAAAAAATAAATCCAATCCACGATTTGGATCGCCGTTAAAGATGCCCTCAGCATCGGATGATACTTGAACGCAATCTACACTGAGAAATAAAATAACTCACAGAAGGACTATTTTTTAGTAAAACGGCACTATATTGGATATATGCATAAAAATAACTAAATGTTATGCATACAATGGGTATTTATTAAATTAATCAATATGCATAACTTGGATTTAGCGTTTAAATATCTGTTATTTTAGATCGATCTACGTTTGCCTGTCATTTTTGTTGGTTCAAGAAGTCTCGTGGTTTTAGATCTTCGAACAAAGTTAATTTGAAAAAAAAGTGACATGGATACAGTACACCAAGATTTGGGTGGAGAATTTTCATCGCTGTTGAAAAGTTAGTGGAAAATGTATCCTGCATCCATTATTTTCTATCCTACTTCCTTACTAAGAAGTGAACCTCCCAGTTTTTATGATTGATTAAAAAACACTTTTTCATTTAGAACATCAGATTAATACCGTGAACACTTTTCTGTTATTGACCCAAGACATGGCCAGCGGGTTCTGAAAAGTGAAAGTACTTCGACTGCACCCTTCCGAGATTCAACTAATGCAGATAAATGCGTGAAAGTTCAAGTAAGTTCAGACACCATCAAAAATATTCTTGAAACAGAGCTGTCCTGTCAAAAACTGCTGCACGGACTTGCCGAAGGACGATCGCTTCAGAAAAACGAAAAAAATCAGTGGGGTTGTGTTTTACACACGACCGGTTGACGTAGACTACGTTAACCCGGTTGATTAGTTTCGTAGTGTATTGTTCTAATGGGACGTTGGGTTAGCATAAATAAGTGAGAAAGTATGTTAAAACATGCTATGATCCCCTTCTTAGAAATTATTCGGCAGTCGTGGAAAGGGACGTTTGGTTTGAATGTTAGTATGATGAAAGGGCAACAATTGTGCTGCCTGTAGTGATTATGTTGATATGATCGACCAGCTGGAGACCATTATCCATATCGCGTAACCTCGAAAATCTATCGATAAATGATAAAGCTTTAAGAGTTCACACTGTTTCAGTTATTTTTAAATGTTGATTTGACCTCTACCCTTGCCTTAAGGTCTAGTCTGATCAAAATAGCGTTGATGTTTGTCCTCAAAGATCGTTAGACCAGCATTAGACAGTAAGTATGTTAGCAAAATCTCTTGTACATTCTTTAGAAAGCATTTGAAAAGTATTTGCACTTTGTCAAGTTGGATGACAACTTGATTTTATTTCCCACCTCGAGTTTAAGGCCCTTCTCTAGCTTTCCGACCAGTAGTTAGCAACGCATTACCTCTGGTTGCTTCCAGTTTCGCCCGATAACCTCGAGTTCGCTCGGCATCGGTACATGGTCAATTCGGAGGATTTTTCGAATGTTCGATCTTAACGCGCTTCCAAAATTTGGTGCAAACGGTTGCGCATCATAACGAATAGAGCATTGCACTTATTCACCCTTTCACAGTTTCTCGAAACTTATTTCTTCCTAGAAGTAAATACTCTATCCAACGCGACTCGTTAACACAACAGAATAACTGGATTCATAACAGTACTCATTGAAATGTGCATGTTTGAGAATCAAAACCATTGTCTGTGATAGGGAATTTCCTCGTTGAAACATGCCAGAACGCAACCATTCTTCTAAAAATATTAATACTATAAAAATCCCATCCCACCTCTATTTTTTTACCCTCTTAGACGTAGTCTACGTCAAAAAAAAACTTAATTGGCCGCACGATATGCTCTAAAACTTTGAGAGATGCTATGTAGGATGGACGGTAAGTGTATTATTTTATTTATTTTTATTTTGAAACACCATAAACTCGAGAGCTTGTAAATTCACAGGAAGATCACCCCAAACGAGAAACGAAATCTACCAAAGGCCGTCGTCGAAGCTTGCGATTGTTTGAAATGCAATATTCCGGGGAAGCCTGTTGAAGTAAGTACCAGCGCTCCTAGCTATATAGGCCACTTGTTTAGTTGAAATTATCGAATACTTTTTTAAAAGGATGTACATGATTCGGCAAACAAAGATACAACTTCAATTTCTTCAAATGTTTACCACTTTCACAGAAACTAACATGATTATTAGAGAGGATAGTTTAATAATAAGATGGTTGTGTTAGTTTGCGTGGAAGCATTACGAGCAATTAATATTTGAATCTTTGTTCACAAAAAAAAACGCCGTTTTGAAATATAATAAATGTGACACTGTTTGTAACATTTGTTATTTTTCTACGTCCCAGGCGGAATTCTTTTGGGAATGCAACGGAGAGAACAAAGTATCTCACACTGGTTTTATTCAGAATTGGATACGTAATTGCAAGGAAAAACCAAAATCAATGGTAAAGCGGAGCAGTCTGCATAAGATAAGGATATCTGAAGAGGAAGTTGAAGCTTATGAGGAACTGTGCGATTCCTCAATCATATTCGCGTATCATGCAGCTTCTAGCGCAGACGTTCAAGTACAGGCAATCATTGAGGGCTTCAAACAAATCGGTTCCTGAAATAATGTCCGAATTCCCATGTTTGTTGGACGAAGAAGCGGTTGAATATTATGTTTATTCAGGTATTCGGCTGTACATTACAACTAGTTGTTTTTAATTCAAGGTTCATCAGGAATTTGATCTCATGTTTCCGGATCGCCAAAACGAAACAAGCTTCGAGTCTGTTGTTCCGCTATGCTTAATGCTTAAGCATGAATTTGATGAAATCGCAAATGATGAGGACTAGGCGAGGGTATTAACGCTCTTAGGATTATCACCCATTTATTTATATTTTTATATTTTTCAAGATGGAATTCAAGCTGTCGTCAAAATTTCTGCTGAGCTTACATAACAAGGTGCTCGTCAATCGGATCCAGAAGATCTTCCCCCAATGGAGGAATTCTTATCGGTTTTCGTTCGTTGGCGTCAAGATGATAAGAATATGGAATATTATTTGGCTAATTTGATTGACACTCCACCCTACGTCTTTTGCGACACTTTCGCATTTGCAGAGGGTATCTATTACGCAATCATTGATGGTACCGCATTGGATTGTGGGCAAAATTTCATTCTGTTCTAGGGGTCATTCTTAAGTCGTATAAAGTTTTCAACTATCGAGTTCCATCGAAAGCAAAGAAAGTCGTGAGTTTCTTTGACATTCTTATTTATGATGCATGCATCTGTCAATAAACCTTGCGAAAAAATGCACAAAGCGATGAATCCTCCAGCCAATCTGTTAAATGTATAAATGACTAGTTTAAAACTTAAGTTCCTAACAGTAAAATGACTAAATTAATGAGAATGAAGTAAATCTTCGGCACCAAATAAACGATACAGAAACCTAATGAACCTGTTGTTAAAATTAAATAGTCAGCCCGGTTGAAAACTGGAATAACCTACACTAATAAAATTGTAAACTTAAAATTTATTTGGTTAGAACACATACTCTTTATAAGATATCCCAAACATTATTTTTATTTGTGTAAATATAAATTTCATTATAGTACCCTTGCCCTTTATAAGGTTACTCATAACACGTACAGGTGTGTCAAATATTATTTATGTGTGAGCTGCTATAAAATTTATGGTTTGCTTCTTATAGTTAAAAACTATGTGATTTCCACACATACCTTTGATATTTGAGTGCACACAGTCAAGATGGCGGCAGAAGACCAATTTTCTTCAATTGTTCTAAATCGTCTCGATCTTCCTGCAGAACTTCTAGGAATTTTCAAAGGTATTTGTTCATATTATATACAATAAATATCAATGAATTATTTTCCGTTATTTTCAGCGAAAAAATTCACCACAGATAATTTAGCGAATTTTCAAATTTTTCAAATCAAGGCAGTCCGGAGATTTTGTGTAAATACACTGGTTGATTTGCTGAGCACAACAATAACAGGAAAGGAAATTTTGAAGCGAGGTCAGCGAGGTCCTCTATCTAAAGAAAGTCAGCGAGAGCTGGTTCAGATTATCGCCGATTACCATAACAGCCTTGAAATTTCCATGAAAGAGGAGGTTTTGCGTGACTACGGTGAAGCGATTGTTACTCAATTTAGACACGAGACATTGGTATGCACTTTGATCGACAATCATTTACATTTAACCTCAATGTTTTCATTTCAGGATACGTATTTTGTAGCACGAAGTGGAAAGAGAAAGAACCACGGCGGAAAACTATACAATAGGATAGCGAACTTAAAACAAAAACGTAAGAAACGTGCGTATAAGGAAGAAGAACATTTGCAAGATAGAAAAGCTAAGGCTGACGCATCCGTCGGTGATGATCCGGTGGCAGAAGAATCAATACAGTGGCTAGAGCAGAATTCTAGTCCATGGAGCACAGTACTGGACAAGTGGATTGTGTCATTTGATGTCAGGAAACGGCACTTATTGAATTCAAGAAACGTCGAAGAGTTTCTTACAAGACATAGCCAGTATTCACACGAGCATGGATATCAGATCGTAAGTAAATCAAAAATTGTGTTTTATATTCAGTGTTCAGAATCACAAGGGCCTACATGCAACGATAAATTCTGTTGATAGATATTCTCTTGTAACAATAACATTGTATTACCATTTATCGGTGCATTTGACACGATACATAATGTATCGAAATTTTTTTTTCTAAAAATGAGTTCACTTGCAGTAATGCAAAGGATTCATCATTGCAGTTAGGCTCTTATGATTCTGAACGCTAGATAACTAGTAAAAACTTTTATTAGCGTTTTCGCATAACTGACAACAGAAATTTTCATGAACTATGAAAAATCTAATAGAACGTACAGAACGAGACTAAGAATACTTGTCGCAACTAAGTCGAAGAGAAATCACTTGCGACATTCGGATTTAAGGGCCAAATAACTATTTTCATCATCATAATCAAACCATAAACCGCGTTTGCGTTCAACTGAAATTGTTTAAATAAAAATATCATCATTGAGTTCTGGTTGGCGAATAAAATACAATGATGATATTTTCATTTAAACAATTTCAATTTGAACGAAAAAATTGGTATTCGAGTTTGAAGATGACGGTGTTGGTGATTTGCTCCTTTTGACCGAATGTCGCGAGTCGTTTTCGCTTAGATTTCGTTGCGACGTGACGAGTAAATTGAAATTTTTTTAGAACATTTCTATCACGGCTCGAATTATCGATGCCCGTTTTTTCATCTTTCAACAATTTGAAAAACCAAACACTTCGGTGTTGCATTTATCTTTGTCCTTAAAGTTCGAGATAGTTGATTCCTATGTCGATGAAGATCCTTTGGTGCAGTTCTTGCTTTCAAAGCCAGTGAATCCGAGTGAATATCTGTCTGAGGTCTGCGTAGAATAAGTTCTTCAGAATATGTGAAAGCTATCGTTTGATTATTATCCGGTAGGAAGGACTCATTCGTGGCAAGTAGCTGTTTCTGTAAGAGAGTGATGGAAAAAAAATCAGTGTTTAAACATCCAATGAAGTAAGATAGGTACTTACCGTCCAGTGCCTGAGAAGCAAGTCTTCTTCCTAATTTAATGCAAATAGAATCTAGTGAACGTTAGTGCACACTTATAACACTTCTGCGTCAGGTTTTGTTTTTGTTTTTTTTTATTAATTTTACAAATTTATGCTCCGGCCTAAAGTCACTAGAAACAAAGTCTGTCGGATGAACCTATCGAAGCAAATCGAGCAGCAGCCAAACGAACATGACGTCACAAGGCTTTCGATATGCTACTATGTGACGTCGTGCTTGATTGGGTGCATGGGGTTATAGTGTATGGATGTATTCGCCAGACTTTGTGATTAGTGACTTTACTCCTCCCGACTGAAATACGGCACTAATAGGTAAACAATGGATTTACATGCAAATTTCTATAGAATCAAAACAAACCCACGCGAAATAATGATGCCATTCCATAAAGAAAGTTTTTTTTCTATCAGATGCTGTTATGCATTGCGCGATAAATTATTGCGAAAGTTGTGTGAAACCGTAAATAGAACAAATGCAAATAGTTTTGAAATCTTCTAAAATTAGTGCGCGAATAACTCAAGTAATAACCGCGCCGGAGACACCAAAACGATTTAAGGTAAACAAGCAGTTATAGAAGTGTTTTCGCCAGAAATTATCGCGCAATTCACTAGATTTACTATATTTGTTTTGATTGTCTGGAAATTTGCTTTTGTAGCCTTTGTTCACATTTGGTTGTTCCACCTATTTCAGCCTAAAATTTGTCTGCACCCAATGGAGTGGAGAACACGGAGAAATGCAGACATGCAGAGTTAGCTTATTTTTCTATTTGCATCTCTTTTCTGCCGCTGTAAATATTACCCATTTGAGCAATTCTGTCTGTTCAATTATCGCAATGATTAAATAGATCAAATTGCTGAAAAGCATAATATTTACATCGAAAAAAGTGCGACTGATAGAAAAACATGCTAACGCTGCCGTGTAGATTAGATTGTTTGGTTTATTAGTACTATTTATTTGTTTTTTGTATCTTGTTGCGCTGAATGGAAATGTACACGGAAAGAACAAAATATGAATAAATTTCAACTTAAAACGTGTAAAAATAATATTGCTGATTTCTCATCAAACTGTACAATTACTTCAAGTCGTTTGGTCAGTTAACGTCAAATAGTTTCGCACTTTGATGCACTTATAAGCAATGAATAAGTCCTCCGACGACACCAAAGCAATTTGACGTAAATGTGCACTTTATTGACACTTTTTGCATTTTTGCAGCGGTAATGTTTTGAATGCAATCAGCAATATTTACATATTATCTACACAGAAAAAAATCTTTTAGTAAAAGCTGCCATTTTACCAGACTATGCCTATTTTCCAAACTACCATGAAATTTTCAGTCAAATTTACTACGTTTATTGTAAAACTTTCATGCAATATGTAAACATTACTTTTAAACTTTTCTTAGTTTGAATTTATGGGCAGCATTAGAGGTATTCAATAAAAAGAATCTTTTGACTTATCTTCTAAACGCATGGTTTTTTATCCTACTTAACAGCAATTATTGTGAAACAATCAAATTGATTATATAAAATATGCTAGCAGTTTATGAATGTGTTTTATCATTTTAACAGGTGGACATCGATTTCAAATTTTTGAAATTGGGAAACTACAAAGGGATTAACAAATGGGATCTTTTCCTACCGAAAATCGTCGAGTATCTTGATAAACCCTACAAAGACGAAATATCAACGAATCTTCTCAGATTTATAAAATCACCCGAAGCTGATAAAAGTATGTGATTCAATTGTGAAATGGCATTGAAAATTGACTTAAAACGTTGTTTACATTTTAGATTCGATTGTCGCAGCCGTTCTCATTCTGCTGAATAATGTTCTGAAACCTACTAAAGTGACTAAAACATACAAGCCGTCCATCTTGTCAGCCCAGGAAGATATCATCATTTTTGCGGAAACGGATGATCAAGTAATACAGAAAATCAATGAATGTAATTCATCTTATGGGTCGTTAGGTTTTAACGCGGTCCCGAAGCTGGCAAAGACATAATATCTTTAAGTGGCGGATACGAAGTGCATTATAAATCGATTGTATATAAGCTAGAAACAGCAGACAGGGCGATCGATGTTCTCGTGAAACTCAGCACGATTTTCGGATTAGAATATTCCCGAATTTGTCGACTGGTGTGGAACTTCATTTGTTCTTATGTTTATAATTTGATCGTACCAGAACAATATGAATCCATCAACAAGCTCAAACGATACTTATCAAAAGTTGCAGAATGTGCAGAATAAAGTTAAAAAGCTGAATGCTACGATTGCTGAAAAAATCCAAGGAGCATTAACTTCGAAAACCAGTGACCCACAAATTGATTTCGAATTAAATAAGTATTTTCAAAGGCTGCAGAATCCATTTGATTTTATTGAAACCGATTACAAATTTTTCAAATATTTAGAAGAATTGAATATTTTCCGTTTACCAACGGCAATTAGAGTAGAAGAAGAAAGAACAGGAGCAGATATATATGATAACGAGACAATTGACGAAAAGAAAGATAATCTTGTGATCATGGACATTGAATTTCAGCTCAAGTCATATTTTTGTACCGGAGATATTCTCAAGTTAACTATAGAAAACACTGATCAGCTAGAAAAATCCAGTGTAATAAGTAGCATTGTTAACGGTCAAGTGTGGAAAAATATAAAACAAAATTATCCTGGCGATATATTATTGCCAATATCATACTATTCTGATGACTTCGAAATTAACGATCCCTTAAGTGCACATAATAAGAAACATGTAATTTGTGGCTCGTATTACAGCTGTCCAACTATTCCTGAGCAATACAGTTCCAAACTAAACAATATATTTGTAGCTTGTATGATGAAAAAGTTGATATTAACGAAGTAGGTTTAAACATGTTACTTAAGTATGTTGTTCAACGTTTCAAAGAGATAGAGGAACGAGGAATCATGTTTAAAATAGATGGAAAGGAGAAAAAAGTAAGGTTTGTACTTGCGCTACTACAGGGCGACAACTTAGGTCTACATCAAATGTTAGGTTTCCTATCGTTTAATGCTAATTATTATTGTCGCTTTTGTCGAAGATCACGCGAAGAATGTCAGGTTGATGCAGAAGAATATAATACGTTTCGAAGAACCATAAAAAAATATGAAGAAGATGTAAATCTGCAAAGACCGTCTGAGACAGGAATTAAGGGGAATACGGCTTTCAATGAACTGCCCTCTTTTCATGCTGTCAGTAACGTCAGTGTAGACCCAATGCATGATTTTTACAGTAATGGAGTCTGTTCTTTTGGGCTCACTGCTGTAATGAACTACTGTATTTATCAAAAACAATTTGTCTCACTTAGCAAGTTTAATGCTCAGAAAGTCATGTTTAGTAAATCCACGTTAGATTCATCGCTTATCAGGATGGGAGATATAAACGAAACTTTTTTGTCGAACAAAAAATGTAAAACTGTACTAATCAGAGCTACTGCTAGTGAAATGAAGGCATTTGTTCATTATTTTCCATTAATAATGGGTCCATTTGTTCCCAAGAACGACGAAATCTGGGATTATTGCAAAAATTTGGTTAAATTGTCCGATCAAATTTTATCACCTTTCTTTAAGGAACATGATGTACAAGAATTTCAAGACCTTTGTAAAATGCACCATATTCAATACCAAAACTTGTTCAATGAATCTCTTAAGCCAAAACCACACTTTGTTTGCCACTATGGATCAGTAATTAGAAGCAGTGGTAGTGTAAGCAGAATGATGTATTTTCGTTACGAGGCCAAACATAAGGGATTTAAAGAATATGCGCGAATGGTGACATCTCGTCAGAATATTTGTTTGACTCTGTGTATTAAAGCAGCTCTTCAATTTAGTAATGACTTATACAAGCAATCATTTTTCAATGATCCATTGGAGGCTAACTTATCTCCATACCTCTTCAAAACTAAAGAATACTTTAGCTCTATAGCACCACCATACCCAGTCAATGTACATGAAGTTCAATGTACCAACACAATTAAATTTAAAGGAACTGTATTCAAGATTGGAACGTACGTTACAATAACGGAAATGCAAAGTATTTTATTATTTGAAATTGTTGATATATTGATAACAAAACAAAATAATCCTTTTATAGTAGGTCAGTTGTGGAAAATAGGTGATTATGATAATCATTTTCTAGCATACGAAATAATTCATAAAACAAACAACTATAATATTTTTAGTATTGTTGATATTGATGGACCACCATTTAATGCTCATAATGTTGTAAACAAAATCCTGTTCCGCAAAAAAAGAGACTTTCTGACAATGAATTTGTAAAAACCGACTATATTATAATGTAATAAACTATTGCTATGAATAATTCATTAGATTAAATTTATATCATTTAACATGTTAATTTATTCTACCATATTTTATGTTATTCTAGGTATAGATTTTGTTACAAGTTATTCAAACAATGATCACAATGTTACCAAGTTACAAGATATATAGATAGACTAGCATAGATGCTTTTTCAACGACCTTTACTGAACCCCCGGAAAGTACATATACATCTTTCATTTGTACGATACACATAAACTTTATAGCTCATTGAAATAAAAGTTAAGAACCTCACACATGAATTTTATTTGAATCAGACACATCAACTTTATAGGACATAGAAATGAAAGTTATAAACATCACACATAAATTTTATTTGAATCAGACACATAAACTTTATAGCACATCAAAATAAAAGTTATAAACCCCACACATAAATTTTATTTATCAGAGCAAATGAATTTTATTTGTGGGAAATTGCATATTTTGTATGTTGTTTTCACATATTTTTTATTTGTCGAGTCAAATTGCAAAAATTTATGTGGTTTCACACATAACGGGTATACGGAAATTTGCCTCGGTGTAAACCCCTTTCAGCATATTGTTATTTGGCCTTTTACCACCTGACATATTGTTAAAACTATATAGGAGATTGTTAGTTTATAGTTGTCAACTATAAGGGTAAATGTCGTAACAATAACGGAAACGGTCGTCAACAATAAGGGAAAGGGTCCAGGAATGGTTTGTGATTATGCATTTATTTTGCATAAATCACACAATTACAATAATTTGAGAACATCGGGCCTACCCTGATAAAAAAAATACATTAAACGTACGATATCACAAATCCTCCAACCATTTCTTTAATGGTTTGGATGATCCTCAAATAGGTCGTTAAGAAAAATAACCATACACTCAGCCAAATAATCTTAAGAATTTCTTAAGGTTCAACTTATGAACGAAACTTTAAATTTCATAAGGTTGACTTATGAATGGATTTTGTTTTACACGACGTTGTTCTTGTTCGCCTTTAAGCTTTCCTAAATTCAAGTGTTGATATATACTAGTGGGCAAGTAACTCGACCCATAACCTCTACGATCAAAATTCGAATCCAGGTTGCCCATATTTTTATTTTTTCAACATCATAATATTTCATAAGGCAAATTAATGAATTTCATACTGCTTTCTGATAGCAAATAATCATAATGCAATCTTATGAATATCGAAAGTTTATTTCGCTGAGTGTACTATTTTTTTAGGGTAAGCTTAACTAATCCCTTCTACACATAAATCACAACTTACAACCCCTCAAATATTCTGTCAAAACAACACAACGGATCAAAACACAAACAAAAATTCTAGCACCGAAGAGCGCAATTTTCGTCCTATACTATCCTCTATAATATGTGTTGCTTCTATGGACGAATCCAGGTTGAAAACAGAAGAAGCCACCGAGTGGTGATAAATCTGACAGCTCCCATGTTAATGTATAGGACGAACATTTTAAAATGCTTCTAATAAATTCTAATGATATTTTAATTAAAAGCGGTTTGTTGTATGATAGAAGAAAAATCCAAAACATCAAAATAGGGGCATTATTTTAATTTTATTTTTATTTTGCTGAAAATGGCTTTATTGAGTATTTTTGGATTTTTCTTCCATCATGCAATACAACAAATCGATTTTAATTAGAATTTCAATTGAAGTTTCTAGAAGCATTTTAAGAGGTTCGTCCTATACTTTAACTTGGGAGCTGTCAGTTTTATCACCACTCGGTGTCTTCTTCTTTTTTCAACCTGGGTTCGTCTATTCATTTGACGAGAGCCACTTTTCTTAAAAATGAGAAAAAGTTTAATCTATAATGGGTCTTTCGGATTATTTTCTGACTCATTTAATGTGGTGTTTCTAGTAAGCGTGTAAGTTCAGCCAAAACTTAAAAGGCAAATAAATAACAATGGCAACACTGAGTGTCATGATGATTCAATGAACAGAAAAGCGCATCGATTTCATGAAACAAGCTTCTGACCGGTTACCTAAAAATATTGTTTTTTGTTAAGTGCTCTCATGCGCTAGTGTGCCGATATCCATAAAACGCGTAAGATTAATTTATTTTCCTTAAGCAATGTCAGACTACACGATGGAGGAAATCAAACAAATAATCCGTTCGATCGCGATTTCCGGCAGCTCAGCTGGATTGTCAGTTAAGGGTCTGGTTCAAGATTTTAAAAAAATAGAAGGTTTCGATCTCCCTTACCAGCGGTTAGGATTCCGGACGGCCGATGATTTTCTGCGCAGTTTGCCCGATACCGTAATGGTAAGTGTTGACAAGATTGATCATCCGTGGCCTTAGCCACAAAGAATATCCTTAATGTTGGCATTTTGTTTGTCTGTTCAAGATTCAAGGCTATGGCACATCAGCAATTGTTGAACCTGTTGTAACGAAAAGCAACCAACACATTCGAAACATGGTCCAGCTCAGCAAGACGAACTCAAGAAGACGACCTTTCAAAAACAACTATGTTATTCCAGCGTATCGGTAAGCTGCTTGAATGTTCAATATCCTTGAATATATTTTTTATGTTCTTTAGATCTTCCAATAACCAATTCCATGAGAGAAGTAACGGGCAATCCTATGCAAATTATGGATGCAATAACAGCTTTTCGAATCGTACAACTAATTATCGTCCGTCAAACAGCACTTACGAAGCGGAAAGCCATGAAGGACCCCGGAAGGTTACTAATAGAGAATTCGATTTTCTCGATACTGCAGACAGGGAAGAATCCGACAGCTCAGACGACGGTCCGAAATTTATGGTAACTGAAGACAAAAAGCTCACTCAAGTTCAAGATGCAATGCAAAACATTAAAGTCTCCTCCAACCCAAGTTCTCGATCCGAAGAGGCGATTCCGGATAATGCCTTGAGGCTGATTAGCTCTGTAGGAATTCCCGAGGATGCAATGACGCTAAGCGATACAATCAAAGTCGCAACCATTCCGGAAAATGTAGTCCCAAAGGAATCGGTTCAAATTTTTGTAACTGAAGTTCACAATCCTAACCGCGTGTGGTTCCATTTTGAGAAAAATGCCGAAGTTATTGCCGAACTAATGAAGGAACTGGATGTCTACTACTCATATCTTGATGAGGATGAGTGGCGCTTAAAACCCTCCAATGTAATCGTTGGATTCTATTGTGCAGCATTGTTTCTCGGCATGTGGCACAGGGCAAAGATTGTGGAAGATGTGAGAAATAATAAAATCAAGGTTTACTTCATCGACTACGGAACGGTCAGTTTTATAGAGCTGAAACATGCTAAGTTCTTGGCAAAATGCTTCATACGAACGCCGGCCCAGTCCATGCGTGCTTCCATGGCATATTTGAAACCGCTTGGTCATTGGTGGACACATGAAGCTTCATGGGAATTGCTTTCGCTGGTGAGCGAAAAGGTCCTGCTTGCCTACGTCGTTGATGTTGATAGGAAGGTTAGAAACAATGATATAGCGATGATTTATAACTTGAAAATTCACTGATATTAATTTCAATCACAGGACAATTCTATGGATGTAGTTTTGATAGACAACACTAAATCAAAGGACCGTGTTATCAATCAGCAGCTGTCCATCAAAGGACATGCCATTTGGGAGCTAAATCAATCGTACGAGGAAAAGAGCGTAAGTTGATAGTTTTATTACGGCACCTTCTCAAAAACCCCTTTCTTTCTCTTTTTTTTTTTATAATCCTCCCAAAAAACTTTTCTCAGTAACCCTTCTCTCCTTGCCTCCCTTTTTTTCCCCACCCCCCCCCCTCACAACAAAAAAAAAAACATTGAAAATTTCAACTTCATTTATTTTTATACAGTAGAACATTTCCGATGTAATTTTTTGTGTGTGTTTATTGTCGTGACCTGACCGAAGTTTTCAGCCTCGATTATGTTGCTTCACTGTTGCTGCTGCTACTGGTCCGTTGCTGCCAAAGTTCGTTACAAGAATGAACTGAATCAGCACAGCTAGCTGGTATTTATAGCTAACGGCCTCGTATGTCAATGCGTTGCGTTGGTTTTGTTTATTCTTACGAATTGAGGAGATTTTCGCATAGCTTACTACAAGTTTTATTTCGTTTGACACTATGTTGATTATACTCAAATCGAATGGTTATAACCAAATCGAGAAGTAAATTAATACTCTTAAAATCCTTCAAACCATCTTAACATTTTCTTCACAAATACTCTGTATACTACATTTCCTCTTTTTTTCATCCCCGGCCACGCAGTCATCATATATATATTATTCATTACCACAAAGAACCGATTTTAGTGAACTCGCATTTATCTATTTATATGCAACACCACCAGATACTTACCCCCACCCCCGGACAACTACTATGCCCCCCAGAGAAGCAACGCACCTTATCCACAAAAAACTCACCACCACATAACAGTCGCGTTATTTTCCCACTATGTTATGCCTTTTTTTGTGACTTAAATCCAAACTTTTCTTTTTTAAAAAACCCCTTTTTAAACCCCACCCACACACCAGAACAAGCACACTCAATTTTGCTTTGGAAATTTTAAAGATAATGTTTTACTATCAAAGCAGTAAAGACTCGGAGATATTTGTTTCATAATTACAAGTTAAACATTAAACATTCTTTATCCATGTCACCAAATCGACATGAATAATCTTGAAATTTTCCTATCCGCTTCAAGTAATATCGGCTCGGACAGTGACCAGTTATAAGGCCTGTATATAAGGTTAGATCTATTTTGGTGAGATCAAGTAATTCGAGTCATTGAAATGTTTAGAGTAATGAACCGCTTTGATTGCCTAGTTTTGAAAGTGTTGTTCCAGTTTGCCTCGACTTTCCAGCATTCCTAGGTTCATCTTTATTCTAAGTGAAGAGCCAGGTAAACCACAAAAGGGTTCAGGTCCTACGAACTGATGAAATCCGAGTCTTGCTAGTTCATCGGCTCTCTCGTTTCCATCAATTCCACATGGCCAGGAACCCAGTACAAATTAACTTGATTACAAGACAAGTGATTGAAGATATTCCCAAACATGCTTGGAAGTGCAGGTTGCTGACTAAAATGCATTTAGAGTTTGTTGCCACCGGCAATGAAAAACGGGTCACTGTTCGCTTAGCTAATTATTTATTTGAAAATGTAAAAATTCAGTCAGTTCATTAAACTATTCTTTAGAAATTCATAATATGAACTTACCATTTCAGTGACTCTCTGTCGCTAATTGCTGCTAACCTCGTTTTCACGGATAAACTTCAGCGTATCTATATAAATGTAACTAGATAACAATTTATTTTATATAGATTATATAGATTACTTACAATACTCCAAGAATTATCACCACAACTTGGCTTCTTGTTAATTTTCTACTGCCTTAATTTAAACTTTGCTACTATAGCTTATATTTTGCAACCTCATAACTTTGCAAAGATAATGCAAAAACAAAACAATGGTCACTACAGTGTGTTTGACATGTCTAAACCGAGAGCCCTGTCGTCTTTTGCTCACTGTGCCCATCAGAAAAGTGTGACGGTACTATGCTGGTCGTAACGCCTGCCGTAACATTCCCGGACCCGTAAAGTTGCTCCGGATCAGCAGCTTTACCAGGATCAGCCACATCGAGAACTGCTATCTTAGCCACCGGCCTTCGTAGAACACCAGTAGCAGTTTTAAAATCTGTTTGTCTGATACGTCCATTCTTCCCTGGTATCACCTTCAGAATTCACCTTCAGAATTCTCCCTCGAGTCCACCGGTTCCATACTCCGCCGTCGACGATGACTGCAACATCGCCTACTTGCACTGGTCGAACCCCCGTAAACCACTTCGTTCTGCGCGTTATCGTCGACAAATATTCCCGAACCCATCTCGTCCAGAATTGGTCTAGCATATACTGGCATTGCTTCCATCCGCTTCGTAGACTACCTCTCGCATCCGTCGGCGTTCGTTCTGGCTGTTTCACTCCATTAGAACATAGCAGAATGAAGTGATTCGGCGTGAGAGCTTCCTGATCAGATGATTCCAACGGCATGTACGTTAATGGTCGTGAGTTTATCGTCGACTCGGCCTCACACAAAACTGTCTGATAGACCTCTTCGGACGGCGCTCGTGATTGATTCAGTGCTCGCATTGCTGACTTAACTGACCTCACCATTCTCTCCCACGCACCACCCATGTGAAGGGGGTGCCGGTGGATTGAAATTCCACTTCGTATTTGCGTTTGTGAACGTGTCCGACAGCCCACTGTTGACTTATCTGATCTGACCTACGAGCTCCCGACTAGCACCCACAAAGTTGGTTCCGTTATCCGTGAAGATATGTAATGACGCTCCTCATCGTGCGATGAATCTTCGCATGCCCAGCTTGCATGATTCAGTTGTCACATAGCTGACCGCTTCGAATTGCTCTGACATTCAGGCACGTAAACAATGATACCCAGCGTTTGACCTGATTTGATCATGAACGGGCCAAAATAATCGATGCCGACATTGGTGAACGGTCGTACGCCTGGTGTAACGCGTTCTTCAGGAAGAGCAGCTATTCGTGGAACCTGCGGCTTAGCTTTCAGTATTGCGCACCTTCTGCATCGTTTACTGACGTCTTTATCTGCTGAGCGAAGTCCGGAAGTATGAAATTTTTGCCTCATTTCATGATATCATTCGACGACCAGCTTCGTAATGTGGTGGTACTTCGGTAGTATTATCGGATATTTTGCATCATACGATGCAAACGGTGAAGTTTCAATCCTGCCAGCCATCCGAACGACTCTATGACTGTCTAAAAAGGGTGATAAGCTCCTTAATGTACTGCTTGGTTCAAATTTCATTGCTGTTGCATCCAGAGCTGCTTTCTTCTCATCTCATCAGCATAGTCAACTGCTTGCGCCTCACGCCAGAGAATCTTCTCAGCGTGCTCGAAATCTTCTTGAATAAGTAATGCTACTTCAGGAAGCGGTGTTTCATTCCTCACCTTTCGACAAATATCGATCAAATGAACAACGTACGCTAGCAAACGTTGCAGTCGCTCCCACTTGGAGAACCTGCTACAATCGACAATTCCAGACCGGATGACCTCCCGATGTACGTGAACTGGACGTAGCGCCTCTGAAATGTCTACCGGGTCTTGCTGTTTTTCGATTGGCCAAAACTCCTCAGATTGCGAAAGGAATTTAAGTGCATTGAACCATTGAGCAGTTGACCTCAAATCTGGACCGTTGTTCAACTTTGTGGCTTCGTCTCCATTAACTGTGGAGGTAATCAAATACCAATGGATCCTTATCCCATTGACACCAAAGTTGGCAGTTGCAGGTTTATTGTAATTACAAACATAAATTCATGGCGACGGAATTCCCGGCAATGAAATCCTGTCGCAGCGGAAAATATGCCCCAAAACCTATGAGCTTGCGGGCACACTTGGCACCGAAGCTGGAGCGTATTGTCAGCAGAAAATGTGCCCCAGTGACTTGACTCGATACCCGGGTTGGCATATCAACAACAAGTGATGCGTTAGCGGAACTGCACGCCGTGGGTAGGTTTCCAGCCGGACGGCAACCATGCAGCCATCATTTTTACCCAATACTTCATCGGAAAGCTATCGAAACCCGAGATGTGGCCATTCAGCAGCGATGCAGCAGAAGTGATCGTGGAGAACGACATCTCCACACATAACGTTGCCGGACACACAATCGACGTTCTATTCGTCGTGGCGCTCATCGTCGCCGTCATCATCTGGAGGTGGCACAGGAACGCTCGCCGCCTGAAGGACCTGGAAGCGCGGCGCAAAGGCTGCGTCAGCAACAAAACTTGCAGGCATAATACGACGCGGTAGTGATCGCGTTGGTGTCCCCTTACATCATCGTCATCGTCTGGCGGCGGCAAGAGAACACGCGCCGCTGGGAGAGAAGCAAGGAATGGTAAGAACATAAAACTAACTCTGTATCAAAATGGAAAATATAAGTTAGTCTAAGTCAGAAAGTCTCTCGCGTCGGTTGAATTTTATATCACAGTCCGTGGTAGAGTTAGTGCCCTTGCGGGAGCGGGGTATTCATAGTTACTAGACAAAGCAAACTGTTTCCCAGGAACAAACTTCCATTCGTCGATGCTAGTTTCTTCCAAGAACTCTCCTACTCTAACTGCTACATACTGACGATATCTGCGGGCATCTGAACGGATCCAGGACAATACTGTGCTGGAATCGCTCCATATGAATCGATGGACTGCACGAAGCGTATGATTCTCCTCAATGGATTTCAGCAAACGGACACCCATTACTACGGCTTTCAACTCAAGACGGGGAATCGACAACGGCTTCAATGAAGGAACCTTAGCTTTCGATGATACAAGGACGCAGCGTGCTTGGCCACGATCAATAATGCGAAAGTAGCCTGCACAGGAAAAAGCTGGCAAACTTGATAACTGGCTGGTATATATTCAGGAAAATAGCATCGAGGAATTCGAAGTTCGCTTAGATCTTGGAGCTTACCAATCCATTTCTCCCAAAATATCATAATGCCTTTTGGTACAGCATCATCCCACCCAACACCACCTGGCCAAAGCTCTTGGATAATTATTTTACCGTGTATCAGCAGATGAGAAATAAGACCGAGTGGATCAAACAGGCTTCGTGGGCGCGGCATCTCCAGATATTAAACATCGTAACTCTGACGGCAACGCGAGAGAAAACATGAATACGTCATATTCTGGTACCCACATCATCCCTAAAACACGTTCCGTTTGATTCAGCTTGTCTACAGAGAAATCTTTCTGCGCTTCCGAACTGCCAACCCCGATCCGTCTGTGCACCTCTTCAGAATTGGACATCCAATTCCGAATTTCAAATTTTGTTCTACCATGTACCGTTTTTACTCCTGTAGCTAACTTGATTATTTCCTCCTCCGTGTCACGACTATCCAAATAATCGTCTACGTAGTGGTTTTCTACGATGGCTGTTGCTGCGTCTGGAAACTGCTTACTCCATTCTTCGGCATTCTTATTTTTTACGTACTGTTGCCATATCCATAATGAAAACTTCTGGTGGCATATACTTGTACTTACGAAACATGAACATCTGAGCTTGTCGGTCCTTGCGACGCATGCTGAGCTGCATAAACATTTCCCGTATGTCTCCAACGATGGCCACGCTTCGCTGCCGAAAGTGACTTAATACTGCATTCAAGGCTGTAAGCAGATCTGGACCCTTTAACAGCATTGAGTTGAAAGAGATTCCGTTTACCTCCGCTGTTGGTTCCCAGATTATTCAACTTCCTGACGAGAAACATTTGCTGTCCACGTCAGACACAATGGCTGAATTTCCTCTTCAGCCCCCAGTTGATCGGCAAGATTTTTGTCCACTAGAGTGATCGATGAACCTTCATCAAGAAACGCAAATGTTTCTATCCGACCCTTCTTCCCATGTAACATTATCAGCACAATACGAAAGAGCGTCTTACTTTGTATTTGCTGGTGTACCGAGACCACGGATGGAGATTTATAACGTTTGTCTATCTTATCATCTACTCTTGGTTGCCCTGGGTTGTGATTCTGTTTACAGCCTTTCACTTCGCATAATCGTGTCGATTTACACGGCCACCTACCATGGGTAACTAAGCACCTACTACACATTTGATTCGCTTCTTTCTACTACCTTCCAACGATCTGCTACTGATTGTGCCTTAAACTTAGCACAATATCTAACTCTGTGACTAGTACTCTGGCATACAAAACATGGTTTGTCTTGATTTTTTGCTTGCTTACCAGAATCCACTTTCTTACATGCGCTGTCTTGTGAGTGAGTGTTGTTGAACGCCTTCTCCCGGGGGTTCGACTTATCATTTCGTCCTGGTCTGAATTGATCCGGATAGAATGTGGTGACGTCACAGGCTGCTGAGATGAGTGATGACATGTAGTCGCGGAATGTTCCAAGATCGACTACACCCACGCGTCTCTTGAACATCGCCCATTCCAGGCGAATAGTGATGGGTTTGTAAGGTGAGCTTGTTGATTAGCTGCTCTCAAGTACCCAACAAGGTTTTGCACTACTAAACCGAAATTGATTAGGGTTTCTAACTTGTCGACCTTCGGTGGTGGAGCTTTTCGAACTTTACTAAGCAGTGACTGGATCAGCCGTTCAGGACCTCCGAACAATGTTTCCAATGTGTCCTTCACTTGTGGGACCGATGACGGCAGTAACAAATTGCTCCGTACTGCTTCCATTGCAGAACCCTTTGAAGACGCATCAAAATTTCCGCATCAGAATATCCGCACATATCTGTCGAGTTCCGATAGCTGCTAACAAATAAAGGCCATTCTTCCTGCTTTCCCGTAAACACTGGAAGCTCTTTTGGGACCACCTGCCTGGCAGCCAACTGTTGTTAAAACTATACGTTTGAAGCCCACGGATTACGTGACTGATGTGTTACAAACGGTGCATCAATTAACCTAGACTGCGGTATTGGAAATCCAGGATCCATACTTTTTTTAGGATACACACAACCAAAATGTCATGTAAATTTCTGTCTCCAGAGACCGACACATGCAAGCGTCCTTTAGCACATAAAAATGAGTTGAAAGAGATGAGAAAATAAATTCAATCGAACACATCTTTCGTCGAATTGCGTATGTGTCAGTTTGAAGAGACATAATTTTACACGAAGTCTTATTTTACGTTCCCCGACTTTTTACAAACATGAATTACGTCTCGTGTAAAATTCATAATTTCTAAGTGTGTAGGCTTGGGGATGCGTTTATTCAGTCAGCATTGGTGTATTTCTTTTCTGCCCAACGATCGGACAAGACTGTCTGCGGTGTATCTGACGGACGTGCCTGCATTGGTGGCTTGGTTAGTGGTGGTGCTGCTATCATCGAGAACGCTTGTGGGTTTGGTGGATTTTCCATATACAGTCTGGGCAACACTGGGTCCGCTTCCGGCTGCGGTAAGGAAAGCTTTGGCGTTGGAAACGAGGTCGATTGTTTCTTCCAAACGGGTGTTTACGTAACTGGCACAGCTGAAATTGGCACCTTTAGTATTGTCCCAGTACGTTTTGGAACTTCCTTCGATTGGCGTGCAAAATTTGCAGTCACGGGAACAATGGGTAGCTGGATGTTTCCGTCGTTGGTATTAGACGTAACTTCACCCGAATGGGATACATTTGTTGCACCGGCGTGAGTTGAATTTCTCCCTGGAGCTGGTTCGTCGTCTGGCTTTGTTCCCGTCAATTGCTTCCTGTGTGTGTCTATCCAGTGTCTTAACTTACTCGAACTGCTCATTTGGCTAGAACGAAAAATACTGCCACTTTCTTCAGCTGTGGCTTTGATGAGTGCAGCGTACTTTTCGTCTATATACTTTCTCCGAAGCTCTTCCTTCTCCTTCATGGCCACCTCATGTCGAATTCGCTCCTGTTCCTGTTTCTCAGCAAGCAACTTTTCTTTCTCCCTGAAAGCCTGCTCCAGGCGGACGCGCTCTTGTTCCTGACGACGACGTTCTTGCTCTTGTCTTTCCGCCAGTAGTTTCTCTTGCTCCTCCAATGCCTTATGTTGACGTATACGTTCTTGTTCCTGCTTTTCTGCCAACAGTTCTTCCTGTGCCTTCTTCTCTTATTCAATACGAAGCAGCTGCAGCTGTATCCCAGTAGATCGAGAGCTAGTACCAGATTTTCACGAAACCGTAATGCCATCGCTGCTTGTTGTCGATAGAATGCATTCCTTGTATTGCCTCACAGTGCTTGATTGTTACATCCACCTTTTCACATGAGTAATGGTATCAACGATTACATTTATCGCAAGCTACCATATCCTCCTCATGATACTGCGCTGTGCAATCCGCACAGTTGCACTGGGTTTTATCAACATCGTTCACCCTCGTGGCCATTGCAGATCAGTTTGCCTATCACTGGCGACTTGCCAAAAGGGTTCGGTGAAATTCTTTAAAGAATGTTGCCACCGGCAATGAAAAATGGGTCACTGTTCCCTTAGCTAATTCTTTATTTCAGAACGAGCTTATAAGCTGTAAAAATTCTGTCAGCTCATTAAACTATTCTTTAGAAATTCATAATATAGACATACAATTTCAGTGACTCTCTGACCCTAATTGCTCCTAACCTCGTTCTCACGGATAATCTTCAGCGTATCTATATAAATCTAGATAACAATTTATTTTATATACTAAAGATAATACCCACAAAAATCACCACACCCTTTTTTTTTTCTTATCTACTATTTATATTTCCTCATCTTCAAATAACAAAAAAAAAACAATGGTCACTACATTTTTGACATGTCTAAACCGAGAGCCCAGTCGTCTTTTGCTCACTGTGCCCATCAGCAACGTGTGACGGTACTGTGCTGGTCGTAACGCCTGTCGCAACAGAGCTGCTTGACTGTCCGACATAATGCATGTATTTGGATATCTATAGTTTCTGCGTAAGCATATAACAGAACATCCCAGAATTTCTTGAATTTCAAAAAATAATACGGAAAATAATTTTCCGCGTAGAAACCGCTGGTATACCCTCAGTAAATCACTGCTTTGACGTTTGATTGTTTACATCCGCCTCAAAGCTCTGCCGCAAGTCGAAAAAGTAGACGTATTTAGCTCACCGGAAGTGATTTTAAAGCGATTAACATAGGTGGCAAAAAAAATTAAATTAGCTACAGGTGAGCGGTTCCATATCATTTCAGCAACGAGTAATTTTCATATTTTTTGATTTGCATGAAACCTCGCATACAAGTTTTTGGGGAAGAAAAACGCCGTTTTGCATACTTGGTTCGCCATTTTGAATCTAGCCTTACTTATGAGAAGGGCCTATGAAAAATGCACATGATATCTTCAAAAAATTGTATCTCGGAAACGGTTTGTCCGATTGGTTTGGTGTCTTTGTCGAAGTTTTAGACAATTGTTGGTGCTATATGGAAAAAATATGCACGGTAAAAAAAAAGTTTGGTTTTTGTGTTTTGAACTAAAATATAGATTTTCCCTTAAAAGTTACATGTCAATAATTTTTTAATTATTCTTATGTTATAGCTGACTGAAAATGCTATCTAGTGCACAGTAGGTTGTTCTGGAGAAAAATAGGTTACAATGAAAAAAGAAAATTTTGAGTTAAAATGACACTGACAGCTTAAAGATTCGAGTGAAATTCTCTGCCTTAAAAGTATTTTGAAAAACAAGTTACAAAATCCCACTATCAGGAACAATGATTTCTTCCAGTTATTTTTGGTGTATTGTGTTGAAAATGTGCATTCAACTCTTGCATATCGCCTAACAGTTTAATCCATTTAAACTGGATGTGTTTATACTGTGCATATTTTCTCTCTATTGCCGAACATCGCCACAGACATCAAACCGATGAGACAACTCGATTTCGAGATACACCTTTTTGAGAACTGCAAATGCAAGTTCCTCAATTAGCAAGATTCAAAAGAGCGAATTAAGCTTATTTTTCAGGGATGGTGATTGTGCGCAATAAAAAATAACATTATATGTTGGATATCATCAGTTTATTTTTATTCCTGTATTTTTATAAAATTATTGTTTACACAACTTTCTTAACAATATCGAATATTTTGGCATTATTGTCAGGACAGTTTGAATAAAGCTTTGCCTTTATTGTATTTTCTGATAGAGGAAGAAATGAGTGGAATTTTTGAGTTCCTTGAATTGTTTTTGCATTATTATATTGATTATTTAGCTGCAAAGACATATTTTCGTATTCTTCTAAAAAACAAAAACACACCTATATTCTTCTTCTTTTTTTTTTTCCCCCATCAACCCACTCCCCTCGCCCCTCCCCCTCTCCCCCACCCCCCGCCTTTTCCTCGTTTGCAAATCCATTCAGCGTCAATACCATACTTTGACTTAAATTTACAAAGGGCTAGAAAAGTTTTTTCGGTTTTTATACTGTGAAGCAGCATCATCTGACATAAAATAATTTTTTTTATGTTTTTATTTTGATCAATTTGTAAAAAGTTTATCATTTTATCAATAAACAAATTAACAGCGACTGAATCATGTCTTAGTTCTTCAGAAATTATAATGAAGCTAAAATGTTTAATTTGCATATTTTCAGTATAATATATTACGAAAGGATGGATTGTGGCCTGTTGCACGTTCCAATGGTGTGATTGAACTTCATCCTGCAAAATGAAGCTGTAATTTTCAGAAAAGTCACAAATAGCTAAAAATTCACCATCTTGCAAGTTTTGTTTTGTAGTTTTCAAAAAATTGGATTGTTCGGTTTTTACAAAATCATGCGGAATCAAACTTTCTAATTTTGAGCTGAAAAATGAAACAAACTCATCGGTTTGCTTTACAATAGTTTCTAAATCACATCTGTCAGTGGTAACCCATTGTTCGAATGAAAGCTTTTCAACAAAGTTTTCTTCCAGTTGTTTCAATAAACTGTCTTCTAAAACTGAGGTATCTGGGCAGTTTTTACATCTTCGTAGATGGCAATGAGTTGTCTTATTTTCGCAAAGTAATCTATTCGTTAATGTTTTTAGATCATTCAAGACATTGTATTTTTTTAAGCTATGTAGAATTAAATTGACATTTTCATGCGTAGTGCAAACGCAAACATTATGTGTTCCTGTGATAGTCAATAGTTTACATTGCCTTGGCCGGAGGCAGCGGTGTTCCTGTGATCGTCAAATCTAGATTTAGATGTGACCCGCCTTGGCCGGAGGCTTGCAAATGATGAAAACCCTATTTTTACATTGACGTACATTTCATTAAAGCGATTAAAAGCTTCTCTCAATGTCATCATTAACAATCTTTTCTGAACAGCTAATCTCTTATTTCCTGTCTTTACGCTAACAAAATCTCTTTGGCCTGGCATTGCACGGCTTATATCATCGTCCTCAAAAAAATTCAAAACCAGTTCTTTTGTTTCATTACTCAAAGCTTTTCCAGAGCTTGAACCTTGAGATGAATCAAATACATTATCTCTTTCCTTTCTTGCATCTGATGCCATATTTCTACTGGTTTTAAATTCGTCTACAATTTTTTGTACTGACCATGATTTTGGTAACAATGATAAAATTGATAGTTTTTCTTGCCTTGTGGCTGAATTTAAAAATTTAATTTTCATATTTTCTATGACTTCATCAAACTCGTTTGCTTTTTCTGTTTTAGCGTCTAATTTAAAAAGATTTCTTCGTACACCTTCGACGATTTCAGCGCACTTTTTTTCAGGATAGTGAACATTTTTAACCTTACCTAAATCTATAGGCGAAACACGAATAGCTGCTATTCCTCGGTTGAATATTTCGACGTCTACAGGCATCGTGAAGTCTTCATTTGATTGAATTGTGCTTAGCGTTGACGCTGATGGTATCGTGACCAAACTTTCATAGCTTTGCGAATCAGGTACATCAGGTATGGTCTGAACAGTTGGCATCCTTGAGCCGCCGGCTACGCTTTGTTCTTCGTTTTGGGTGAGGTGAGCTCTTGAATCAATATGTAGACGGCAAGACGAACAAATACGAAAATCCTTGGTGTTCAGTGTGGATACCTTGGAAAATCCAATTGATTTTAGTTTTTGGATGATACCATCCGTGAGATATCGCAGCTCTTTCGAACACTGAATGTCTTTGAATGGGCGAATACATCTTATTTTACTCATTTTGTAATCTGTAACATAGAAAATATTTTCCAATTGTTAGTTTTGTACGAAAATATCACAAAACATATAATTAAAATGTGTATTTAAAACTTACCTTTGCACCAAAACGTGTTACACTTTCCTTTACAATTATTATGTTATCAAACAACACTGGATCTCGTTCAAAAACACAGGATTATGAGCTGAAATTACTATAATCACTATGCTACTAGCAACCTTTCTGCATTTACTGTTTGGTAGATACTGGATGAATTCAGAACCGAGTCAGACATTATTATACAGCTCACGGGTAGAAATCATAGAATGCTGGGTAAAGACTGTTGGAAGATAGGTAGAGTTGAACGCTCAGGTATCGTCGAACCTTCAGGTACGAGTTTGGAGAGTTGGAGCGAGGTAGATTTGCTGGCGTAGGTATATTGTTATTGAAGAAGATTGTAAATTGTATATACCTGGAATGAATAAAGAGTGCGGCGGTTGTTGATTGAGGTATCAGTCGGCAGCCGTCTAGTTTGATGGAAGGTGACTAAGACTGCGTTCTTTTTATTTATTATTAAGAAACGGTCATCGACGGAGCTAGCCTCGTTATGGCCAGCGTGGCCATGGTGGACTAGTTCCAACAAAGACCATGTTTACAATCACCAACTGTACGTAGTACAGCTAACTGGTATCTAATTACCTGTATCTAATACTTGTTAGCACGTTTTCAGCACAACGCACCAAAAATCACTTGAAGAAATCATTGTTCCTGATAGTGGGATTTTGTAACTTGTTTTTCAAAATACTTTTAAGGCAGAGAATTTCACTCGAATCTTTAAGCTGTCAGTGTCATTTTAACTCAAAATTTTCCAATCTTTCCGAAAAAAATACTTTTGAAACTGGAAAAACACGGAGTACATCCGAAAAGGGCCAAAACTTATTAAGTTATCAAAAAAATCAATATTAAATCAGTAATATCTTCTAAACGGTGCATCTTAGAAAAATGTTACCGAAGTACTTTTTGCTTGCAAATTTGATGTACTTTCATAAAATTAGGGTGACAAACTTTTTTGACTTTTCTTAATAGCTTTTTTGAAAATTGTAATTTTTTTTTTAAAAAAAAATTTTTTTTTTCATTGTAACCTATTTTTCTCCAGAACAACCCACTGTGCACTAGATAGCATTTTCAGTCAGCTATAACATAAGGATAATTAAAAAATTATTGACATGTAACTTTTAAGGGAAAATCTATATTTTAGTTCAAAACACAAAAACCAAACTTTTTTTTACCGTGCATATTTTCTCCATATAGCACCAACAATTGTCTAAAACTTCGCCGAAGACACCAAACCAATCGGACAAACCGTTTCCGAGATACAATTTTTTGAAGATATCATGTGCATTTTTCATAGGCCCTTCTCATAAGTAAGGCTAGATTCAAAATGGCGAACCAAGTATGCAAAACGGCGTTTTTCTTCCCCAAAAACTTGTATGCAAGGTTTCATGCAAATCAAAAAATACAAAAAATAAAAACTGGAAAAATTTCCCACTTGTTCGTGGAATCGCTCAGGTCCGAAATCTGATCGTGCGTGGTTGCAATCGGAACCATACCCAGCACGCTGTTGCCGAGATATATGGAGTGAGCCGTGGTGCAGATCAGAAGATTTTTTTGAGCACCAGAAGCATGGAAGTGTTGCTGATCGGCCGGGGCATGGACGAAAACGTAAAACGGATCACCGAGAGGACCGCAAAATCATCCGAGAGAGAAAAATCCGTTCTTCACCATCCAAAAATGAAAGAGAAGCTGAGCCTTTCAATTTCGGATCGCGTTATCCGTCGATGCATCGCTGAGCAAGAGTTGAAAAGTCATTTCGCCCGGAAGCGACCGTTCATCAGCCGAACTAACAAGGAAAAACGTCTCCAATTCGCCAGAACCCACTTAGCTAAGCCTCTGGAGTTCTGGAAACGTGTTGTGTTGTCCGGCGAATCCAAGTTTGAGCTGTTCTACAAGAAACGGCGGCAAAGAGTATGGCGCAGAAGTGACGATGGACTGCAGGGTTGGCATCTCCAGCCAACCATGAAACACACGGTGGAGGTAATATTACGGTCTGGGGCTGCTTTTCGTAGTTTGGAGTGGATAATCTGACCCTAATCAATGGGGTCATGACCGCAGACGGCTATATTGATATTCTCTGTGAAAATCTGGAGGAGTAATTGCTGAAAATGGGGTTGGAAGGCAACTACACCTTTCAACAAGATAATGATCCCAAGCATACGGCCAAGAAAACGCTCACCTTTTTCCGAATCTGTCGCATCAAACCCTTAGAATTGCCGCCCCAGAGCCCTGACTTGAACCCAATCGAGAATCTTTGGGCGATTCTCGATAATAAAATAAAAAAAAAAAAAAAAAAAAAACAGACGTAACCAACAAACAAACGTATCATGTGGCGTTGGAGAAGGCTTGGGACGAACTGGATCCCTGGCTACCTCAGAAACCTGGTGGAAAGCATGCCAAAATAGCTACAGGTGATCTTCATGGCGCAAGGGGGACATATTGATTACTGATGACTTGATTTCACCGATTTTTCTGTTGACTTTTGCAATTGATCTTTATTTTTCGTTATACTTTAAAAAATATTTTTTTCTGAAATGGTTGCTAATTTTCGTTTGTCGAAAACATGTTTAGGCGCGCAACCACAGAACTCAACACTTTATAACATTTCTTGCAATTCAGGATCAACCGAATGAAGATCATATATAATAGATACGAATGCTTGTAGTATTTTTCATTTACATAAATGTATACACTATTACATAAATATTTCATGGGAATGCCAACTCCCCCCCCATTGCTAACAATTTGTGAATAGAGGGCTGAGGGCCGGCTCTTCTCCCCGCCCATTGAGGCATCCTCATGTTAGATAGCTCGCTCTTAGGACCAATGGTTCAATCTTGTTGTTGGAAGGAGATTCTTTATATCCCTGTGGAAACGTATAGGTGATGTTGCCTATCGATGCACCCAACCCATTTTTTGGCCTTTCATACAATGGCATGATTAGGATAATTAGTGGTTATTAAAGCTTGATCAAGTCTAACAGAGGGAGAGCCCATTGCTGTCGGACTTAGTTTCCGTGCTACAATGGGTGATAGTACATATCATACATCATACAATGGTTGGTAATATAAAAAAAAGAACATTACCAGTAAGCCAAACCAAACTTCCATGTGTATCTTTTGACAGGATGTAAAGGGTGTCCACGATGAAATTGCCACACACAAAATTGATTCGCAAAATTCGAGTTTTCATCCGATTGCCATCAAATTTTCAGGGATTGAGAAATAACTATTAAACTTCATTTTACTATTTTACTCGTATTTTATTTACAGTCCATACGCAAATGCCCGCACCTTGGCCTTAACCCCGGCCATAAGATTCTGCACAACCTGTGAATCAACCGTTTTTTGCATGTAAACCCATACTTTCTTCAGTTCCTCGACTGTCTTCACTACCTTAGGTCGTTTAAGAAGGTGCTGCTTCATAATCGCCCAGTACTTCTCGATGGGGCGGAGCTCCGGAGAGTTGGGAGGGTTGAACATTTTCGGCACGAAATTGACCTTATTGTCCGCATACCACTTCAGCACGTCCTTGGAGTAGTGGCATGAGGCCAAATCCGGCCAGAAGATTGTTGGGACGTTGTGGGCCTTCAGGAGAGGAAGCAGCCGCTTCTGGAGGCACTCTTTTATGTACACCTGTCCGTTCATCGTGTCCTGGGTCACGAAAGGTGCACTCCGCTTCCCGCACGTGCAGATGGCTTGCCAAACCAGGATATTTCTTCGCAAATTTGGACATCTTCTGAGTGCGGACATGCTCCGGAACGCTGAACTTATCCTTGGCCGTGAAAAACAGGTTGCCGGGGATCTGTTTGAAGTCGGCCTTCACATATGTTTCGTCGTCCATGATGCAGCATTCAACTTTCGTCAGCATGTTGAGGTACAACTTCCTGGCACGGGTTTTGGCGGACTTGTTCTGCTTCTCGTCGCGATTAGGGGCCTTTTGTACCTTGAACGTTCGAAGCCCAGCCTTAGTTTTGGCCTTCTGGACAAAACTTCGGCTTAGGTGCAGCTTCTTAGCCACATCCCGAACGGAGGCGTTCGGATTTTGGTTGAAGGCCCCAACTACGCGGTTGTGATTTTTGGTGTTGTACGGAATACTTTTTCCTTCACTTCTGGGCTTCCGATCGGTGGTCAACCGTTCCTCGAACCGCTTAATCACTCGCGACACCGTGGAATTCGCGATTCCCAACGTTTTAGCGATAGAACGATGCGAGAGATCCTTGTTCTCGTGATGAATGCGCAAGATTTTATCACGCACGAGCTGTTCTTTCGACTCCATTTCCGCGAGTTTTGATCACAGGACTTTAAAACTTGCAGGATGTAAATAATGCACTATGAACAAAATCCACCCAAATTTTCATTCAATTCTACCCAACGGTTAAAAAGTTAGAGCAATTTCATAGTGTGGCAATTTCATCGTGGACACCCTTTATCACAACGCCCAGCTCTTTTGCAAATCTATGACTTTTGTAAACATTTACAAATTCATTAATGAACTGTTCTTTTTTTCGCCGGTCACTGTTCTTCTGAAAAAAAGCCCTTTGGCGTTATTGGATAGTATTAATCTCTATGATTACTTTGTCCAATTTGTCCAAAAGTAAAACGTTATGGTCAGTTATGGTTGCTTACTACCTAAACACTAGATTGAATGGTGACCTAGGAGAAGTAAAATTACATTCTACAATAGTGATGGAATGAAACTGATTACTCATTGTTTTTTTTTTGAGTAAACTATATTGGATAATATCCAGTGATAGTTTTTCCCGACATGTAAACATGTAATATCCAGTGATAGTTTTTCCCGACAGTGACGTTTTTCCCGACATGTAAACCAGTCTTAAACCGGGAAATTTTTAACATTTGGTCCGAGAAAACCGGGAATAAACCGGGAATTTGAAAATGAAAATTGAGTGGCCACCCTGGAGATGGCAACCAAAGACATATCCTGACGTGGTGGTATCACATGCTGATTATTTTGATTTAATGCCGCGTCACATATCTGGCATAGATGCACTAATTTTACACGTGTGATCCAACGGACATCCTGTCCTGGACCATTGAATGGTGTTGCAGTTTGGTGGGGCTCTTTCCTCAGTAATATTGATGTGGGATTTCCTCTTAGCTGCAACACCTTTCTTATGCGTTCTCTGACATGGTGAGCTGTAGCCACGCTTGAATATAAATCTAGCTAGATAGGTATATGTTGATAGACAATGTGTTCAAGATTATTGACAATCGTAGGGAATCGACTGTTGGATTCACTGAGTAGAAGTTTTATTAAAACTAAGAACGTGGCGCCTTCTTATTTTGTTATGTCTCATTTCAAAGAACCATAATAAAAATACCACACATTGTAACAATGGTATACACAAATCTTATAACGGCTTCATTCTCAATAATTTTATAATAATAGATAGGGAATAGGCGTGATGAAGCTCTACTTTGTAACCGAATAGTGAATCTTATAGTTGAGCAAGGCTCAAATAATTATTGTTAGGCTACACATTTATGACGGCTTTGAAACGATTAAACAACTTAGAGATTAGGATTTGACAAATAAAAAGAAGGCAATGAACAGAAAAAGTAAACGTAAACTTTTCTACAATAGAACTATAGTATTTAACTAAATAACGCAGAAGACAAAAACTGACTAAGGCGGACAAAGTGATAAGTGAATTAGACGTGGTAAGACGAGGTATGCATCGATGACTTTCAGAGCACATAAGAACTAGACTAAAGAAGTTATGAAGTGTCCTCTTCAGCATATAAACGTAACACTGACTGACTAATTAAATAACATAAAAAGACACAACGAGAAATCTTCTCTCTCATGAGTCCCATCAGCAAACTGGGACTTGTAACATCAGACATTACTAAAACTGGTAGAATTCAAATAGCTCCACGACATTTTTGATTCAAGAAAACTGTTCAAAAAGACTTTCGCAGCACATAAATGATGAAATAAACTACAAAAGACTGCAGAAAACAAGGCCAACCAAAAAACCAAAAACAAAAAAACACCCCACACAACACCGCGCACATGCACATCTCTGCACATGGGGAAGCAAACATGAAAATGTAACACCTGTTGAGGCAGTGTCAACAGCGTCTCTATCCTAATACAAGACAAAATGCCCTCAAAACGCGACATGAACATGACTCTAGGGAAGCAACATGAAAATTACCCTTTGACATTCACTTCCCCGGACGACATGATCCTGCACGGCTGGTGAAATGCTTCAAAAGGAGTTAAGTTATATAATTCTAACGCACAACGAACAATACAATAGCTTCTTATTTTTGGTTCGAGAAAACTGCTTCCAGACTCTCAGAGCACATAAATGACACACTTCACGGACTAAACTACAAAAGACTGAAGAAATTACGAAACACCGTATTGAATTTGCAAACGCAACACTGACTAATAAAATTAAAAAAAAAAAAAAACAATTGAAAAAAATAACAGACGAAAGGACTCAAAATTCTCAAACGTGGCTCCTTCCGAGTCATTTGCAACAGCGTCTTCTTGGACGACATGTTCCGTGTACGGTTGGCAAAATGATTCGAAAGGATTTACGCAACGATATCATCAAAGGCCTGGCGTAGAGGTCTCTACTCTATTCAGAGTCCCGCCAGTAAACCTTCATAAAAAAAAAAAAAACTTTTGAACAGTTGTTTCTGCTTAATACCCCGTTCTCACTAAAACAAATATTACGTGATATAGAGTATCTTGATATCCAATGCCATGCACATTATTTGTGCATAGATGTATAGATGCTGATATCAAGATAGTCTATATCACGTGATATAAGTTGTAGTGTGAACGGGGTGTAAGTGAAGAATTTCGAATGGATGAATTGTAAATTTTCATGTATGTTTTGAAGCATTCTATAAAATAAAACTACTAAAAATACCCAATTTTCAGTAAAAAGAAACGATAACAAATCGGTAATTTTTCACGTTTATCTTCCTGCAATTCCCAATATTAGCTCATTTGTGCTTACGCATAATTTTGGTGTGTGCACTTTTGAGCGATTATCGGTACTTTTTAACGATCTTTAGGTATTCTCATCTTAGCGTGCGCGATTATAATGACAATTCAAGATGTGTTCAAAAATGATAATACAAATTGAAAGGGCCCGAGGGTCGATTACAAATTACGTATGCGATTCCTGAAAAACTTACGACTATGTAATCATTTATCGTTGCTACCACTCCGGCGGCTTTTTTCGTTTTTGATACTCCAAATGTTCCCAGCCAACTGAACTATAGACCAACCGATCCTCTGATACTCGTCGTACCTCCAGGATGCCTACAAGTCTAACGGAAGCCTCCGATCCTTTCATCACAGTCGAGCCAGCGACCAACAGTCATCCAGGTCCGGTGTTTGAGTATGGAAAGGCGGTCTTCCAAGCCGTCCACACAGGCAAGTATAATTGTGTTTCGAGCAACTTCCTTCCGGCAACATCTGTAGCTTCTAGTGATCAACCCACGTGTGCACCTGGCGCCTTATCCAAATCCGAGTCGCCATCACCTGGAAACTTCATCTCTGACACTTCTGGCGGTTGATCCACTGATGTTATTGTGCTTAATGACGTAGTACCTGTTTCTGCTTTTCGGATTTATTACTAAAACGTGTGTGGACTCCGAACTAAGGTAAATTCGTTTTTCTTGGCGGTCAGCGAATGCAATTACGATGTTATTGTATTGACGGAGAGCGATTCCACAATGCGCAGCTATTTGGCCCCAAGTTTGCTGTATACCGCACCGATTGCAATCCAACGAACAGTTCAAAGGTCCGTGGTGGTGGTGTTTTGATTGCGGTCTCCAAGTATTGGAACAGCTTTATCGATTCCACGTCGACAAGTATTACTCTTGAGCAGTTATGGATTAAAATCTCGACGTCTAGTCGAATTATCAGCGTTGGAGTAATCTAACTACCCCCTGACTGACGTGACAATATGACATGTATGCTTGACCATCTGTATTTCATTGATTCTATTATATGCAACCTGGCTCTAAATGACTTATTTGCAGTTTGGGGATTACAATTAACTGTATTTGCAGTGGAAAGCATCGGATAATGGACTTCTAGTAGTCAACTCTCCGGCTGTGCGTTAGTCGACGGTCTTTCCTTCCATGGCTTGACTCAGCTTAATGGAGTACCAAACAAAAATTCACGGTTTTTGTATCTCGTCCTTGGAAACGACGCAGCTAGCAATTCATGTAAAGTTGCAGAAGCTATTGAATCGCTCATCTCCCTCGACGTCAACAATCCAGCTCTTGGCATAATGGTTGACCTTCTAGATTCGATTACGTTTGACGATTGCGCCGATGTTTCCAAGATGTACGACTACCGCCGTGCTAATCATGCCGATATTTGTGCTGCTATTTCCCGTATCGATTGGCAACCTATCGATGATTCCGATTGCATTGACGATGCCGTGATCTACTTCAGCCACGTTGTTCGCGATATAATTGCTGAACATGTCCCTTTGTGTCGCCCAAAGCCGAAGCCCTCGTGATCCAATAGCCATTTGCGTCAACTCAAACGTGTCAAAGCGAAAACGCCGATACGCGATTCGTAAGCAGTCATCTCTTCGTAGAAACCCTAAAGGATTTTGATCGTTTGTGAATTCCAAGCGCAAAAAGGTTGACCTGCTTAGCTCTGAGCCGGTTCCGATCAAATAGCATCCGCGACTAAATACAATCCAAGTAATGCTTTTGATTTTCATGCATTTTATATTGACGAACACGCCCTCCTATTGGCCCTCAGAAAGCTGAAAGGATCACATCTCTATGTTCTTGCTCTTAGGTGTTTGAAATCATCATGAACGATGCTTTATTCAATTCCTGCAAAACATACATTTCAACGGCTCAGCACGGATTATACCCGAAACTATTTGTTGCAACGTATTTAAACGAGTTCGTTTCACTTTGTGTTTGCATCATGGATGTTGCTGGTCAAATCTATGCTGTTTATACATATTTAAAAGCATCATTTGATAGTGTGGACCATGGTATTTTACTGGCAAAGGTCGAAACACTTGGTGTTTCTATCCCTTTGGTGTGCTGGTTTGAATCATACCTGGCGAGTTGCCTGCTCTGCGTGAAAATCGGATCATCCCTCTCGGAACGTTTCACGAATACCTCCGGTGTATCTCAAGGCAGCAATCTCGGACCCCTCCTGTTTACGCTGTTCATCAATGAACTCTATCATCTTCTACCTGTAGATGGGAGGGTGTAGATTATTTTTAGCGTGTCGTTAAAAATTATGATCATCAACTGTTCTGAGGACTGTTAAAACCTCACGTGTAGAGGATATGGTGACGTGGTGCTCTTTAAATTTCCTGACACTGAGCATCAACAAATGCAATGTTATTTCTTTCCTCCGAAAGCGCAAGCCGATTTAATTCGATTATCGTATTTCCGCTAATGTACTTCAACGAGTAAGGCAGGTCAAGGATTTTGGAGTGACTCTCGATCGAGATAACCTCCAGGCCACACTAACATGATGTAATAGCGAAGGCAAACCGGCAACTTGTATTCATTTTCAAAATATCTGAAGACTTCCGGGACCCTTGGTGCCTGAAATCATTGTACTGCTAGTTGGTGCGCTTAGTACTGGAAAGTAGTGTCGTTGTCTGGAGTCTTTATCAACGCTGTTGGATTGCGAGGCTGGAATCTGTTCAGTATAGGTTTGTTCGTTACGCACTACGCCACCTACCATGGCGGGACGCAGCAAACCTTCCTGCCTACGAAGATCGGTGTCGGTTGCTTGGAATCGATACGTTGCTACCTACGTGACAATCATTCATTGTTGTTGTTTTTTACCATACCATTTAGGTGGTACTGATAGGCAAAATAAAGTAAACACACTGTAGTTTTTTTTAATATCTTATTTTTCATATTCTTTTCAAGTTTCACTTATGGAATAGTATTTAAAAAAAAGAGTTCGACTTGAAGAAAAAAAAATCGATTCGTGTTGAAAAAAAAAAAAACAGTGACAAACAAAAGTTCCCACTTCATATTGGCTCCAGAGAAGATACATTTAAGTAAAAGAAAAGCATTTTTATAATTTATGTGTCCTTCTTTGGCCTTCAGGACCAGGTGCAGGCGCTTCGGCATGCTCTCCTCTAGGTTCCTTAGGTGCTGTGGATCAAGCTCTACCCAGGCGCGCTTCAGGGCTTCAAAATAGTTGAATTTGTTGGTAACACCAGTTTTGTCGACCCTGGCATCTAGAATCGCCCACAAATTCTCGATGAGGTTGAGGTCCGGGAATTGTGGAGGCCATTCCAGCGCTTTGATCCGACAATAACGGAAGAAAGACTTGATCTTTCGGGTCGTTGTCGTGCTGAAATACGAACTTCTCTTCAATACCCGTCTGGATCAGCGAAACCTCCAGATTTTCTCGCAGAATGTTGATGCAGAAATCTGCCGTCATTATCCCGTCGATTTTCACGAGGCTACTCACTCCACTCCACGAAAAAAAAAACACCCGCAGACCATCACATTTCCTCCTCCATGCTTCACCGTGCCTTGGATGTGGCGCTCCTGCAGCTCCTCACTCGATCTGCACCACACACGAACCCGCCGCTTTTGATTAAAAAGGCGAATTTTGATTCGTCCGTCCAGAGAACTGTTTTTAAAACTCTACGGGCTTATCAGCATGCTCAATTGCAAACCTGAGCCGTTTGGCTTTGTTTGCCTTGCTGATAAATGGGCGCTTCCGGGCAACTTCGAAGTTTCGATAAGAGTGGTTGGAGGATTCCGATGAAAATGAGGGTTATTCCGAGAGTCGAAGTGACGTTTGTCACTTGGTGAAGTGAGAAAGGTCACTTGCAGTGACGTGACTCTTCTGGGTAAATCAAATGTAGTGTTACGTCACCGCAGGTGAGTTTTCTCACTTCACCAAGTGACAAACGTCACTTCGACTCTCGGAATAACCCTCAATGTTTCAGATAACTTATCGGCTTTCAAGGCAGCAAAAAGCAAGATTTTTCTCCCGTACTTTTCCTAAGGTTTGATTTTATTTATATTTAATTTTAAATATTTTTGTTTAAGTAAAAAAAAAACAGGATTAAAATAAATCTTTTTGCTTAACAATCAAGAAAAAAAATTCAAAAATCATTTTTATGACCCCCCAAAAACATTTAAAGTTTGGTTGTCATCTTCAATGTGATGTGGTATTATGACATCCAGTGGCTTTTTAATCCGGTTATGACCGAAATAGCGGAGTCCAAACTAAAAGGCAGCCCGATTTAAAAGGTCCTAACAAGCGAATTGCAAATGTATCGCGTTGCCATTAAGTAATTGAAATAATATCCGCTCAGTTGGACTCTTTCTCAGTCTTCCAATAGTACCAAGAGCCCAAGGACGGGACACGCAACCCATCCTGGATTTTGCGCACCAAAGAGAACAGCAACCTCGAACATCGTTCTAGATAGAACCGTCAAGCCTGGCAATCGTGCGAGAGCGGAAGCTTCCATCAACTAACATTGTCCAGACTGACACAGGAGGGCTTGGACCACTCTGCCTGTGCCAACTCAACATCAATATAGCCATTTTCTCTACAATCGTTACGCGAAACACATGGAAACAAATCTTCGCTGCAACCCCAAACGTTTTTGGTCGTTTGTGAATGCCAAACAGAAGGAATCCGGATTATCCAGTTCAATGACGTCTATATAAGGACGACAATGACGTCTATATAAGGTCTGGCCCAGTAGCCACAACAATATTAGTGAAATGAGCAAAATTCGCACATGACACCATAATACCATCGCACTCCTTGCGCACGCTACACCAGAGCTTGGAAAGTGCTACGTCATACTATTTTTTTTGGTTCGTTCGCTCCGTGATTGTTTATTGTGTGCGCTATAAAACTTAATTTTTCGATTCATTCCAGTTTATCGATGATGGAAAAATGGCTCTATATCGCAACTCGATTGTCAAGTCCCAGCGTTTGAAAGTTAGTGTGGCAAAAATTCAACTTCAATTTTTGTTGAATTCTCTATGAATGACCCATGTTATCGAGAGGAAATGCCATTAGTATCATGATTATTTCCACAAGTCAGCATTTGTAATAAACGTTTGAACCGATTTTTTTTTATCTGAACCAATGCATGCTCATAGAAAGTTAAATAGGGTTACGTCATCTCTCGTCGGCTCAGCAATGTTTACATTATTTTTGCTTCCAATACAAGCAAGCAGTGCGTTGCCCCAGACCTTATATAGATGTCATTGCTATCAGGAGACATCGACTGCCCGGGTTTGCTGGCACAGCTAAATTTGTACGCACTCGAGCGCCCACTTCGACAACGTGATTTTCTGCTCTTGGAACCACGGAGCAGAAATTACGCTTTGCATGAGCCTAATCGTTCATTTTGTCAGCAGTTTAACGACTACTTTGTCTTCTTTTACTTCAATATTTTCATTGACATGTTTCGCCAAAGACTTCTAAATCTTCTCCGCACCGCTAATAGTTACCAATTAGATTAAGTTTTATTCATTGAGACATCAATTGTCAGTTGAAATTTTATATGTTAAATAAATAAATCTTCCTCACGAGTACACTAGAAGTCGTCCGACCAAGACGAGAGGATCTTTTCGCGTGGATGGGCGTTTTGGAGGTGGTCTGGCAGGGACGAGAGCTGTCGTGTGCATGACGTAGGCGTCCTGACGCTATAACAAGGGAAAGAACCTGACTATTGCACAGGCCACAGAAGAGAATAGAGTCTAGCGAGGCTTAAGAGCATTCCCTGGTTAATGCGAGGCTGGCTAAAGAATATAAATTTTATGATGTTCCAGTAATTTTGGTTAGTGATATGATATTATACACACCATCATCAGTCGTTTACCAACCAAATCATGGAATGCACGACGAAACGACCGATGGTCAGTTCTCTGTTTCTAGGTTGTAGTATCCATATAAAATTGTATAGTGTAATACCGGGTTGGAAGGAGGGTTCGATTGACTACCATCGGTATATAAATCAAAGGAGTTTTCGAAGATGGGAAAAAAGCCTTCGCACATCAATCCCATTATAAGCGTAACTGTCCCATTCAAGGAGTGTGACGAAAGAAAACTTGAATATATTCTACAGGATGGTCCTAAGCAACGGAAGCCGGGAAGTGGCGGTCCGCGGTTTGCATTTACGCCAAACGTGATCAAGTCGCTCCGTGAAAAGATTGCTCGCAACCCGGTACGTTATTCCATCAGGAAACTTTCCAAGGAAGCCAACATTGCTTAAAAACCTATGCAATCATCAAAGAAAACTTGCACGCATCTTCCAGAGCTACAGTGAAACGCCACTTGATTAAAGAGTGGACAAAGGAACTACGAGTGACTCGTCTGAAAAGAACGTTGTTTGTTGAAATATAATCCTGTTCTCCGACGAAAAGCTGTTCAGCATCGATGCTGTGTTTAATAGCCGCACAGACCGGTTCATTCTACCGACGAAACATCCAGCTTGTGTCAGGATGTTTGGCATAGTGGCGTCCATCGGTTCCCTGTATGAACGGTAACTTCTCTAGGGACGTTGAAGGATGGAGCGCCATGTCGCACCTCAAGTCGGACCCAACGATGGCTGATGGAGCACATGAAGTTTTGGCCGAAAGATATGTGGCCCCCTAGCATTCCGGACCATAACCCGTTATATTATTCAGTTTGGGCGTATGTTGAAGCACAAGTCTAGAAAACATCTCAACCTAGTGTGAAAACTCTGAAGTCTGTCATAACGCGGTCATGGCAGTCGATGTCGGAGGACTATGTTCGAAAGGGGTGTTCTAGCTACCGGCGTCGCCTTGAGGCTATAAAAATGGATTATGCATCGAACCTTTTTTTTTAAAGGGCCTAATAAATACAACAACTCGAAAATCTTAATATTATTTTTTAAAGTAGTTGAAAATAGGGTTTAAAAGAAATATCATAAATTTTCGCATTTTATCCTACCGCACCCTTTATATGAGCTCTATCACTACTTCCAACAGAAAGACGCACAGGTTAAATATGTACTTTGCATAGATGATGATTCACGTTATATTGCCGCATATTTAAATAATCTTACTTGCGTTCTAATCAGAATATTTTTCAGACAGAAATTTTCCATATGCGCTCGAAATCTTTTTGGGAATTGTTTCCTCGGTAAGAAGTGTTAACTAATTAGTATAGGATGTTAATAAACTATTCTTCGTTTTATTTTGTATTTCTCAGATTCGAAGACCTAGAAAGCGGAACGTATCCCACACTGGTTGAGTTAGGAGAATGCCTTTCTTCAGGTTTCAACTTCGAACAGTACTTTATCTTATCCCTACATGACGACGAACCATATCTGAAACACATGTTGAGTAGGCCTCTATCAGTTCATCCTAGAATGTTAGTTAATACTGATTCAGATGAATACATCGAATACATAAACTACATGAGTGGGTTGAAATCAAGTCAACTCGAAGAAGACGACCTCTGCCAGGTTCCGACTTTTTTATGAAATACTACCTGACAAAAAAACAGAGATTGACGATATCCATATTGTACCTGGCATGGAAAACAATTTCGTGCTAGAACAGAAAGACACCGTAGATGCACAAGTTCTTCGTGAAGAAAAGGACACCAGTTATGATTCAGTATTGAAACGCAAGAAGCAAGTGAAATTCATGGAACCGGAATTCACAATTATGCCACTGTATGAAAACTAAAGTTTTACACATTTAAATTAGACCAGTTTATGGTGGAATCAGTCTGGTATAACTTTTCATATCACTTCTATTATTTTGCTTCGTGTAACCGAATCCTCTATTTAAAAATGAATCTGATTTATACCTTATTTTATTTTACACATGTGAGATTAGTTCTATCATCTCAGGGTACAGTTTTAAATTAAAATGTTACGTCTGCTTAGCCTATCTTCAATATCCAAAATAAAATAATTCGTTTACAAAAAAATCTGAAGATCGCGATACAGTTTTCGAAATTAAACACACTTAGAAGAGAAAGGTTTATTGTCACCGCGATAGCAAACGGAAAAAATCATATCCTATTCTTAAGCAGTCTACCAGAGCTTTAGGCAAACAAAGAACTGCCGGTGGACGTATAATTGTTCCATGTTACAGGGGGAGGTAGCTCATCAAAACTTCCGGTCCACCTCTAAGCATATTGCTGTGAGGTACCAGGTGGGTCTCCACCGATTGCCTGTCGATTTGCCAATTCTGGAAGACGTCTGCATGGAGTTATCTCAAATTATAATAATCCGTCCACTATATCACAACACATAGCGACTGGTTGGACGGATTGGAGATAATGAAATCATTGGGTATAGGACCAAGTCTCCCCCGGTTGTTGCGAAAAAGATGAGCTTAGGAATCAATAGAAGCGTAAAGTTGCCAGAAGGCACGAAATGCTTCCAGGGACGCTAATTTAACAAAATTCTTCAATCGTAATTCAAGGTATAGCTTGCTCTTTAGGACGCTCAACTTGCTTGTTGTAGATGAGAGTTCCAGTATTAGGATTGTTTGTAGAATGTAGTTGTACATATTCAAAGTTTACGGAAAAAGAGTGCTTCGAGCATCTGATGTGAATGGTTGCGTTGATTCTTTCTTATTCACTATTTTGTTATAGGGCATAGCGCGTTATCTATAGTTTTCGGTTATCTTATTTCGGCGCCGCGAGTGTTCGAGTCAGTACAGAAAAACATTAACAAAACTGCTACTAGGTTAGATATGACGGTAAATAATTAAAACATCCATACTATTAGTTCACCATATTTGCCGTATCACCATGCGGTGTCGATGCTTTGTTACGAACTGCTTTGTTATCGGTTATAGCGTATTATTTTTATTTGTATTTGTATTTGTATTTGTCTTTGATTCATCGGACTTTTGTGAGGTCTACATGAAATACTTAAATCTAATAAAAGTCAACGTTAAATTACGTTTCGCAAGCCGGTGACGAAATCTTAAGGCGAACATGTTGAAATCGAATTCGTCGGATTCTACGTTGAACCAGAGGATCATGACCGACGATAACTACTGCTTCGGTTATCTATTGTTCGGCGGCGCAAGTGATCATGTGAGCACGGAAAAACAACGAAGCTGCTTCCCGGTGAGATCTGGTGGTTCGTCGGGTGTGGTGGGCCGGTGGAGGGGATTATAATTAGTTGTGATCTATATTATTCGCTTGGGAATACTCGCCGGGCCGCCATATCTTGGAACAGGTGAACCACTATCCCATTGTGTGATTGGCTGCAATAGCTTCCTTACTTTTGATATGAATCATCCAAATTGGCTGTCAAGCGTTAATATAAATCACATTTTGTGAGTGGTTTATATTTTACTAGACAGCTAATACAATAACTCTTAGTATCTTTTCAGAGAAATGGCTAAGCTCTTCAAACATCCGGGGGACTACAAAGATTTCACTTATATGTTTGTTCTTAATTTTGTTTCTTTTCAGGCAACAAATAATTTATTTCTACCAAATTTTGAAGACAATATCTAATATCCTAATTTTGTTTTGTTTTGTTTTTTTGTCATGCTTGTCTCTTCTCAGTCACAACTACTTCTCTCTAAATTTTCCCTATCAATCTCCTCGTATCCCTAACCAATGCACGGAAGCTAATGGGACAACGGGGCCCGTTAGTGAAAGTGGCGGCATGCTATACGGATTAGTATGCACGAACGCTTAGGCTATGTAGGTTCTCACTCAGCTTAGGTGCAGATCGGTGGGTAGTTGCCTGCCAGGGTGGGGGCTGATCAATAACAATAACAATAAAATTTTTTAATTTTTTGGTTTTTTAAAAAAAAATTTTAATAAATTAATTAAAAAAATAAATAAAAAAAAAAAAAAATATTATTAAATTTTAAAATTTAACGTTGCTCTTTATTGAGATAGATAAGTAAGCTTGATTTTTTTTTATCTACTCGCTGTAAATAACGTGACGGAACAGAGTAGTAGTTTTGACGAGGTATCCAAAATGTCTGCTCATTAGGGTGGTCCGGGGCCCGCCCAAACATTTCACAAAAAAAAATAATAATTATTTTCCCCCCCGCGAGGGGGGTGGCCGACCCACTCGTACACACAATGTGGTATATGGATAACCCCGTAGCTGCTGTAAAATTTTAAGCGAAATCCGTCTAGTCCGTCTAGTTAAGCGTAGAACACACTTTTTTTCGCTATCGGTGTAGGCAGTGTACTGTGGTGGTACCCAAAACACTCTCGCTATCGTGTTGTACATATCTATTTATATAGTCATCTTTGAGACGTGAAGAACGTACGATGTCATAGCCTAATATTTGACATCATGCCAACCGGAGCAAACATGAACAAGTCATTTTATTGCTGGTTGCAGTTGTGATTGGACTCTAGAAGTGCTTTTTGCGCATTTCAAAGTGTGATAAAAGTGCACGTTTACATCAAATCGTTTTGTTGTCTTCGGTGCACTTATCCTTTATGCTGAAAGGTATAAGGTCACTGAAGACAGGAAACGATTTGTTGTAAACGTGCACTTTTATCACACTTTTTCTGTTTTTGTCGTAGACCAATTTTAACTGCAATCAGCAATATTTCAATCGTTTTTGTTCGTCCCCTCACTGGTGACCCCGGCCGAGATACACGAAAACCGTCGGACATCGTTCCGCGACTCCGAAAAATACGCGAATTTTGTGAAAATAATTCTTCTGGCGGGACGCCATCTTGAAACGAGTCAACATGGCTGAATAAAAAAGCTAGATCCGCCGAACAACTAACTGGACACAATGTGCCGTTCCCACCGTCACGAGGAGGATCGCCGACGCACACTTCCGCCGCAAAATCCATGAAGCTACCGGAATTTTGGAAGACCGACCCTCTCACTTGGTTTCCCCAAGCCGAGGCCCAATTTACGTTTGCCGGGATCCACAACGACTAAACCAGATTTTACCACATCATTGCGACAGTGAATCGAACGGTATTGCGCCATATTTCCGGCATCGTCGTAGGCCCTCCAGTTCAGAATAAATACGAATCAGTCAAGAATGCAATTCAGATTGTGCAGTAAATCTCAGACATTGCAACGCTTCATGCACAAGATTTGAGGCGATCTCGATTTCGTTATTAGTTTTGTTGACGACATTTGTATCGCCTCACCTAACGAAGAGCAACACCGTGAACACATTCGCTGTGTGCTGGAACGACCACACAAAAACAGACTAGTTTCGCGTGAATGTGCTATAAACGATACAGATGGTTTCGCATCCATGTATCCATGGAACGCGTAAATTGGTGGTGGATCGATTCGTCTGGCCGTCGATGAATAAGGACGTTGAATCGTTCATTCAATCCTGTGTTATCTGTGTTATTTTGCGAAACAAAATTCATCGACATACATTCTCGCCACTGCAGAAATTCGACATTCCCAAGACTAGGTTCACAGAAACAAAAGCGTTCACGAAAATGAAAACGGACCGTGAACTAGTTCACGTTTTCAGGATTTTTACCTAAAAACGTGATTTAGTTCATGATTACGTGATTCAGTTCACGGTGTATTTTTGCTCCACTTTCCCCCCCCGATTTTTTTCCGTGTTCCAACATGCGCACCTAGATCTTGTTGGTCCACTGACATCATCAAATGGTAACCGTTACCTTCTAACAATAATCGATAGATTCACCAGATGGCTAGAAGCGGTGCCGTTATTGGACGTGACACCAGAATCGGTTGCTTAAGGTTTCCTAAACAATTGGATTTCCCGCTACGGCGTTCCGGAAACTATAACAACTGATAAAGGACGACAGTTCGAATCAGAACTTTTTCGGACACTAAGTCATCTGCTAGAAATCAAACGTATTCGGACAACTGCTTACCATCCTCAAGCAAACGACATGGTCAAACGTCTTCACAGAACAATGAACGCATCCATCATGTGCGTGGACTCGAAACACTGGGACTCCGTACGTCGTTCCGTGTGGATATGAAATGATCGTCTGCTGAAATGGTGTACGGACAACCACTTAAACTACCAGGAGAGTTCTTCGAAGCACAGCCAGGAAGAGCGTATCGTACCGAATTCGTTCGCCTGAGAGATTCGCTGCAACAACTCATACCGGTTAAAGGCAGTAACCACAGAAGAACAATAGTATTCGTTCCAAAGAATTAAACTATTCGTGGTTAAGTTTTCGTTTATATCGACTACGTACAACTGTACGTTCACTGCAGCCCTCCGTACTAGGGCCGTACGAAGTGATAAACTGGAACAGCAAATTCTTCGACGTTCGTATCGGTGGGAAGATGAACCGATTTTCCATCGACAGAATCAAACCGTCAAATCAATCGGTTCCGTCTACTATCCGGAACACACTCTCGCTATGGTGTTGTGCACACCTATTTATATAGTCATCTTTAAGACGCGAAGAACGTAGGATGTCATAGTCAGTCTAATATTTGTTATCACGCCAACTGGAGCAAAAATAAACCAGTCATTTTATTTCAATCGTATTTGTTCGTCCACCGTTCCGAGATCCCCACAGTACCTTTATGATGCATGTTGTAGAAACAACCTTTTATCCTCAGCTTGCCCATTCTCGCCTCACGCCTTGACGTATTTTGCCCAGTACTACAAACGGTGCCCTGATCGTTGGTGATGCCACAGCTCTGGTGAAAAGTAGCCGCTCGATGCCCGCTTTTCTATACCTTTTGTCCTATCCAGCAAAGATCCTGCAGTGCTACGACATTGAAGTTGCGTAGTTGAAGCTCGTCGTAGATTATCCTATTGAGAACTCTGAGGAAAAGGAGCGCAATTCTTCATCATAGTCGAAGAACTATAAGATTCTTCTCCGAGGAAAGAAGGGCGGGTTTGGTCCCCCAAAACACAACCATGAGCAACAAATCGGCGAAAATAAAAACAAATAAGTTTCTGCAGATGAATCTTTAACACACCAAGGGCGCATCAGCTGTGATGAGTAGAAGGTTAAACAAGGAGAATCTAGACTTGGCTCTACTTCAGGAGCCATGGTCTAACAAAGGAGTAATTCTAGGAATTGAATCACGAGCAAGTAAGTTATTTTATGATGAGAGGCAGAGTTCTCCTAGAACGGCGGTTATGACTAACATATCACTCAAATATTACCCTATAACAGAGTTCATCGAACGCGATATTGTAGCGCTGGTGTTAAGCATCAGAGGAACGGCGGAGGTCGTTGTGGCTTCAGCGTATTTCCCTGGCGATGGAGACGCCTCCTTCTGAAATCGTCTCGCTTGTTCAATACTGCCGTGAAACCTCAAAGTCATTCATCATCGACTGCGATGCTAATGCTCATCGCACTGTGTTTGGAAGTACAAACGTCAACAACCGAGGTGAGTGTCTTCTAGATTACTTGTCATCTAATAACATAGATATATGTAATAGATGTAAAAAAAACAATTTTCTCTACTTTATAAGGGAAGAAGTCTTAGATCTTACTCTGTGCAAATCTGCAATTTTTGACAAAGTTAGTAATTGGCATGTATCAGATGAAACTTGACTGTCTGGACAAAAACAGATTGCTTTTCAATGAGGCCTGTAGCATTTAGAAACCCAAGGAAAACTAACTGGGATCAATACATCATACAGCTATAACTCAATAACAAATGACTTGAATACTGAGTCGAGTCAACAAAAATTTTCTCATTTTAATGAACCGATTCTTAGTAGTCTTAGTAGTCTCAGCATTGAATTTTCCCGCAGAGCCCTTGAACGAACGTTCAAATCAACCGCCCCTAGTATGACAGGACAATGAGGCCTTCCCTGCAGCGCATCTGCAATACACGGCACTCTTGCGATGTTTCTTCGCGCTTGAAAAATATCCAGATGAATCAGCTGACATCGACTCTCGTAAGTCGGCAAACGGAACGAATCTCGCCAAGGAAGCGGTGGAGAGCAAATCGTATGAAACGGCGTTGAACAGATTCTGCCCGCTTCACTCCGATTCGGTAATAAGAATGCCAAATAGAGAGCAGTATTCGAAAGTTGAACAAACGAGTGAATAGTATAGTGACTTCAAGCAATATACGTCGGTAAAGTCCGTAGCGATGCAAAACAAGAATCCCAACGTCTAGATGCCTTTTCAACTATATAAGACACATATCGTTTGAACGTTAGCTGGGTGTCCAAAATAACTCCAAGATCCTTCACATGGTCGACATGTTGCATCCCAGTACCAAAAAGCTTGTAGTTCATCATGATGGGTGGGCGAATCCGAGCGAATGAAAGTATGGAACATTTAGGCTCGTAAGGCTGGTAGATCACCTTTTCGTGGTGCGTTACGGGGTATCAGATCTACCACCGAACCCTAGTCCGAATTAATTCAAACTAGGGAAAATATTTGTTTTTGTAGTCAAAGGAACGTATATTAGTCCTTATTACATTTTATTACTTGTGTAAAGCGACAATACTCGAATTGATCCACTGTGGATGAGCTTGGAATAAGGAAGACATGGTTAGTCTTCATTTATGTGAATTTTCATTTTCTATTTGATGTTCTATAGTTTGAATTGGTTAGGACTAGGGTTCTGATGCATGGTCAGTATCGGAGTCATTGTTTGTTTTGTTTGCAATGAATCCGGCTTTGACTGATAAAGGGGCACGCCTTTAAAGAGTGCTGTCACTCACAAAGGGTTTAAATAGCGGAAACTTTAAAAAAAAACTCGATTCATAGTCAACAAAACAAGCAGCGACAACTGTAAAAAACACCGAATACTTCATCATTTCTCAATAATCATGAAGTAACTCGACATGCACTAAACAAAGGATACGGGATATACTACAATGGATCAAATTACTGGTCGCAGTGGTTTATGTCCCGAACAGAGGAAAAAAATGGAACATTTATCAGGATTAACAACCATGCAATTTCAATTTCACCAGCTCATAACTGTCAAGCTCCCGTTGAAGCAACATCCCAAGTAATCACGAGGCTATAATAGCTTGCATATATAGGGCATATGCATTACGTCTGGTGCATTATTGAAGTTGGATTAAAGCTGAAAATGGCCCCACTAAGATCGAACTAATGCTATATCTTTTGTTATGCCATAAGGCTTTGCTAAAGTAGCATTATTGAATTTGTAATGCATCATTATATTCTTAAAGCTAATCTAACGCCCCGTTCACATTGCTACCTATACTACGTGATATAGAGTATCTTGATATCAAATTCCATGCACATTATTTTCAGTGAAAACAAGATGTATAGATGCTGATATCAAGATAGTCTATATCACGTAATATAAGTTGTAGTGTGAACGGGGTGTAACGCTTCATTACTTGACAACTGTTGAATTGATGCGATCCCGCATTAATGATATTGATATTGGGTTGAATAAGTACAATAATATAATGCTTGTGGTTACTTGGGATTGCATCATTCATGGAGAAAATCTTCAGAAAAATATCATCGGCCGATGATAACCGAGTGTGTGTTTCGTCAAATTCGCTGCCTTGTGGAATTCCTGAAGCGGCCAGAAACTCACTGGATTGGAAACCTTCGATTGACACAGCTTGCGGCCGACGAGGTGGGAGTTGAAAAAGTACAATACTCTGCCGCATACGCCATTTCCCGTACTTGGCTATTGTTATAGGATGATTAATTCGAAATCCGCGGACATTTATGTATGGATGACGTCCGTTTGAACCCTTTCAGCTACGATTTCCGCAATATGTGCGGAAACCCACAGCAGATTTGTGATGGTTGATGCTGATCGTGACTTAAGGACTGTTAGCAATATGACAGTAGCGGATTCATAATCACAAGTTCGAACAGCTTACAAATCACACACAAAGACGATATTCCTAGGTAGACCGGAAATATTTACAGACGGAAACTCTCTGCTTGAAATGAACAGTCTAAATACGTACCAAAATGGAATAAGCAGATCTTGAATGTGTCGTTTTACAAAAACGTATGGAATCACGTCTGGTCCGAGTAGTCGATAGTTTTAACAGTAATGCTACATTAGAGATCGTTGTATCGTCGATGTTGAGTGTACCCAAAGTGTTGCCGACCATAATTGGAACATTGGAAAAGGCCTGGTTAACTTGGTTGTTAGCATCGCTAAAAGTGCTCGCAAACCTGTACAATGTTAAAAATAACTCACATATCAATGACGGTTCAGTTTGATGGTTCTACTTTCGAGGTTTTACACGTTGTGTATGCGGGATTTTAAAGTTGCCGTTTTCCAGAGTTGTTAATCATTGAAGTCTAACTCGTTCTAAATCTTTAAAGTCTAAATCGTTAAAGTTTTCATTGCAAACTTACATACTTTAGCAGATGCACACAGACGTCAACAATTAATAACCCTGATGTTTTCTCATCTTATGAAAGAATTTAAAATTGATGTAAACTAAATACCTGTTCAGTGAATAATTTGAAAATGCGGAGGAGACTGAGACGAAGGTGTGATATATGCAAGCATGTCAAAGCATTTTGTCGATGTTCACCTCCGGTGTTTTGACTTTAATGTGTTGATCCCGACCATCCCGACCCATGTGTTAATGCGTTCGATTTGTACGATCCAGGTTGTCGCCCTGGCGTGACAAACCAGCCTCAGGCCGAAAGTCACGTTACAACAACACCAAAAAATTATATTCACAGCAGGGTAGCTCGAAAATTATTTCGAAACAGATCAAAATCTGATATTAGATTAAATTCCATGATGGGACTGACTTGCCTCTAGTGGCAGTTTAAGAAATAACAGTTGGTGATCATCGTGAAAAGTAGACCAACTTTTTTTTTTACCGAAGAAGCATGTATACAAAATCAAGGCTGGTAGTAAACATGGGGTTGAGGTCTACATATATTCCGTCATTATAAGCACAACTTGTTTTTTATCTTTATTTTATACACTTATTTTCATAGAAAACGGAATGTGACTGTCGTAGTCATTGATATATTTCATGTTCCTTTTCTATGTGTCGGAAATGGGCGCTTATGCCGAGGTAGTGCTATATCCTATCGTTTTTTAGGATGTCTGGGATCTTCAAACGCTCCATCTCCTCCAGCGACCGCTTCGCGTTACAAACACGTCGTGTCGCTCCGCATCATTAAAAAGCTGTTTCAGCTGTTTTGTGGCACAATGTTGGGTTTCTTCGCTCCAGGGTGGAGCCGGCGGTAATTACAAACCATCAAATATAGTTGCTACACTATTTTCGTCATGGCTACCGTAAATAAACTGATAGAGCTGTCAATCAGCCTGCTTATATTTATTGACGATTCACCTATGAACCCACCAACTTTCAGTCAACCAAACTAACTGTTGCAATTCAAGACTTTTCAGTCTATACGTTGTCGTCTATACGTTAACTTGGACGACTTTTTAGACTTTTTTGACTTCGTGGATTTACGTGATTTCCGGTGATGGAGATACAGAGATTTCGCGAGTTATCAGAGGAGCTTACTTGGCTCGTTCACTTCGTTCTAGTTTGTGGAAGAGGTGAGATCGGTCCAGTAGTGTAACTGCACCGTGGTGTGAAAGTTCAGAACCGTGAAGAATCTTCCATAGATTTTCCCTCATTTACCTATTTAGTTAGCGAGTCAAATTGGTAGGCTATAGGCTAAAGAGTGCATAATTTGCAAACATTATTTTTTGGATACGATAGTGCAATATATGCATATTAGATTCTAGGCAGGTAGTTAGTGACTGTCGTGAGGCGCTATATTTTCCTGACAGATTCTGCATAGTAGCAGTGTTGGTAGCAGTGGCTGGATAGTCCTGAAAAAAAATGAATATATTTTTTGGCTCAGGAATTACTAGCAACAATCAATGTGCAACTAGCGATTTGAAATTGGTTCACTTTCGTAGAACCCCTAATTTCGAAGTACACCTTGCAGTCTGCACCTTAACATGCACTCTTGCGCTTTTCAGTACCTTTTGGTACAAGTATCTTTGTTTTGATTCGCTATGTTATTTTGACAGAATAATTGAGAGTGTATTGGTGTGAGTTACGGTCTTAGGGGCGAATCATTAAACTTGGGATCGAGCTTGGGACCGGTGTGCTAGTACTTCCTGAGCCAAAAAAGGAAAATTCGTTTTTTTCATGACTATCCACCCGCTGGTACTAGCACACAAGTCTCAAGCGAATAACGTAATTCACACCAACACACCCTCAAATTTTGTGTCAAAATAACATAGCGGAACAAAACAAAAACAAAGATACTAGTACCGAAAAGTACCGAAAAGCGCAAGAATTATTGCAAGGAGCAGACTGTAAGGTGAACTCCGGTCCTAGGGGTTCTACAACAGTGAACCAATTTTAAATCGCTAGTTACATATTGATTGTTGATAGTAGCATACCGATGCTGAAAAAATAATTCCGTCGAATATCTTTCGACCAGATTCGAACCGGTGACCTCGCGTGCGAGGTGCGCATGATACCACCGTACAATTGTTGGTGACGATCATCGGGCCAGTCCATCACTATACGCGTGAGGCGCCGTTGAGAACGACAACAACAATACAGCAGCAGTAGTTTCGGAGTCCATAGGAGTATGACCACGTGTCGGGTCTGTGTCTAGGAGCAGCAGCACCGAACCACCGCCAATGCATCAACGCAAGTAAACGGTCAAATCGTGAGTAACATGCATGTCCATTTCTTTTTCCCATGCGCATGGTGAATTTCGCCCCTAGCTACGTTCTACCGCGTGGCTTCTGTTTTTCGGCCCTAGCATTCGTCCCGCTTATGCGTCGGTAATCGGCAACATTGGCAACTCAACTAAATGACTATCGTCGCACCGTACATAGAATTAAATACACACACACACACACACACACACACACACACACACACACACACACACACACACACACACACACACACACACACACACACACACACACACACACACACACACACACACACACACACACACACACACACACACACACACACACACACACACACACACACACACACACACACACACACACACACACACACACACACACACACACACACACACACACACGGAGAAATTAGTACTAGTGAAATTCCCTTAATATTTTAAGATAGGCCTAAACCAATAGAGAAGTTGAATTGGAGCACTAATATAGACAATCATATGAAAGCGATGAAATTGAAACCTTTTTCGTCGATGCGTTAAATAATTGAGTAACCAACAATAAGAGTGTTTCCAGATCTGCTAATGAGAGTGGTCTGGAGAAGTGAAGGTAGACGATTTTCCACGTTTTCGGTCGTTTTTCAGACATTTTGGTCATTTCCTTGGGTGGTTGGCTCAGAATCCAATCAAAGGACAGATTTTTAATCAAACGGGAATCCGTTCGAGGTGTTTGGGGAAGGTTTTCCCATGATTATAACGACCGTGAATAAAATCTTCAACTTGAATCGGTTTTACGGATATCGTTTACATATTTGCACGACTTTTTACTTGAGCAACATTTCGTTTCCTAGTAAACCAGCTTGTTTCCTGGTCATCGATTTTGAAAAACCCAGAATCCTCCCTTGAAGGGTCTCAATAAGGTCGGGAAATCCCAACGTTGGTGAATGGACTTCCTCGGGAGTGTTGCTTACCATTTTTACTTGTTGCCGGGAAACTCGCAAGGCTGCCGGGTTAAAGTTCTTAAAATCATATTTTGAATATGGGTTCCAAGAGTCAATCACTCTTACTCTCCACCATACTCAAACCATATTTTCCAAACCTAAAAAGTTATTTAGGCAGCAATATTTTGATAAAACTAACGGGAACTGAACCAATACTGCGGTATTGTTTTGTTATTTGCATTACATCTGTTCACGTACTCTTTTTTTTTTTCAGTCACTAGCAGAAAATGCGTATCGAAAAGAGCACAAAAGTCGGCCTGTGGTTGCGTTCCAATGTTGACTAAAGTTATGCAATGATAAACAGCCTGTGATCTTCGCTTAATGAAGCCATATTCCAACAAAACAAAAGAAATGATTTCCGCCATCCTCCTGTACATACATTGATCCAGTGTCTACTTAGAATAAATAAAACAAAGTCGATTTTCCGTTTTCAGGTGGTTTCATATTTTCTCCAATTTCTTTTTTTTTTGCTAACTTGTTTTGATGTTCCTTGTTTTAACTTGTGTAACGTTATAAAGGATTAGAGCAGTTTAAAAAAAAAAAGTTTTTTTTAACAAAAAAAGTTGATAATATTCAAGCGAATTTGTTGTGTATAAAAAGATGTTGTTTTCTACGAATACACAAATAAGACAAATCATTTATTATTACTTTTTCGCACCATTCCCGGGTCTGGAGTTGTTGGTTAAACCACGGGAGATATTTTCAAGAATAAAGCCTATATACACTGTTAGGTGGTGGAGTTTTCTAAAATGCATATGATTTCGCTCTTAAAAATGAAGAGGATAATAAATAATTCATGTTATTTGCCCGTGGTTTTAAGTTATTATTAATTATTCTGACGAGTTTTTATCATACAACTAAGCAAAGCTTCTCTTTACATTAATTTATGGGCTAAGTCTGGTTTAGGTGACGAAAAAACAGTGATTATTCAAACAAAAAATAAATCAAAATCTTGATATGAGTTCTCTGTAAAGTTTAGAAGATTTCAGCTATTGTTTCCATTAAAGATGTTGTTATTTGTTATTTTCGTTGTTGTTTCGAAAAGGATCACTACGACACACGCAATTAATGGATAACTAATGGGACAAACTACCTCGCAACGGCATAGTTTCTTTATAGTTAATTGGATGTTGTTTGATCAAATTAGTTTAGTCTTCTCTAGTTAATTGTCAGTTCTTGAAAAAATAAATAACAAAGTTGACATTACCAAAAATGTTATCTACAATTGGTGTAGCTTTCATTTCTTAGGAAATAATCACTGCTTTTTGCTGCATGTTTTATAACATTACAATTGGTTGGTAAAGTAAGTGATTACAGTTGTTTCTTCTTATTTTTTTTCATTCGAAGATAGATTCCTACGCTGAGTAACATTAAAATATATGTATTAACTAGCTATTTTTTAAACATTTTCCGTCTTTTCATTCACTTAGCAGTAATTTACTAGTATTATTGATTATAAACTAACAAACCTTCTTTAATTTGTTATTTGCTTGATGTTATTTCCTTGATCTTGATGGTATTATTACAAACGAACATTATGACATAACCTCAATATTTGCACGATGTTAGTGTGCTTGCTGTTGATGTTATAACAGATTTTCAAACTTTCAAAGAAGGAGGCGAGAAATATTTCTTAAACATTAAAGCTAATATGTAAAACACCGTAACATATATGAACAATAATAATTAGAGTAGTAGTTTAATTAAAAATATTAACTTTATATATTGTGTTTATTATTCGCTAATAGTTAGTGTATTTCCAGATAAAAGGTCATTCAATTGAACGCTACAAGTAAAGTTAAATGGTTGATATTGATTCTCACTTGGTTTTTTTTATGTACAAATACAAACAAAACAAATATTGGTAAAGAACGGGCTTGAACGATTTGCATGGAGCAAATCAGTTCAGCTGTCCTGAAACAGAACAAAATCAGAACTTAAAGAAAAAAAATGAAAGCTGTTGGTAAAGGCCGTTCAACGTGAACTTGGATGATATCACCCGTGAACCCGTCAGCAGGCGTCGGCGTTCCGCTGCTGTATTAGCAGTGTGATCCTTGAATTTTCTATTTACTTGGAACATGGCTTTCATTGAACAGGGCCCTTGATGATTTAGGGCCGAGATAGGATCACCGGTTTATCTACCACCTGAAGAAAGAGGCTTGATTCGGGCTGTTATCTGAATCGGTTTGGATAGCTAGAGTTTGGTAGTTTTTGTTTTTTTTTTTATTAAATTTCCATATTATTAACATTGTTTTTTTTTCTCTGCTAGGATGTTATTAACATTAGGCAGATTGGGATGTTTTAGAATTCGAATCAGGATGTTGTTTGATCGAGAAGTTGATTTAGATCTTTTCCTCTTTCTCACTTCTAGCAACTCTTTTCATCTTGTTTATGGCTGACGCTTGACAGCTCGCCATGAATTCTAATTGCGTGTACGATCATGATGAAGCGCAATACGGTTGTTGGTACTTTAGTTGGCATGGTGAATCTTCGAATGTTGGTTCAAACAGCTTATTCTGGGATTGGGCCGTACAGATAGATGGCCGGGCACTTGTCGCTCTCGTTACCCAAGAACTGAGCGTACAGTTCCTGATATCTTTGCAGGGTGATTCCACCGCGCTTGTTGTCTTCGTCCTGGAAGAGATGCATGAAAGAACAGAATAAATTGTTTTAATTCATCTGCGTGGGCAGCTCAATTTTTAGAGTTATAGACCGACAGGCTCTATGAAAATAGCCAATCTGAATGGCAATACAAATCGATAATTGGATCACCTTTACATGCGGGATTCATGCTGCAAGAATTGGTATCTGATCATAGCAAGCCATAATACAGAAATAATGAATCTTATAAACGTCGGCGTGCAATTATGACCTACCACGCGTCTCGATTTTGTGGGAATTTTAATGTATTTTATAGATCGTTATGTATCGATACTTACACTGACGAGTTGGTTGTAGGAATCATCGACCTGCTTGATGTCATCCAGAGCGATTCTGGTGATGCAGTTGTAACGGTACTCTTCTATGCTAACCAGACCGTCGGCGTTGATGTCCATCATCTGGTAATGGGCATCAATGAAAGCCTTCATGGCCTGCAAATAATCAAAGAGAAATGAGGAATCGTTAAGTTCGATTGAGTTGTTCATGTTGTACTATTGCTGCTAGCTCGGATGGTTCAGTAAAAATACCCTTGAATAGCCAAATTGTCAAATCAATTGTGCTATTGTATACTAAGGAATTTTCTATCGTCCGTTTGCTTTTGAATACAATTTGGAATTGGTCGTGGCAATCCAATTTACTTGATGACAACAGCTTGCACCCTAGAACGTGCGTCCGACAACGATGGTTTGTTTAATGGAAATTTAAGCGATTGCTAGCGACGTGTGATGACTGTTTCATCCTTCGCGAAGAGACAGCAAGGGCGAAAATTTGTTCATTAGCTAAATTCATTAAATTAGCCGCGAATAAGTGGTCGTTTGAACATACGCATTCTGGTTTTAATTGCTTTTGATATAGTTCCACCCTTATGATGCTGCGTTTTACGATGCCACTAGACGTCCTTTTTTCATTGTATAGCTTAAAGAATGATTCATCGCGTATAGTGGTGAAAAGAACTGAACTGTAAAAATTTGTGTCAAATGTTTTGTTTTTACTTTTCAATATACTGATCATTCGAAAAATCTTACAAGATGTCTTACGTTTAATTCGAGGAGTCTCAGCTCAAGACAAAAGCTTAGTATTCGTCGACCCGTGGACAGGCTGCATATAAATTTTCCATTATGCTTCATATTTATGTAACACTCTGATGCTCTTGCCTAAAGCAACGTTTTTGCAGCACTAATGTGCTGCTTTCTCAAGTACTGATGAGAAGTCAACAGAACGAAACGCGATGCTTGGAACCTTGGATTCCAAGCAAGTGGAAAAGTCTCAAAAGAAACACGGAAAATCAAAAAATAATAAAGGATCACAGGATACCATGAAATTGTTCTAGTTAAATGCTGGAAAGAGATTGACGACTAGCCTCGTAAGGTTCTCTGTGTCACGCGCTTAAAAATTGGGCTTCATGCCCGTTCGAATGAAAATCGATGTGAACATTTGGCTAGTGGCCATTAACAAGCTAAACTGCGATAGTCACAAAACATTGTTTCGCGCTAAATAGTTTTATCTAAATACTCTAC